>OZ025291.1:385847975-386447975 GCA_964019185.1 Maratus speculifer
AATTATTGAAAAAAAAATATGTTTTGTATTTTGAAAGAAATTCCGCGAAAGAAAATATCATTTTTATCATAACATTTTACGTAGACTTGAACAAACACTTAGCGAAATGTTGTACAAATATCGGGATTTTATTTGTATATAAATGGTATGAATTGTAATTAGCTTTCTTGTACATTTCAAAGCTCAGATTTGCACCAAGATAACAGCACAAGGTTCACAAGAAATTCGATTTAAGCTCTGATCCTGTATAATATAATTATATCACTTCTGTTTAGTGCTGCAGTTTCTTTTTTTCCAAATGAAATGATCATAGATTACATTTGAAAATACCGTAAACGTATATATTAGTTAAATTTATACCTCGGAGAGTTAAAAGTCGACTCCGAGAGATCGGACTTTCGCTGTACCAAAAACGAAACACATATAACCCTCGGCCTAGACCTTAAAGTGTTAATTGCTGTTTAAAATTTCTAGTTGATCATTTTCTTAAACTTTTAGTACATTAATAGCCTACTTTAAAATATAAATAAATTCACATACATAAAGAGCTTTGTGAAAGAAATTTTACATATTGCCGCCTATGAATGGTAAGGCTTGGAGCGAACAGCACTAGTTTTTATTACACTAAAAGAGCAATCAATGAATCTTTGTTGACCGAACGAAACAAGGGTAAAATCTCTTTCGATGATTTTTGAGGGGCTGATACTCCCAAATTTACAAAGTAAGGGGAACTTTTATCTCCCCACATCTACAGTCGTAAAGCTGTCAACTGACATTCGATTTCTCTCTTGAAGTTCGGATTCAGTGCACTGAAAGTGCACTTTTAGATCAAAGCGCCGAAACGAAAGATCAAAGATAGCGCAAGAAGTTAGTGCTATCTAAGTAGACCTTAATTGCCAGAACGTGGGAAGGGTGGAAAGGAAGATTTTTTATATATTGCCGCCTATGAATGGTAATTTCTAGAAAATGATTTTAGTTGTGTTGCAAAATTTTCCAGAATTTGCTTCGGTTGGATTTGAATACTGGAATTCTCATTTGTAAGATGGGGGCTATTCATCTGCACTATTCATGTTTGAATACATCGACGCAATATTTGTCACTTAAAGTGTGTCACATTTTCTTGGTTGGGCATTTTCTTATCTCAAATGTTTCTTTGGGCATTATCGAGTAGACAAGTGAAACAAAAAACAAACTTCCTTGGAGATCATGGCAGATTATTATAATGTTTTTGGAAAATTCTCTCGATCAATGAAACGCTGTCGAGCGTATGGCTCTGTTGCTTATACTCCATTATCTTATATAAAAATATTTTTCAATTATCAGAATCGCAAGGCTGCCACATGTGACTCTTTTTGAATTCTGCCCGCACCAGTATTTTTTATATTTAAATTATAAAAAATATTTTTTTTTGAAAATGTTGTCAAATTCTTTGTTGGGGTCTTATGATTTGAAAAAGTGGTGCCAGTTACAATAAAAAAAATAAGCACCTGAAATCGGTCATTTTTATATACAGAAGACAATACTACATTAAATTTCATGCCGCGTTATTGTAAAAAATAAATGAAATTCAGTATTTGTTTTTAGCTTGTAGTATATGTTTACTAGTATATGTTTTCCAGAAAAATGCAGTATAAATGTTGTATTCAAATCTGGTCTGTGGCTATCGAGGAAACTTATGCATACAATATACAATGGCCAAGACAAGAAGCTTTTTTTAAATGTTTCATAAATACATATTGTCATACAGTTACTGTTTTTCTATTTCTCCTTATTTCATGTCATATCTCTTTTATAACTTTATTCATTTTCAACGAATCACTAATTCTTTCATCTGTTTTCACATTTCAAACTTTTATTTGTCTTTATATGGAATCCTTTGTCATTATTTCAATTACCCGCTAAAGTTAATTTCGTTTTCTAAATAAAGGAAAAGAAACTACATTTTTCCCGTCACTACTTTTTTTCACTTCAAAGTTTTACAATTTGTTCTTTTTGTTGTTATTCTGTGGTCGATTTTCCCTTTTTTTTACAATTTTTTACCTTGTAGTTTTGCAATTTTTTTTTTTCACCCGCGTAAAAAAAGGGTTATACCGTTAGATTTATTTTAATTTAATTTTTCCTCTCCATCATTAAAACCAGTTAAGGGATTTTAGTGAGCTGAACCGTTAACTACTTTTGCTTTTTATTTATGTAATCAATAAAAGGACATACTTAACTTTTTTCATGGATTAAAGCAGAATTTGATATCACCAGAAAAGGAAAATATATAAATTTTTTAAACGTAATAATAAATGTTTTAGCACATTTTTTACATGTGTAAAAATAAATTCAGTTAATTTTAAAAAAATTAAAAAAAAAAAAATAAAGATGTGTATTGTCACATTTTATACTTCTATGATAAATTATATATTCCTTAAACAAAATTTCACAGACAATCGACAAAATACTTTATATTATTTTCCTTTAAAGCTATGAGCCGATGATGTTTATTTTCTTGTCTTTTTCAATAACTCATTTTCCAAAAATTAGTCAAATAGTGAAAAAGTAAAAACTTTTGAATTTAAAACTGATTGAGACAACAGACAATTATTACTTCTCTGGATTAATACATATCAAAGAGCATATTCTCTAAAATATAAATTCATATTTTTTTGTAAATAAAAACAGCTCTATAAGTTTTGTGATGACAAACGCTCAAATAAGGTTTTAACTGGTAACCCAGTTATATTCTCATTATTGTTCTAAAGTAAGTAAACGATACTTAACTCTGCATAGATTATTTGTAAAAGCTTCTCTGGCGTACAAAACTTCTGGTGTAAAGATTTCATTCAAATCCGTTCAATGGTTAATGTGAAAAATTATGCATACATATGAAATGGCCAGGACAAAAAACTAATTTTCTAAACGTCTCTTAAAAAACATAATGTCACACATTTACTGTATTTTATTTCTACTTACTTTATGTCAGATCTCTTACATACTTTTATTCATTCTCAACGAATCACCAATTCTTTCAAATGTCATAACATTTCAATCTTTTATTTTTTTTTTCAGACGCATTACTTTTATCAACGATACAATTAACTGCTAAAATTAATAATATTTTCTTAATCAATTTAAAAAAACAATAAAACTTTTTTTTTTCGTTAAAATTTTACAATTTGTACTTCTTTTGTTATTCTAATGTCGATTTTTTTTTTCAATTGTAATCTTAAAACTTTTTAAATAATTTTTCACTTAGAGAAAGAAAAGCTTTTTTCTGTTACTTTTTCTTTATTTCTTTCTTTTTTTAATTAACATCATTAAAACCAGTTAAGGTATTTTAGTGCGTTGGACCGTTAATTATTTTTGTCTTTATTTACAAAATCAATAAATGGTGATTCTGCATTTTTTGCATGGATTAAGACCGAATGGGAATTCATCCGTAAAGCACAGATATAAATATATTTTTTAAAATATTAATAAAGTTCATAATACTTTTTTGCATAAATGATAAAATAAATTCTACTAATTAAAAAAATAAAAAACAACAGAAAAAAAGTATTGTTAAGATGTGTGTTGTAACACATTATACTTCCATCACCTTCATGAACGTCAGTCGAGGTGTTTTTATCTCTTTATAAATCCTTTTTTATGCGCATTCGTAATGCTTTAATAATTAACTCGTACTATATAAATTAAATATAAGTTTGGTAGATAATCTCCCAAAGATCTTTAAATTATTTTCCTCTCCAGTCATTATAGCGGATGTTTTTTATTTTCTTCTAATTTTCAATTACTCATTTTTCGAAAATTAGCGGAAGAATGGAAAGGTAAAAGCTTCTGAACTTATAACTAATTAAGACGAAAAAAAATCATTGTGCTTATGCTTTATACATATCAAAAAGGACATATTCTGTAAATTATACAGTCATAACTTATTGTAAAAAACAGTTTTAAAACTTTTCTGACATAAAAGCTCAAATAAGGTTTTTAATAGGTATCTCAGCCACTTTTACTTTATTGCTCTAAATTAAATTAAACAATACTTTATTCTACATAGACTTTTGATAAAATATTCCCTGTTATACAAAAATTGTAGTGTAAAAGTTGCATTCCAAACCGTTCAATAGTTATTGAGAAAATAGATGCATACATATGCAATGCCAAAGAGACGAAACTTATTTTTAAAATGTCTCTTAAAAACATAACGTCAAACTTTTACTGTACTCTATTTATTCCAACATCATTTCATTTCTCTTATATACTTTTATTCATTCTCAAATGATCACTGATTTTTTGAAGTATTATAACATTTCAAACTTTATTTGTTTTATACGTATTGCTTTTATCATTGTTTAAAATAATTGTTTAAGTTATTTATGTGTTCTAAATAAATAAAAAAAATCTATCAAATTAATAGTGTGTTTCTTTCCTCAAACTTTTACAATTTGTACTTTTTTTTTGTTACTCTAAAGTCGATGTTTTTTCAGTTTTTATCTTACACTATTTTTCCTTTTTTTTTCACACATGAGAAAAAAAAAATCTTATTATTTTTCTTTTTAATTTTTTTTTACATGATTAAAACCAGCTAAGAGATTTTAGTACGTTGAACCGCTACTATTTTTTTTTTTTCATTTATGTGATCAATAAATGCCAATGCCGCAATTTTTGCATGGTTTATAAACCAATGTGAATTCATCCGTAAAGCAAAGTTTTGAGAATTTTAAAAAAGTAAGATCTTAACACTTTTTTTGTGTATATGTTAAAATAAATTCAATTTATAAAAATATGTAAAAAAATATTTGAAATACGTGTGCTATGATATATTATACTTCTATCACATTCATATCGGTAATCAAGGTCCATTTTTTCTTTTCAAAAATCCTTTCTTATCCCTATTCGTAACGCTTCAGTGATAAACTCACATTATATAAATTAAACATTACTTTCGCAGCAATCAACCAATGATTTTAAATTATTTTCCTCTCTAGTCAAGATAGTGGATATTTTTTAATTTCTTCTTTTTTATACTAACTTGTTTTGGAGAATTTGTTGAATAGTGGAAATGTAGAAAATTTCAGAACTCGGAACTAGTTAAGAATAAAAAATTATATACTTTCCCGTTATAATAAGTATAAAAAAATGATCCGTAAATTATACATACCTAACTGATTGTAAAAAAGAAGAGAAAAAGGTTTAGAATTTTTATGACACAAACGCTCCAATAATGTTTAATACATAACCAGCTACTTTATTGTTAGTTTAGCATATCATAGCAAATGATACTTTATTTTATATAATTTATTAATTTGTGCTGTAGCATATTTAAGTTATTTTTACCTTACAAGGACTCCCCTCAGAGAGAGTAGTTTGAGTGATAATGCTAAGGACATAAAATTTATATTAAATTGTGACGAGTATGGAAAATGAGATGCTATCTTTAATTAGCCATATACTGCGGTAACTTCTGCTTAACCCCTTGAAGGGCAGTGATATAAAACATATACTACTCAGTTTTAATTGCGAAATACTACATTGACACAGGAAGTTTGAAACGAAATTTTTAATTTTACCAATTACGTAAAGAAAACCATTTATATATTCAGGAATTTTTTTTATTTTTTTATTTTGGTGTCATTCAATCGTTACAGATTTTTATGAACAGAAGTGCTTTGCCGATCAAAGGGTTAAAGTACTATTATATTCTATCATATGATCAAATTTAACCATTTAATTCAAATTATTTCAAATAAATATCATTTTTAGCATAAAGGCATGAGAAAAATAAAAACAACATTTTCTTCTTCGTTCGGAATAATCGATTTTGGTACATTCTGCACAAAAATCTGAATTTCTACAAAGACAACATTATGTCTTGTATAAATATTCATAGATAGACTTGAAATATACTGAGTTTGCTTACATAATTATAATTTCGTAGATAACGAACTAGTGATTTCAATATATCTTTTTTATTTCATTCGTAGGAAGAGATACAGTAAAATTTCTGTCACTTTTCATAACTTTATTTTTCGAGAATTATTTTATTCCATTTTTATAATTTATGAAAAATTATTCATGACTTTTCTGATAATGTCTTTATAACATTCAGTTAATGCAATATAAATTTTTATTTTATAATCCAATTTATCAACAATGACTCTTTGACTTTCAATTTTAAATATGATTCTTTTAAGAGAATGAAAAATATTAAAAGAAAAACCACACTTTTCTCTTCGTTCGGAATACTCAAAGGTAACAGCTTAAAAGAAACATCTAAATCAGCACAACGTATGTTAACACAACATTACGTTTTATGTACATGCTTTGGAAATATTTGAAATATGCTGAGTTTGGCAGAAGCTCTTAACATTGAAACAAGTGTGTTTTATTATAAGAACTCTAGTTTACTTCTTTAATATATAAGATATATTTTATTATTCTATTTAGTTAGAGAATTTTTAGCATCATATATTTTTACACAGGGTTAATCTTAAAAGATTTTAAACACTTTAACGTGTGCCAGAGCTCGGTATACTGTAAAAACACACAGGTGTTTCTTAATTTACGAAAATCACAATAAACACAAACAAAAATATTAAATCTTCTGAGACACCCGAAAGATTTCAAAACTTTCATTTTTTAAATCGGTTTAGTACTTCCTAACATTGCAAAGAATTCGCAGTTTAGAAAGTTTTTTCAAATGCTTTTCGCAAATTTCCTATAAACCCATTAGATTTCATAATTTCTTGTAATTTTAAATTTCTTTAGCTTTTGTTCTTAGAAATCATTAATACCTTATGAGTAACTACCGACAAATTTTAGGTTTCTAATCCATGAAATATCACAAACATTCCAATTTACAATGTTTTTTGTTCTTGCGAAGCCCCAGGTGCTAGTGATACCGACATAAAATACAGACGTTGTTGGAGCAAGCGAAGTCACCATCATTTTGACACCATTATTTAAAAAATCAGTTCGATACTGCAAGAGATTGCGCAGACATCGCAATTTAGAAGGTAATTTAATACGCTTTTCGCGAATTTTTAACCCTTTTTTATTTTGAGTTTTTAGAAAGTGTTCTGTGAGATCATTTATATCTTATAAGTAACTACCATGACAAATTGCATGTTTCAAGGCCCTTCAGTAACACAAAAATGCACTTTTTTGTTTTTTGGGGGGAAATGTAAGCTGATGTCTAAAATATTATCTTTGCTTTTATTGAGATTTGAATGAACTACACAGATTAACTCTTGATATTTAATAAATATAGGATTGTTCTATAAAGTTCTGAATAATCGATAAAGAATAATCATAATTGTTTCTTTAGCATACTTTATTGCACACTAATTTTCTTTTATTTTTCATTGTCAGCATAATGTTAACAGTATAGATGTCGATGTACAGCTCCAAAATTTATAGCGTGGGATTTAGTTTAACAAATGTCTATCTCCTTTAATTTATTTATTGAATTGTCTATAAAAAGTATGATTATAACCTCTAGGTATTCTTGACAAGGTGCTATCTTTTAATATTTCTAGGAGTACAACTGAGACCTTAAAGAAAGTACGCATCATAATACGGCTTATGAAAAGTTTATCAAAGTATGTAACCACATTCAATATAGTCAGTTGACTTAATAAAACAGACGTGAAAGAGTCTAATCAAAATAGAATTTGTGTATCTTCAAATGTTCTTTCTAAAGAAAATAAACATGAAAGATGATTACCGCTTTTATGTTTCAGAATCGGATTTTTCTCATACTAAATTTTCCTATCACACAGAAAATGATTTTATAGTTTTTATAAATATATTTATCCGACTATTATGTTTATGTGTGGCAGACGTCTTGTGCTCACACATTGATGCTAGCCCATCAAACTGCAAATGGCAGCCACAGTGTGAAAGATGAATATCTATTTTATGTTTCAGAATCAGATATTTCCCATTCTTAAATTCCTTATTACACAAAAAACGAGTTTTTTTTTTTTTTTTTTGAACCCGACATCTTTCTGAACTGGGAGCCTCTCCTGGCATCCAATTGCTTGTTTGCGATAACCGGAGTAGTGTTTTAAACATGCGGCTACAGAGGTCTCTAAAAAATGTTGCGTAGCCATGTTACAATCATGTTTTAAAATAATAGCTTATGTGAATAAACATTAAAAAAATTAGATTTTTACCACTATAAAACCTTAATAAATGATTACACAGGCCTACAAAAAAAATTTTTTTTTTTTGGTGCCTAAGATTTTACAACTGATTTTGGATATTTTTGGGACGCTGAATCCAAATATGAAATCAGTTTTTCTCTATCAGCTCTACTTTTTTAGATATGCAAAGCGAACTAAAGATTTTTTAGAACTAAAGTGACCTTGAACACTCAAACTGACCTTATGATACATAGCCCTGTAACGACGCTCAAGGCGATTAGAAGGACGTTGAAATACCACAAGATCTTGAAAAAAAGAAATGTGCAAGCAAAACTGAAGATCTGCGCATCCTTATGATTTCGCGCAGCTCATCCATAAAGCCAAATGTAAAAGCCTCCAAGAGATAAGTTTAGTTTCAGAGTTCGCTCCATGGAAACAAAACTGGCTTTCTTTGACTTTCTAAAGTTTTTGAACTTCCATGATATTCGTGTTTAAGCTAGAATTCGTATCAATTTAACGTAAAACTCGTAGTGTTGTAGATTGTTGTGTTTGCGTTGTAGAATGGAATTTAAATGAGTTCAAGTAGAAAAAGTTGCATAAATCATCCAGATAAGTTTTGCTACATATGCGGAGAATAAAAGTTGAAAGAACACAGAAAATATTTTACTGGCTTTGTAAAGAGAGAGCTTATCTTGGATACTTTGGGGTTAGACTTGGTGATCAGGATAAAATCTGCGCACCGCAACAGGTCTGTAAAACTTGTACAGAGCATTTATGACAGTGAGCTGACGGAAGAGAATAAGTCTCAAATTCGGTTTACCAATGGTTTGGAAAGAACTCCAAAACCATTTCTATGACTATTATTTCTACCTAGCACTGGAATACTATTTGAATTAATCGAAACAATTGTAATAAGAAAACTTATCCTGATTTACACTATCTTCAAGACCCCCACTTCTTCACTCAGAGGAGCTACCGATCCCAACGTGTCATCAGCTACCAGAGCTTAGTGAGGATGAATATTATCCTTCTGATCATCTTTTAGATAGCTGTGAAGGTAACGATGATTATGAGGAGATGTCATCAATGCCTAAATTTTTCAACCAGGTTGATTTAAATGATTTCAAAAGAGATTTCAATGTTTTAAAAGAACCTTCTGAATTACTGGTTGGTTTCAAGATTAAAAGACAAAAATTTATTAGAACAATGAGCCAAACTTACATTTGATCACACAAGACAAAATTGTCTACTACCCTACTTCTCTTAAAAAAAAATCTTGTATTTTGTCATGAATTTAGAGGACTGTTAGAAAAATTGGTTCTTCCTAAATATTCTCCAGATGATTGTCCTTGGACAGCAAAGAAGTTACACAAAATACTATTGTTTTTCTATTTTTGGGATAGCAGGGATAAAACACACCACTAGATTAGAAAAGAGAGGCCTAAGAAAGAAAACATGGATGTTGGAGAAAGGAATGTCATTAATAACACTTTAGTTGGGCGAAAGAAAATCATACTTTCTGCACTGCATAACAAGCTCTGTCCTATGAAGCAGTTTGTGTAAATTCTCCATAAGAACGGGTCATGATTTGCATATATAAGGTAAAAACACCCGAATTGAGTTATGAAGATATTAAAGCAGGAATGTTTAACGGAAAACAAATAAGACAACTGATTTGGAAAACTATCTAAGGATCCTGCTTTCGTAAATTCAATGAATGAGGCTGAATAAAAAGCCTGGACTTTTTTTGTGGCAGTTCACAAAAACATTCTGGGCAAATGCAAAGGAGAAATCTATGTAGAACTGGTAAATGAAAAGCATAATAGTTTTAAATCTCCTGGGTGTACTAGAAGCATTAAAGTGCACTATTTACATTGCCACTTAGAGCATTTTCTTGAAAAGAAAGAAGGCACAAGTGATAAACATCCCGAAAGATTTCACCACCATATTAAGACTATGGAGGACCGCTACCAAAAAAGATGAGATATGCAAAGGGTTTCAGATTATAGTTTGAGTTTAAAAAGACACTGTTCTAAAATATATTCCAGAATGTCACGGAAAAGAAGCTTCCGAAGCATTCAATGAGTATCAGTTTCATCAGTGACGTTTTTCTCTGTTTTTGTGAGTAAAAATATTTGTACAATATAATTAAAAATTGTTATTTCAATATGTGTACATCATAATAATAAAAACTAACATTTGTGTATTATAAAAAATAAAAATCCTGTATTTATTTTATTTTTACATACATTTTTTAATACATGGATTTACCTTAAAATAATGAAACATATATTTCACAAAAAGTTGTTTATCTTAAAAAACTGAGCTGACAGAGACAAACTAATGCCATATTTGAATTCAGGACATCAAATTCATATAAAATCAGCTAAAAATACCACGGCACCAAAACAGCTGTTGACCAGTGTTATTGATTGTGGTAAAACTGCAACTAATCTCATTTTTCTTGGTTGGACAATACGATCGATCATATATAAAAATACATATAAACTATAATTTTTTTTTTAACATGAGTCAAGCTTCTAAGATTATACATATTTTTTTATGCAATTTGGATTTTTATTGAATATATAAATCCTTCTTTAGTGACGATTGATACTTATCATTCTACTTTTATGATTCTCCGCAAGAGCAACATGCAATAAATCCTATATGAACGAGAGGACGTAAAATTAAATCACTTTTATAAATTTATTAGACTAGCAAAATTCCTTCTGATATTGTAGCACATTGATATTATTCCTAATATGGTGGAATTATTATCTCAGATTTAGTCGATAATTCAATAGAAAGAATTCAATTTTCTGTGAAATTAATATTTACAAAACTAAAAAAAATCCGTTCAATTTTATTAAGGGGTTTTGAGAATATTTAGATAAAAAAAATATTTTCATTTTTATTTTATGGTTTTTATTTATTTGCAGCATTTTATGAATTCTACCAATAAATAGATGTTCTGCCGAGGCCATTTTTTAAATATTTAAATGCATGTTTAAATTATACGATTATTGTTGAACATTTATCAAGCCATTGCTTTTTATAAAATTTTAACGCGTTCTCCAAGCAATTTTCTTTAAATAAGTAACCGCAGTATCTTAGCAGAGTATTAACCATTTTTTTCTTTTTAATTATTTTTTTTCCACAGTTCTTGAAATAGTTACAATTTTGTATATATTTTTTTCTTTTTAGAAAAAAATAGATAACAATAGATATTTTATCGAAAATTGTTATATATGAAAGATGTATAACCCACACTTTGATAAAAAAAAAGTAAATAATAATAATAAGAAGAATAACGTCGATCAGGAGCAAGTCAAAATATATATGTTTATAGATACTTAAAAAACCTATAACATGATTAAAAAGTGTTTATGAATTCGGTTTGCCACTCCATCTATTTGGGCTCCAAATACCGTAAATGCACTGGGATTGCCAGTTGATTTTGAAATATTATTGTATCTTATTACAAAATGTTCGTTATAGCAAATATTAAATAACGGCAGACAATCTTGAAATTAGAAAAAATGCATACAATTCGGCAAATATTTATTGAGCAAGCCCTGTTATAACTTTAAATTGCGTAAGACATATGTTGTTACCATTTTAAAAAAAATATGCAGATATATATTCTCTATAAAGTTTTTATACCTATCCTATTTTTGTTTCTGGAACAAATTTCAACTTCTTTTCTGGGACAAATTTAGTTATGTTTTTACAGTATTCCCAAAATTTAATAACTTTTTTAAATCAGTTTTGTAACACTCTTGGAAATGTGTAGTTTAATTTCGGATAGTTCGTATATTATGTAGCAGTAAATCAAAATGTAACTTTTTTGAAACAAACGTTTGCTTGCAAACATGTAAAGCATATATTAGAATTTATTTCTTAAAAAAGAAATAAGATAATAGTAACTGACAAGGAAGTCTACTACTATGTCATTATAGAAGGAAATAGTATCAAACACTGAACACGTTATGTTACAATTGTCGAGCCTAGCAGAGAATGATGTTCATCATTTTGAACAAGCTTTCTTTTTATTAGACAAAAAATACTTGCAGCGATCTTATCTTCTTCAATCAGTATAAAGCTAGTTATTAGCTTAGAGTAACTGGCTTGGTCTCTTACTTGACATTAACATTCACACTTCGTGATCGCGGGATCCATGGTTCGAATACAATCGTACCACTCACTCACCACATTTGCTACCGGACAAACATGCGACTTCCACAACACTTAACAGCTACCAACTATTATCATAAACAACAAATGTCATCACCAAAAATAATCATTCCTTTCACCCAAAGCCTTTGGAACGATCACAGTACATGGTCTGTCATCCCACGTAAAACCGATGAGTGCGACAGAATTATTCACGAGTTTACATGGCTCGTCAGATGTCAACAATACGTTTTTCTCACTGGGGATGGAGTGTGTAGCGATTTCATCTCACTTCATCAGTATAAAGCGAGTTACTATTTAAGAATAACTGGCTTGGCCTTTTGCTAGACGCTAACGTTCTTGCCTCTTGATTACGAGATCTTTGATTCGAATGCTACCGGCGCCAATCTGTTCACATTCTTCATACTATTATATTTACTGTTACATATTTAGTATAACGATTTTATCCGCTCTGTATTAGGGGGGTTTTGGATGTAATTGTAACTGCTGCTCTTGAAAAAAATATTTCTTTTCAATTTTCAGATAATATGAAAATATTTTATACGCTTTCTGTAGTACTTTCGGAAATGTATAGAGTACTTTGGAAATCTCATATGTTATACACAAGTAAATAAAGTTGTAATCTTTCGAAACAAAAGTTTACCTGCGAACATGAGAAAAATATATTCTAATAAAACAAGCTAAGCGTAACTGACTAGAAAACGTGTTCCTGTGTAACAGCAGAAGGAAAGAGTATCAAAAATTGAATATTCTATACCATGATTTTAGAATGCATTAGACAAGGGTTCTCATCATATTTCACAAGCTTTGCTCTCATTAGACGGATAAATATTATAGTTTCTGTTGCATAATTTATATAAATATATTATACGCTCTCTACCTGAGGCTTTTAAGCAATTTTAATTGTTTTTCTAGGAAAAAATTAATAATCTCTTTAACATTTTCTGACAATATGATAACATTCTGTAAGTCTTTCTGTAGCCCTTTTAGGAATGTGATGGCATATTTTGTATAAATATGTTACACATTATCTGTTTGAGCTTTTTGGAATTAACTTAATTGTTAGTTGAAAAGTTTACTACTCACCTTATAACATTTTGATGCCGACCCAGTGACGTGGTTGGTAGCGGCAGCTGCTCCCACACCGCTGGTCCGCGGTTCGAGTCCAGCTAGCGGCATGGGTGTCTGTGCTGTCCCTTTGATGTGTAATAAATATATGTACTGGATTTTCTGCAATAATAACGTGTTATGTACTTGTTTTTGTGTATTCTGGATCAATCGAGGCAACAGCCATTGTAGCTATAGGCCTCAAAGCACTGTCCGCTCAAACTCAAAACTCAAACATTTTGATAATATGATAACTACTTGTTTTTTCTGAAGAACTTTTAGAAGTAGGTATACATATTTTGGATAAAGATATTACAAATTATGTGGCTTGGGCGTTTTGGAATTAACTTCAATTGCCGCTATAAGAAAAATTTAATATTCACCTAACAATATTATGGTAATATGGTAATATTCTGTGAGTTTTTCTGTTGCACTTTTAGATGTATCTATGCGTATTTTGTATAACGATATTATACGCTTTTTGTTTGGACGTTTTGGAATTAACTTCAATTTGCTGCTATAAAGAAATCTTGATATTCACCATATAATATCACGGTAATATGATAACATTCTGTAAGTTTTTCTGTGGCAGTTTGAGGTGTGTGTATGCATATTTTATATAAAATATAACATGCTATCTAGTTAGGCATTTTGGAATTATCACCAGAAACTGCTAAAGGGAAAATTTAATAATCAGATTACAATATTATAATAATATGAAAACATTCTGAACGTTTTTCAGTAGCACTTTCAGAAGTGTGTAGCATAAAATGAGGAGGGGGTGAGTGCATTCCCTCAAATGTTTTAAAAAATCATTTTTTTTTTTTGTCTATCATTCAAGAAAAGTATGTTACATAATTAAGAAAAGAAATTACGAATATATTCGGATAAGAAAGGATTTAATGATGAAACATGTGGAGGGATACCGATCCCAATCAATGTAAATTTTATACCTTAAAGCCATGTACACAAAATAGAGCTTTTTCACCATGTGTGCAATTTTTTTTTTTTTTTAAACAAGTAACATCGATAACTATTTTGTATCCCATTATAGTTTATGTATCTGCATAACCTTTACCTAATTTGAGTTAGTACCTGTATAATATATATATATATATATATATATATAATTTTTTATTAAAATTTTGTCATAAATTTTGCATCGTATAAATTAATTGCCTGAAAAAAGATTTTATATTTATATCTGGATATTTTTTTTCGTTGTAGTTAAAGTGCAAAATTTTAGGATTGTACATATGTAATATTAAGTGATAAAATGAAATATTTTGTTTTATAATCCTGCGCACACTGCGTGTATCTGGAATTCGTTTGAAATTTATTAATTCGTATGTCGTAATTAAACTAAAATGTAATTACATTTTATTAAAAGCATTTAATTGAACGTACAAACAAAGACTTACTCAAAAAGTTGTGTATAAAAAGTTGAATTATTTACAGCTCCAAAAATCGTTTTTATATTGTGTTTAAATGAAGCAAAAAATTCAGGAAAATTTTAACATTCACCTTAAAAGAGAATATGATATCATTCTGTATTTTTTCCTTTAGCACTTTTAGATGAGTGTATACAGATTTTGCATAAAGATATTACATGCTATTTGTTTGGACATTTTAGAATTAACTTCAATAGCTACGATAGGGAAAATTTAAAAATCACATTACACTATTTTGATATTATGATAAGATTCTCTAAGTTTTTGTTGTAGTACTTTATAAGTGTGTCGCATAAAGTATGTGTGTGGGGAGGGGGAGAGATCACATCAAATGTTATTACAAAATCAATTTTCAATGGTCTATTATTCAAGAATAGCATATTACATTATTTAAAAAGGTAAACTATGACGATATTCCTAAACAAGCTCAATCGTGAACTAAATTGTAACTGTATTTTATTAAAAGTATTGGAAGGGATGTGTAAACAAGTACTTACTCAATTACTCAAAGATGTACTAAAAAAATTATGTAATAAGTTGAAATGTTTACAGCTCAAATTTTTTATTCCGTGTTTACGTAAAACAATATCGAACTGCTGAATGTCATCTCTTACCAACTAAATTTAGGACAGCTCGTGTACTATACAACTGTAAACAAAATTTTTACTTTTCGAAAGAAAATTTTACGTCCAAATATGTGCAGAATACATTCAAATTTATTCCAATAAAACAAGCTAAGAGTAACTGACAACAAATTTCCCTGCATGTTACCTTGTAATTGCTGAAGAAAACCTTCTTTGAGATTCTGTGCATTCGATAAAACTTTCCCTTATTCGTTCTAGATTAAGCAAAGAGGTGAAAGTAACTGAAAATTAATGCTGAATGACCTTAATTTAAAATTTTCAATCTGAGTTAGCGATGCTTGTTAATCCCCGCTAGCAATCCGAAATACTTCATTAATAATGCTGGATTGAAAATGTAATTGCATACCTAATTTATAACGGAAAAATAAGATGGGGTATAGAAACGAATACAGTAATGAAGAGTAACTGGATAACAATGCGTAATGAGTTTTAATGAAGTACAAATTCCCTTTGAAATCAGTTATTGTAATAGTCATTGTAAATTGTCGCGTTAATGTCAGTCTGTTTAGAAAAGAAAAGTATCTATAATTATTTTTAAACTTAAATATACATTATTTAGATAGCAGGTTTGCGTTTGCTATTTTATTTATGAACGATACATATTGAAACATTAATGATTGGAGACAAAGAATGTTACATTATTAGTAACAAATAAATGTTCATTGCATTTTAATGTCACTTCCTTATTTTAATTAGAATATACAAAATATTTCTTAATTAATGGAGCAAAATTAAGATGAGATATACTATGGATTCAAATATTCATTGTTTTTATAGCATTTCTATGTATACTAGTTTATTTATGAAATATATAAATGATACAGATTTAAATACACTCTTAAAAATGCATCTTTAAATTCATGAAAATATTCCTGTCAGCAATGCTGCCGGCTTATTTCCGTGAACTGAAGAGATTTCATTTTTTTACTTTCCGTTCTTGGACAGATAGAAGCTAATTGTATATATGAAGCATCCTGCTTTAATGAAGGTGATGGAAAAACTTCAGATGCGCAGAAAATAGCTGATACGTAACACGAAATTTATTATTACTATTATTTTTTAATTTGTAAATACTATTTCGCAAATTTATTTCGCAAATATAATTTCCAATGAAATTTATATATATATATATATATTAGAATACATAATTTTTTTAAATTAAATTATTTTGATTGCAGTGCTTCCCTATAATAAGTTATGTTATTGAACATGGTGAATAGTTGATTTATAAAAAGAAAAGCGGCATAGTGATGTAATATTGCATTGAACAACTTTTAAAGTTTTTTACTTAAATGAGTTGGAGAATAGAAGAAGTTATCTAAACTTTTGGATTTCTTTAATATTACGACTGTTCTTTAGGAGTACTGTTTGAGAGATAGAATATATATATAATTTTTATAATAATAAAAATCAAATTGAAACTTTCAAATTTTTTTAAAAATAAATCGCGCATTATATCACGCATCTTCTCAAATTTATTTCTGTACAAAGATTGTTCGAAAAACCGAATTTAATTCTATTATAAACAAAAAAAAAAAAAAAGATCGTAAGAATAATTGGTTTATCAGTTTCAAGTTTCAATCTGTAATTTCGTTGTATTTTCTCCAGACATGATGCATCCTATAAGATAAACATCTTTACGATTTCTTTCTCATATTTAAATAATGTTAAATTTTTTAAAATTTATAAATAAAGCCTAATGGATAGCAGAACTAAACAAATGTTGAATTTGCATCTTATAGCGCTTTTTCTAGCGAGATATAAGATAGCTTGTAGCAGAAATGTGCAAAATGTACAAAAAGGAAAACGTAAATAATTTTTACTGTGCGTTAAAATACCCATTTTTAGAGTCAATTAATGATGCAAAATTCTGAAATATATATTTAATTTGTGTATTTTCAAAGCAAAAATGTGAAATAAAAGAAAAAAAACAAACCCTATGAAATTGAGAAAAAAACATGTACTTTTTATTCTTTATGCAGCATTATATTTTATGCACAGAAAATAAATTTCATTTTTCCCCTTTTCAATCATTTTATTATCATTATTATTATTTCTTCAATAAGAGTGACTGAAATTTTAATGTTTTTGGTTTTGTTTTTTTTCCCTTACAAGTCGAATTTTCTTTTTGACCTGAAACTCCTATTTCCTCGATGACATTTTATGCAGAAAAAATCTGTTGCAATCCCAGCAGTCATAACATTTGGGTTCGAAACTATTATTATAATCGTGCAATTTTAGATTTATTAATTCATTTTTATTCCGTATTCATTTTATTGCGTGCAATTTTTAGAAGTGTGTTCGTATGACTTTCTCCGGAATTCGGATAGCATAATACATTATAATTAAGGGACACATTAACTGCCGAGTTGATAAAAATGAAAATATGTTGAATTTCATATTTTATTTTAAAAAGTGAGTTAGTATTTTTAAAACATTCTCTCCAAATTTCTATCAATATGTCAAATCAACATTTTTAAATTGCTTTATTCGTATGTTGTAATTAAACTAAACTGCAATTAGATTTTATTAAAAGCATTTAATGGAATGTATAAACAAGGACTTACTACTTGTGTAAAAAGAGACTAGTGCAAGAAGTTGAATTATTTACAGCTCCAAAAATCTTTTTATATTGTGTTTAAAACAAGCAAAATTTTAACATTCACCTTACGATTTTATGATAATAAGATATCATTCTGTAAATTTTTCTTTAGCAGTTTTAGAAGTGTGTATACATATTTTGCATAAAGATATTACACGCAACTGTTAAATGTATAAATGACGTTAAATGTGAATGAAGTGATATAGTGAAATGTTTAAATTCATTTTTCTTGGTTCGCTTTTTTTTTATGTATTTACAATATGTTACAACTGTCAACGTTTCTAAAATAACTAAGCAATTGCCCGAATATTTTTAAAAAGGATAGACTCGTTATCAAAAGGAACATTAGATATTGTGTGATAACTAAATATCTCATTTTTATGTATTTGTAAACTTAAGAAATATATATACATATAAAATTTTAAAAATGCTATATTTCCTAGTTTTTGTCATATGCATTAAGTATTTTTTTTCTGTTACTCTAATGTACATACGTATAAATTACGAGTGAAACGTTTGTTTTAATGAAAGTGGCAATATGATTATCTCAAAATGTATTTTTCTTGACAAAAGTAAAGAGAAAAATGTATCTGATGATCTCAAAATGGCGTAACTTCACTAATTTTTTTTTTATTTCTGAATTAAATAAATTATAACTAGAGACTTTATTGATAACTTCATCATGATTATATGTTATCTATTCTATAAAAATAATTATAGGTAATATGTATTACTTTTTTTATGAAGAACTCAGATAAGTAAAGAATTTCAGATAAAAGAAGATTATTAAAAATAACTTTAGAGTTAAAAAAAACATTATGTAAAGCTAATAGAGGAATAATTTATAAAGGTTTAATATGAATTCATTTAACACTTTCTTATTTATGACCAAGTTCTGTTTCTTTCACTGTAAATTTCTCTGTGGTTATCAAAAAAATAGTAGTCTACTTTCCAACTCCAGCCAAAACAAAATTAAAATTTTTAGAAACGCATAAGAATGGTGACAACGAACGGTTTTATCTCTTTCATGTATAGCTCTTTCGTTATTTCTAAATTTTGCACAACATCAATTAGAATATGATCAAATAGAATAAAATTAAATTTCGATTGAAATGTATTTGAAAACTGTCGATCAATTTAGCGACATTTTAAATTATTTTAAAGCATGAATTATTTTTCAAATCTATTTTAACCAATTTGAGGCAAAAACGCACCAATAAATCTTAAGATCAGATTATCCATATGATGCAGTATTTAGTCACTAAACTGAAATCTGTCAAAAAAAGTGGAAGGTATTTCGTTTATGCTGAGAATACTAATAGTATAATCTTAAATTGGTTGAAATATATTTTAAATGAAAATATGAAAGCAATTGTATTTCATTATTTTTAAAGGATCTATTGGGTATGTTACTTTTCAACAAGAAAGGTATTTTCGATTGTGGAAAAGAAACAACCATCCCAATTATATAAAAGAAACGCGGAAAGCATGCTAAGAAATTATGAGCTGAAAGTATTAAAATCTGTTTCATCTGCAGGTTGTCCTTGTATTGAAGAAACATAATTTCTTCATTTTTACATAAATATTAATTTGCATAAAACAACAGATACGTTTCAGAAAATAAGAAATTGAAACGAATGATGTTTAGGACATTTTAACTTTTTTTAAACGTCGAATTTCGACGGGTTCCATCTCGTCCATTATTATGCATTAAGAAGCGTAAATGGAGAAAAAATATTTCAGATTTAAAAACCATGAACCTAGAAATATTGTGTAGGTTATAGTTACACAATATTGTTTTATAACCGAGTTACCTTAATTGTAATAAAAACTCATTTTTAACCGTCTTGCGATCGTTTTGTTTAAGTTTGTTTTTTATGAAAAAATTTTAGCAGTATAAACAAATTGGAAAATTTTACAAACGCTATTTATCGTATGGTGAGAGAACTTTTGAACTAAAAGCTTTTAATTAATGCATTTTTTTAATAATTTTTCTTTCTTGTAATGAAAGCCAATCCAAGAACTTATAAAAAACGTTTGGAATTGTTTCGAAAATTAAGTAATAAAATTTCAGCTTATAATAGAATAATGCTCTATGTTTTATAAAATGAATAATTACACTTCTTGTGAATGTAAATGGACAAGTTCAAAAGTACAAAAAGAGCCTTTCTGAATTAAAATATCCCCGTACACCGAGGGAACATACTATAAACGTTTATACGATCTTAGAGAGACACCTCATAAATTAAAGAGTAAGAAAAATTATAATAATCTCCAAATTATCTAAAACGATCGAAAATTGGATTATTTACTATAAATATTAAATAATATACATATTCCCAGGCAAATTATTACTGTTAAAGAAAAATTTCCATAAAACGCTAAATCTATCAATTACACAATCATAGATTCTGCATTTTATGATTTCTACAAACCATTTCTCCACGAGAAAAAAAATAGAAGAAAAATGAGTAGAAATACGGTATAAAAAGACGTATTTAAAATTTTACTCCCAGCATTCGAACTATAAAATTTGTTCTTTATGAAAGGCTAGGTTACGGAATTTTTTGTTTTGGTCAATATAATCGATAAGAAAGAATAACGTCTAGGATATTTGGATAGTCGGATTTTTATGGCCAGTAAGCTTTTAAAACCCCTTAAATAATAAATGTAATATATTTAATGATACTGGATATATTTGTAGATCCAATACTGCAGTAGAATCATGCTGAAAATAACAAACAAATGATTCTGAATAAAACTAATATATATCACGAATAAGAATAAAGTTTGTAACACAGATTCTTAAGTGTAGACTATACTACAGATAAAAAAATGATTTTTTTACATTCAAACTAACTAACATATTTATCTAAGTACACTGTAAAAGATTTGACCCTTTTGCCCCTGATTTGCTGCATCGATACTCCACCGCTTTTATAGAAAACGATTACTTCAGCTTATTATGGAGCATTCTCATGGGTCAAACGAGAGATATACTGTAAAAGCGGGGGAGTGACGATTCAGAAAAAAGGGTAAATTTTTTTACAGTGTAGACATTTAGACTTAAAAGAAAACTTATACACTTAAGACATTATTTCAGATAATACTGAATATGTTTTTATATATATTTAATTCTTTACAATATATTTTAATAAGCAAGGGAATGTTTTATGCTAAAGTAATCATTATGTTGTATAAAGGTTTTATCGGGTAAATGCTTTCATGTACATCTACGTCCTATCAAATGTATACGATGCTGGAAATTAGAGTACTTTTATAAGCAAAAGGACAACAACCTACGAAACATTTTCGAATTTGCCGGTTTATAAGCGAAAATTTTTGTTATGATTATGAGTATTGTTATCAGCCAGATTGAAGTTTACAACCTAGATTCTTAGCATAGACTACATCCTATATAAAGAAAATAAACAAACATCTATTTACATTCAAACTATTTCATGATTTTGACTTAAAAAAATCAGTTTTTGGATGTTATTTATATATACATACATCGTATATTATCACAGAAAATACAAAATGATTTATATTGAGCTTAATTCTAATAGTACTAGAATTCTAATAACGCTAGAGAAGCTTTTACGACTTATTTATTACATTTGTAAAGAATTTACAATGAAATATCAAATGTTTTCATCCATGTTTATCTACTATCTTTCAAATTTTTGCTATGATAGAAATTATAATACATTTATAAGCACAAAAGCAGAGACATACGAAACGTTTTCGGATGTAACCTATACTTGCAGGAAAGGATTTATTGAGATTATGAACGTTGTTACCAATCACAAATGTCATAATAAAATGTTCAAATAATTCGAGGGTGTACGAAAATATATGCTTCATACCAGTTTCGCATAAATGCGACTCATTCAATCGAAATATTTATATCACAATCTATTTTCACATAAAATCAGAATAAAAGTCAGATTTGCTGTTTCTAGAAAACTAAGATCCCATTTTCGAGATTTTATAATTCTACGTGTAACAATTAAAGAAAACCAGAATAGTTATCCTATAAATAATTTTAACAAAATACATAATACTAATAAGAGTACTATAATACTATTCTTTAATGAAATATCTAATATGCCATAATAGATTCATGAACAGGAGTATATATTTCGAAAATGTTATTTAACTTTCTATGGGATTTACAGTAATTCTAATATTATTATTATATAAAAAAAGTGCGATAATATCAATTTTTTTAAAAAATCATCATACTTAGGACGGTTTACAAAATGCGCAGAAACATTTAAGAAATACACATAGTTATATCTGAAATGCATTGCACGATTTCCGAAATGCACATTAACATTTCCGAAAAAAAAATTAATTTTTTTAATATGCAGAAACATTTCCAAAATATCTGAAAACTTTTGTTATGCTTTATCGGAATATGTCAAAACGTTTGTGAATACTTAACCAAAATATACGGAAATGTCACTGAAAATTCTCACCAGATACCTACCTCATTATTTCAAATAACGTTTTCGATTTATTTTATTTTATTTTATTTATTTATTTAATTACAGTGTAACATACGTAACATATCCTGAAAATAGAATTAAAAAGATATTTAAAAAAATAACTGCTTTGCGCTCAATGCCAAATCCACAGTTTAAAAAACAGAAACTATAATGTTCTCTTTAAACACATTCCATAATTAACAATTTTCAAGAATCCCATCTATTTGATCGTAAGGTGTTCAGACACTATTATTCTTTTTCATCTTTTGCTATCTAAGAGCTAAGCAAAATTTCTTGTAGAAAATGGAAGACAATTTACGCGTGAAGCATCAAAAAAGCGTCTTTTACAAGTAATGCAAATTACCTATGAAATATCTGACATTACAAGCAGAGATTTGTATCTACACTCAATCAGTTAAAAGGTATCAATTAACAACATTCGAAATCTGTTAATACGAAAAGCAAGGAAATTACAAAAGTTCTCCTATTAACCGATACTCATAACATCATGAACACAATAAAAACAAACACAAACAAACAAATTACAATTATAATCTAATTATCTCCATGATAATCTTATCATAAAATCATAAGCTTTTCTGGAGAAATTTGTCTAATTTTCTAATAGTCAGGGATGTAGTGGAGGGTATCCGGGGGTATACGCTGCATATCTTCTGGAATTTTTAAAAAAGCCCGTATACCCTCTGTTTCTCAAATTTAGAATAAGCATACGCCCTACCTATGAACGTTCATGATGTCAGAGTATACACTCTCCCTATACCGTATACACTCTGCTTTTCTTATACTACATTACTACTAATAGTCATTGTACTTTTCGAGATTGATATCACGTATCATTTTCATTTTAAAAATACAATTTTCGGAATGTGGTAAAATACATCAAAAAGCTCATTGATATTTCTCAAAATCCAGGTTTAAAGAAAGAAGCAGATGAAAGTTTTTACATTTCTACTTCTTTTTCATGATTCTTTGAATAACTTACAAAGGTTGATTTCCGGCCTTCATCTCTCCCTTCTATTTTCATTCTTTCAAGACCTCATTCTAGTAGTTTGTGGTTTTTTTGGTTTCAATTTTCTCATTGAAGGTAAAAATTATTTCTGGTAAAGCTGGTAAATCATTATAAAAAATTATATTTTTTATTTTATATTTATTTATTTTTATTTTATATATTTTTTATTTTATTAATATTTTTTATTTTATAAATTTCACTGTCATTTATAATGCAGAAATACTATCGCGGATAGAAAACAAAGTTTTAGAAACAATCGAGGTTATTTTTTTCCTAATTCTATACTATTTTTTGCTAGAAATTGTATTGAACAGATGTTTGGCTAATATTAGGCGTGGTTCTGTTTTTGTAACTTAAAAATGTCTAAAAGTCTTAATAAAGTTTAATTGATAAGCGATAATAATTTGTGAAAATTTTCTTTTTAACAATGTTCTCAATTTAGAAATGGTCATTCTAATCCAGTACGACCGGTTATATTTATTTTTGAAAAAAATCA
Organism: Maratus speculifer; assembly: GCA_964019185.1. Taxonomy (NCBI): domain Eukaryota; kingdom Metazoa; phylum Arthropoda; class Arachnida; order Araneae; family Salticidae; genus Maratus; species Maratus speculifer. The sequence goes on from OZ025291.1 coordinate 385,872,128, forward strand.
GGAATCAGTTATTAATATACCGTAATTTCGGGTGTACAAGCCGCGGATCAGACAATTCTTTTTGGACCCAGAAATCTTATTTAGTGATTGAAGGCAAATATTTACGGCGATGTAACTAGTTATATTTTTTTCTTAAAAAATTCTGGGTGGAAAAAGAATTATTTGATCTGCGGCTTATACACCCGAAATTACGGTAATTAAATTGTCAATTACTGCGCTGTTAATTAAATGAAATATTGTTTATAGTGCACTGAATTAGTAAACTTAGAATAGTAAATAAGATTTATACTAGAAAAAGTATAAGCTTCCTCAATGTTGCGCAACAAATTTCCTTTTATAATATTCTGACGCACTCAATGCAGTTTCCTATTCATATAGTTGACCAAGGCTCGTAAATAAAATTGAGTCTGTAGACAGTTAATCCTTAAAAAATAATGTTTTTCCCGAAGACAATTACAGAAACATTTTGAAACCTCTATATAATCTTTATTAATACTTGTTTGGTGCATTTTAGTATATAATATCTTGTTTACGTGTACAATTAAGCACGTTTACTTATTTAATTTATATATGTCATTTTCATTATATTTTATGGCGCAGTTCTTCCCAAATATGTTAAAGCATTAGAATAGTGAGATACTAATGACTAGATTATAGAAATTTAAAGAAATAACAGGAACTTTTTTTATATATTTCTTCTTTTCAAAGTCATGTTTAGTGTTTTTAACTTTATTTATCTTATTAATAATATATTATGGTGGAATTCTTCCTAAATATATCAAAACAATAGAATGACTCGATAATAAAGATTGAATAACAGACATTTAAGATATAAATAAAATTAGTTTTTATACTTCTCATTTTGAAAGTCAACAAATTTGTATCTGATTTTCAACTATATTGCAAAAGATTAAAAGACAAGAATTACATTTAATATATTTGAAACAAACATTTTAATATCGAATTTCAAATTGCAAAGGATAGTTTCAACCTAAACATCATTTACCCACAAAAATTTTAGTGTCTGCAATTACATAATATATAAGGGTTCAAGTTCAAATCTTCAGCTATAGTGTTTTTTTTTATCGAGAAATAAACCGCAAACACGAATCCAATTCAACTACTATCTGAGATTCGTGAAAGCGGTAAACATGCAGGATAGAGAGCATGATGCACTTATGAGAAGAAATTTTAATGATAAGGTGGAATATACACTGTAGGATCGTAAAGATAAGATTATCACTCGCTAAAACATTGAAATGTTGGAGTCATGTAAATTTAACTTTATCAACAAACTCCCATTTTTAGTATACTTATAATGATTACCAGATAATTATTGAAATAAACATCTATTGAAGACTTTGTAATGAAATGATTTTTAAGCTATATTTAGAAGTGAATACATATGTGCATTTGTATTTTTAATATACGTGTTCTTCTTCTTGTTATTGTTATTTAAATAGCGTGTTATCAGATACAAATGTACCTATTCTCTAAAAAATAAACATTTGAAAAAAAGTTTATAAAAAGGCAATGTATTTAGGCAAAAGGCAATCTATTTTTAAAATTCAATAAATTTTTATTTCATTTTCAACGATATTGCACAGGGTTAAAAGACAAGAATTATATTTAATATATTTAAAACAAATATTTTAACACTGAATTTCAAATTGCGAAGGATAGTTTCAACCTAAACATCATTTACCCACAAAATTTTAGTGTCTGCAATTACAGAATATATAAGGATTCACGTTCAAATCTTCAGTTATAGTGTTTATCGAGAAATAAACCGCAAACACGAATCCAATTTAACTAGTATCTGAGATTCGTGAAAACAGTAAACATGCAGGATAGAGAGCATGCTCCATTTGCACTTATGAGAAGGAATTTTAATGTTAAGGTATTATAAACTGTAGAATCGTAAAGATAAAATTATCACTGACTAGAACTTTGAATTGTTGTAGTTAGATAAATCTTACTCTATCAACAAACTCCCATTTGTAGAGTACTTATAATGATTACCAGATAATTATTGGAATAAACATGTATTAAAGTCAGTGTACTGAACAAATTTTCGTGCTATATTTGGAGGTGAATACATATCTATAATAGTATTTTCAATGTGCATGCACTTATTATTGTTATTTTTTAACAGCATGTTATAAGATGAAATTATTTCTATTCTTTCAAAAAAATTGAAAGAAAGTTTATAAAAAGGCAATATATTTATTCTTGATGAAATGTTTTATACATGTGCATAATTATTAGATATTTTATACATAATTAATTGAATAAACATGCATTAAAGACTTTGTATTGAAGAAAATTCCGTGCTATATTTGGAGGTGAATACGTATCTACAATAGTATTTTTTATATGCATGCATTTATTATTGTTATTTTTTTTAACAGCATGTTATGAGATAGAATTATTCCTATTAAAAAAAACATTTGAAAGAAAGTTTATAAAAGGGCAATATACTTATTCTTGATGAAATGTTTTATACATTTTCATAATTATTATATATTTTATATATAATTATTGGAATAAACATGTATTAAAGACTTTGTATTGAACAATTTATCGTGCTTTATTTGGAGGAGAATACACATGCATAGTACTATTTTAATACTGAATTTCGAATTTGCGAAGGATAGTTTCAACCTAAAAGTAATTTACCCACAAAATTTTAGTGTCTACAATTACAGAATATATAAGGGTTCAATTTCAAATCTTCAGCTGTAGTGTTTATTTATCAAGAAATAAACCGCAAACACGAATCCAATTTAACTACTATGTGAGATTCGAGAAAGCAGTAAACATGCAGGATAGAGAGGCTCCATTTGCACTTATGAGAAGGAATTTTAATGATCAGGTGGAATAAAAACTGTAGGATCGTAAAGATAAAATTATCACTGATTAGAACTTTGAATTGTTCGAGTTAGATAAATCTAACTTTATCAACAAACTCCCATTTGTAGAATACTTATAATGATTACCAGATAATTATTGGAATAGACATGTATTGAAGACTTTATAGTGAACTAACTTTCTTGCTACTTTTAAAGATGAATATATATATATATATATATATATATATATATATATATATATATATATAGTTGCATTTCTAATATACTTGTTTTTATTATTATAATGAAAAGAGATGTATGAAACTTTTTGGTATACTTCTCCTTTTGAAAATTAAGTTTATTGTTTTTAACTTATATATATATCTTATTCATTATATAATACTAGCAGTTACCCGCGACTTCGTTCACATAACATTTAAAGAAGAAATAATTGATCAATCAAGCAAAAAATTTCGATGATGAAAAGCATGTGTAATTAACTTTTTATCGCAAATTTATGGTAAAAAAACTTCTGATAATCCCTAGTTGCTAATTTGTTTGCTGTTCAAAATTTTCCTTTCAGCGATTAATACTAATAGATAGAAACATTCTTGAATTCTTTTGTTCAGCCATGTAGTTTTCCAAGTGCCTTTAATATACGAAGGTATCTTTTTAAAATTTATTTCAAACAAAAATATTTCTTATTACAAATTAATTACATTTTCAGAAATTATCATCCGAAGACAACCTTGAAATCCAGTTCTTTGCGGGACCCTGTTTATCATTTTATATATATACTTCAAACATTTCTTAGTTTACTAAATGCAGTTCAAAATAAAAATGCATATTTTATTTAAAAACCACTTTTAAGTAAATTACGCTCATATTCAGTAACCTTTCCGAGATCTTTTGTGTAACCCTGTATATCTAAATTTAACTATTTATACTAACACCATTTATACTCTCCATTTAATATGCATACATTTAGCGAAGCTTAAAAGCACATATCATAATTCAAAATGCATTTCATCCATGCAACAGTCATCATCCATGATATACAGTACTTCGGATAGAATATATAATATTTGAAATCTTTTGTGTGTCCCTGTAAATGCTATGCACTTCGTATTATGCATGAAATAACTTACATTAAGCCTCAGCAACATATATCAATTTGATTATACATGAAATCGTTTACCATAATTAAAATATGTCGGAAACTGTTCCTCCCTTTATTCCTATGCAATGGAATTCTTCTGTCTGACCCTGTAAATGAATAGTAAGTGCCCTTTTCACTATATACTTTACAAAATGCATATTTTAGTGCACTTTGTAAATGCATATAAATTTGAATATGTTCTACAGGCTGTAACATCATTAAATTTAATTAAAGCGATTTTTCCCCATAATGCCGTAATATAAGGAAATTTTTTGACTATCCCTGTAAATAAACTAATCATGGTAGAAACTTCATTTTTCAATAGGTATTCGTGCTAGGTAAACGTTAATAATGTCCAAAAATTTCATGGAAATCGGAGTATATTTACGAAAGTTGGAAAACGACCAGACAGACAGACAAACCGAAAGCATAATAATTTTTCAACTTTGTTCGAAAGTGTCAAAAAATCGAGCCAAAAATATATTAATCAGTGATTTTATTTTTCACCTTTTCAGCACAAAAAATTTCTTTCATTGATAATTATGAGTTTTGAATAAAAATATTCATTTGTATGTAACTTATAACTTATTAATTAGTATAAGTAAAAAATATTTCTGATTCATTTTAAATATGACGTCATTATTTATCTCGCTCCATTAGCTACTGATAATCATACCCCTTATATTTTTAACGACTGCTATAAAGTACCTGTTTTATTTCAACTATGACGTCACATTTTCATGAGTGAACCATTTTATTAAAAATATAATTCTTTTTCATACTTTTTACTTTTAATTTATGTCACCATATTTTACACAAAAATTCCCATTAACTAAACAAATATCCTTGTTAAATGTATTATAAAAAATACACCTTTTATTTTTATTTTAAACATGACGTCATATTTATTTTCTTTTAAATTATTTTATTATAGTTTTTCGCGTGGAAGTTTTCTATTAAAAATTCATTGCCGCTGAAAAATTATTATTCCAATTTTTTATTTTCTTGGCAACAGGAAAGGAAAATGGTTAAATTTTATCTGAAAAATGCCTATTGATTTTGTATGAAAAATAATTAAATTTTGAATTATTAAGGAAAATATTTGAATAAAATAAATAAAAATTACCCGATTATTTAATCCGGACTTCTAACTTTACGTCTGCAAAATTTCAAAGCAATCGGTTCAGTTGTTACGGCGTGAAAGCGGAACAAACAAACAAACAAACAAACAAACAAACAAACTCACTTTCCGATTTATAATATTAGTAAGGATGGTGCAATTATACTTAAATATGTTAAAACAATAGAAAAATTGGATAATAACGATTGAATAACATACATTTAAGGTATAAATAAAATTTGTTTTTATACTTCTCCTTTGGAAAGTCAACAAATTTTTATCTGATTTTCAACGATATTACGGAGCATTAAAAGACAAGAACTATATTTAATATATTTGAAACAAACACTTTAATACTGAATTTCAAATTACGAAGGATAATTTCAACCTAAACATCATTTACTCACAAAATTTCAGTGTCTGCAGTTACAGAATATAGTATAACGATTCACGTTCAAATCTTCAGCTATAGTGTTTGGTTATCGAGAAATGTACCGCAAACACGAATCCAATTTAACTACTATCTGAGATTCATGAAAGCAGTAAACATGCAGGATGGATATCATGCTCCATTTGCACTTATGAGAAGGAATTTTAATGATCAGGTGGAATGTAAACTGTAGGATCGTAAAGATAAAATTATTACTGACTAGAAATTTGAATTGTTGGAGTTAGATAAATCTAAATCTATCAACAAACTCCCATTTGTAGAGTACCTATAATGATTACCGGATAATTATTGGAATAAACATGTATTAAAGACTTTGTATTGAACAAATTTTTGCGCTATATTTAGAGGTGAATACATATGTATAGTTGTATTTCTAATATGCATGCATTTATTACTGTTATTTTTTAACAACATGTTATGAGATGGAGTTAGTCCTATTCAAAAAAAAAAAAAAAAAAAAAAAAAAAAAAAAACATTTGGAAGAAAGTTTATAAAAAAGTAATATATTTATTCTTGATGAAATGTTTTATGCATGTCCATAATTATTGTACATTTTATACATAATTAATGGAATAAACATGTATTAAAGATTTTGTATTGAACAAATTTTCCTACTATATTTGGAGCTGAATATATATCTCTAGGATTATTTCTTATATGCATGCATTTATTATTTATTTTTAACAACATGTTATGAGATGGATTTAGTCCTATCCTTTAAAAAAAAATTGGAATGAAGTTTATAAAAAAGTAATATATTTATTCTTGATGAAATGTTTTATGCATGTCCATAATTATTGTACATTTTATACATAATTAATGGAATAAACATGTATTAAAGATTTTGTATTGAACAAATTTTCCTACTATATTTGGAGCTGAATATATATCTCTAGGATTATTTCTTATATGCATGCATTTATTATTTATTTTTAACAACATGTTATGAGATGGATTTAGTCCTATCCTTTAAAAAAAAATTGGAATGAAGTTTATAAAAAAGTAATATATTTATTCTTGATGAAATGTTTTATGCATGTCCATAATTATTGTACATTTTATACATAATTAATGGAATAAACATGCAATAAAGATTTTGTATTGAACAAATTTTCCTGCCATATTTGGAGGTGAATACATATTTATAGTAGTATTTCTTATATGCATGCATTTATTATTGTTTTTTAACAGCATGTTATGAGAATGAATTATTCCAGTTCTTTCAACAACAAAAAAAAAAAAAAAAAAAAAAAAAAAAAAAAAAAAAAACATTTGCAAGAAAGTTTATAAAAAAGCAAAATAATTATTTTATCTTGAAATGTTTTGTAAATGTACGCAATTTCTGATATCAAGAATCCTTAACTAATCTTATTATTGCAAAAAGAGCAAATGTGTATGTTTACTTTCTTGCTTGAAAGTGCTTTTTCTTCCAACTCCGGTTTTCTACGGATTTACACGTTTTAAGGATCAAAGATGTAAAACAGGTATTTTTATAAAATTTCATTCTGTGACATTATCTGCATGTGACACAAGTTTTTTGGGCAATCTATCTCAAGAACTAATACATGTAATTTTATAAAAAATTCATTCACTTAGTGTTTAATACAAATTAGTGCTGATTAGTTTTTGGTGTGAATCGCTCAAGAGGTGGCACAATAGCTCTATCTCAAGAACTAATCCTCGGATTTTCGTTAAACTCCAGATTCAGTTATTCCTTTACATGAAATAACATTTTGTACATTTTGGTGCTAACAGATAGCACTATGCTGCACTTTTTGGGATTTTTGCAATATGTGTATCTCAAGATTTAATGCGGGAGTTTTCATAAAATTTTAGATTCCTATACACCATGACAAATATCGATAACAGATATCTTTTGCTATAAATTGTCAAACAATTGACGCTGTTATGTTGCATTTTTCATGATTTCTGCAGTAGCTGTATCTCAAGATCTAATGTACGGACTTTCATAAAGTTTTAGACTCAGTTGAGGCTGATATAAATTGTTAGAAATTATGTTTCGATGTCAATTACTCAAAAAGTGGCACTAATATGCTGAATTTTGATTAACTTACATGATTTTAGTGAAAGTCATATCTCAAGATCTAATGCGCTGAGTTTAATTGTATTAGAATCCTCATGATAGTCACAGATATCTATTTAAAATAGACACTGTGATAGCAAGTTTGAAGCATTAACATGCCTGCATTAGAAGTAAGTTTTTGGATTGACACATCCGACTACTTTAATAACTCATTTATTAATTTTAAAAACATCTACGCGGTCCCAGCCATATCTTTTTTTCAGAAATTATAACAACAAAAGTATAACATTAAAACAACATAATGTATGCCAAACCTTTGACATATTGAAAATAGTAATGTGTATTACATTTATATAAATTTTTACTGCATCAATTTGCAGATTTAATAATTGCAGATAATTTGTCCTAATTTTTGTACTACTGTATTATCACACATACATAGATTAACATAGAATACATGGCATCCTACAATACATATAACACACTTATAATCTGTCACATACTAGGGATAGTCGACCGCACAAAACCTTAACTCATCGGGCAAAAAAAAAATTTTTTTTATTTTACCTAAGAGTAGTAATAGGGGAATCTAATCATCCATGTCTGCAAGAAGCGAAGTGGTGCATAAGCGAAAAATGAATACCACTACAGGTTGACTCGTAGACTTAACATTATATTTTCCTACACGCAATTTTCATGTTTTCATACTTTTAATTGTACAGCAAACACAATGTTAAACGTACGAGTCAACCATTAGTGGTATTATTTTTTATTTATTCAACATTTCGCTTCCGGCAGACATGGATCATTAGATTCCCCTGTTGCTACTTTTCCATAAAATAAAGGTTTTTTTTTTGTTGTGTTCGGTGATTTAAGGTTTTATGCGGTCGGCTCTTGGACTAGAAACTCTGGCGACTGCTCGCTGATATTCACCAAACTTCCGGAAATATATTGTAATCATAGCTGTAAACTTCAAATAAATCTTATAAGTACCACAGAAAACATTATTATTTCATAACAGATGTAAATTTTCCATTTTTCCATTTTCGAGTGTTTGTGTCTGGGATAGCTCAGTTGGTAGAGCATTGGCGGCTTCAGCCAATACATCCCTAGTTCATATCCTGACCCGGACTTTTTTCACACAAAATTGAAAAAAGGAAAATTTACATCTGTTATAATTCATTTACCGATTGATTAATCGTGTTTAAAATTAATCTAATGTAATTTCCTATGCAGCGATTTTCTGCGGTTCCATATACTGACCTTCGATTTATTCTGTTGAACTGATCCAAAGTGTCAGACCAGATAAAGTGATCGTTGAGGTTTATTGGGTGAAATAGTCCTCCAGTGTTCGTGTCTGGGATAGCTTAGTTGGTAGATCATTGGCGGCTTCAGCCAATACATCCCTGGTTCGAATCCTGGCCCGGCCTTTTTTCACCCAAAATTGAAAAATGGAAAATTTACATCTGTTATAATTCATTTACCAATTGATTAATTCATTTACCAATGGATTAATTGTTTAAAATTAATCTAATATTATTATTTTAGTTTACTAAGAAATTTCCTTGCACTTCATGCTTAGTATAACCTTTTCTGATCCACTTGTAAAGAATACAGACCCCAAAAATAATTTTGAAAAAATATAGGAAATTTTTCCTTTTCTTTAAGATAAAGGAATGACGGTAAGATATTATGACATCATATTGGCGAAACCATGGTAAAATATTGTATTTTCGTGGTGAAATAAAATATTTTTAGAATAAACGCAACATTTTTTCTGACCCAAGTTTAGATGTATTCTTGAATGAAATAAAAAATCACTTAAGTTTTACGAATGGCAATAATTTATTTCTTTTTCTAAGACGTCATTTTCTATAATAGAAGCATGTTTTCTATCGATTGAGTGTGATGAGCAAATTAAATTTTATGGTATAATTTTTTTTTTGTTTAAAGAAAGCAATAGCAGCTGTAAAAAGATATCATGAACAAGAATATGTAGAAATTTTGCATAATCCTGATCAAACTAAAACTCGGTAAAAGTGCACTTAAATTAAGAAATGTTTCACAATCAAGGAGCCCTATAAACTTAACATCTGCTTAAAAAGCATGATTCTTCATCTGTAATAAATTTCTGAAAACAGCACTTTAAAAATATCTAAATTATGAAAAATGTAAAAATATTTCCTTTCTAGTAATTTTTTGTTGTTTTAAATGTTCTCATATTTCGAATTTTTAATCATTTATCATTAAATACTGGACAATAAAGTAAATATCTTATTTTCTTTTTTTTTATATTTAATTGCCAAGATAGGATTTTTTTTCCGAAAATCTATTTACAATGAATTGAAAACACAAAGCGATTCCTCTCTCACAATCATTGAAGTGTGTTTTAATCGCATACTTTCTTAAACATTTTGACAGTTACTTGTAAATGAATAACTTATTTTTAAGTAATTTTGATTAATTAAACAGCTAACTTAGAAAACCTTGCATAAAAAATCACTGAATGTTTTAGATTGCATGCATTTTGTAATTTTAATGGATAAATAATTACTTCTATAATGACAGTTGTTGCGTTACAGTTTTTTACCTCTTTATTTTTTTTCAGTTAAATGTATTTTTTGTTCTCATTTTTGAATAACATTCGTTCTCCATTTTCTTTTGTTTTCGTCCGGTTTTTCAAACCTAACAAACTTTACAAAAAAGTTAACGGATTCTGTTATTAATATATCTTATTAAACTAGGCAAGATGTTAATGTACGTTTTTTCATTTCTCTTAAAGTTTAATGATAAACATTTTGTCTTCTTTTTTGAAAACTGTTCTGCATGTGTTATAGCTGAAAGGAGTTTAGGAATTCGGCTTTTCCCTCTGTTTAGCTCTAAAATACACTTGGGCTCTCAACAATTGACATATCATATGTTTTTACGTTTATTATAGCACTTTCACTATTAAAAATTAGATACATAGCACATATAATTAATTCATTCACAGGGTGACTCCGAAGAATACAGTTGTATTATAGTCAATAGACGAGTGTAAATCGATTTGATGGTATTCTACTTGCATAAAGATATTTCAAACATTTCGAAATTGAGAAGTATGATTTAGGCGCAATACAAGATTATTACAATGGAAAATAGTGTGCATATCATCTATCCATTATTTGAAGTGGTATACAAAAGAGTTCGGTTACAGTGCTATTTATTAACAATTCTTGATGGAAGTTATTTTTATGTTGTGGTACGCTTTTTAAAATTCAGCTATTTGTTTTTATATTACTTGGTATATAAAAATTTAACAGGCGATAATATACAAGCTAAAACATTAAAAACACGAGTATATTTCGGTTTTCTGACAAAAATTTCTGAAAAGGACTTTCAACTACATTTTGTGTTACCTAAATGAATTGAATAGATTATTTATTATTGCTGTCGACAAATCTAGTCGATTTGTGTACAGTTAGTATGCATAGGATGATATCAAACCGAAAATTGGAGCTAATATCATTACTTAAGATGTTAATTTATTTCATAAAAGCGAAAAATATTTCGATGTATTAAATTATAGATCTAGGTGAACATTAGTGCTTATTTGTAGTCGTATTATTAATTTATACGGTCATGGCGTAAATGAAACTAGATAACAGAAACAAGAATCCGATGATTTCTCCACAAGAAAACGATGTAAGTTTGTCGTTCGAAAACCTGTTTATTCACCAGACTTAAAAACTTAAACAAATCCAACAGTTAAATGACAAATCCCTAAGGTCTTCGTGTTTTGGCATGAGTCACAATGTAATGCTGCATGATCATATGAAGCAATTGAAGAAACTACGAAACTAGTAGGCATCAAGTACAATTTTCTGGAGCACTTGAAACAAAAGAGAAATCTGATATCTGAATTCAAGGCATTGGCTCGCGGAGAAAAACAAATATTAGCAAAACATGAAAACGAATCATTCAGTGAAAAACGTATTCGTATAGATGGCTATATATTCCTATAGAGTAGTTAAGTTAATAATTAGAGAGGGAGTGGCTTAAGGCGGAATAATCCCATATGTAGTACACTGTTAAAATTTTCCGTTCAATGTTGAACCAATTTATGGACTAAAATAAAGAGAAGCACCAAAATATGGTACTACTTATTTTTCGAAAGCTCCATGTTATGGAGTAAGTTTGAAAAATAAGAAGTAGCACCAAAAGATGGTGCTACTTACAGCCAATCAAAACACAGATTTCTGCGCATATCTATGACGCTTTTCGTGAAGAACAGAAACAAAACATTAATGGATGCCGATATTGGTGTGTATTAAGCAAAATATTTTTTTATTCTATAGTTTTCAATTTTGTATAGTTAATTGCATGATTTTTGGCTTTAATATGTAACATTACTATGTTCTATATATTGTTTAATTAACATCTTCCTTCATTAATGTTCTTATCAGTTTCTGTACATGCTTTTAGTGCTAGTTATATAAGTGGAATATTGTATGTGTTGGTTCAAATATCAAAGTTTTTGTTAAATGTGTATTCTACTTTAACCATATCTTTTGTTTTAAAGTAATTTTTAACTTAGGGCTCGGAAAATGATTTCGGATCAAGCTCATTTTTTAAAAAAAATTTTATGAATACGAACAAAAATTCTCTGCAGTAAAATTTACTAAACTAAATATTATTTCAGAAAATATGCTCTCATGAATTATAAGAATGCAAGAATATTATTGATTTTGAATGTAAGAAAGGATAAAAGTATCATTTGATTATAAACTTTTTGTAAATTCTTTATATTTTAATCAAAATAACTTACTAACCTGACTTATAAAAAATGAATCTGATATATTTTAGAATAAAATGATAAAATGCAATTTCGTAGTTTTTTGTGCTTAAATAAGTTTTTAAAATTTAAGAATAAATTTAAAAAGTGTATTTTAAATTGGTAAAATGATTAAGAAGTTCCTATTTAAAAAAATGTTTACGAATTAATTTCCTGTAGAAAAAGTTATTCTATTATAATTCAGATGTAGTAAAAGTTGTTTTATTTTAATTATTAGCAGTACACTGTCAAACATTTGGTGCTAGATTGAACCAATTTATGGTGCTGCAGTAGCTGCCACCACAAGGTGGTGAAATGTTGTTCCAACATTTGGTGCTAAGGTCGAACCTTAAAGTGGTGAAATGGTGAACCATAAGTTGGTGAAAGGTTGAACCATTAAATGCATTCTGTTAAGGTTAATGGTTCAACCTTTCACCACTTTATGGTTCAACATTTCACCACTTTATGGTTCGACCTTAGCACCAAATGTTGGAACAACATTTCACCATCTTATGGTGGCAGCTATTGCAGCACCATAAATTGGTTCAACCAAGCACCACATTTTTAACAGTGTACAGTAATGCTTTAAAAGTAAAAAGCTTAGCGCGGAAAGCCAGATTCGTGGCATGAAGATTGGAAACAAAATAAATAAACAAATTATTTTTTTAAATATTCGAAAAAGATTACATTCTTTTAGAATATTGTAGATTGGGAGACTGGCGAAAATTTATGAGAAAATTAAAAAATTTCAATTGAAATTTTGTATTAGGTGATTATTAATATAATTGTTTTAAAATCAAAGGAACATTAAATAGGAAAATATACTGGAAATGATTAAGAAACAGGAAAACAGTTTATGAAACGGAAAATTTGAATAATTTAAATAAAATATAGCGAAATAAAGTTTTTATATAGCTTTTATATTAGGAATTATATACAAGACGTGCAAATAATTGAAATTCCGCTTTTTAATGTATTTTGCGTTTATCGAATGGTTTATTTAGTAACCGTCTTTTACCTTAATAAACGGTGAGATTTTGGCTAATTGTTGCGGATGTACCATTGAAATAACTAGTTGGATGTGTCAATCCCAAAACTTTCTTCTATTTCATAAGTACATTTTAATATTTAAAAAAAAAATGTGGTGACCCCAAAGTTACCCACTATCGAATATCCTCGAACATTTGACCTAGCCTAATGAGATTCTGGTATCCGAAAAGCCTAAATTGCAAAATTTAATTAATATTCTGAGAAAATGAGCTTAGTAGTGCCTCATGTTGGGTAATTTATACTAAAACCTAATAAGCATCTATTTACGTCAAGACCTAACACAATCTGAAATTTGATGGAATTTCGTCCATTAGTTCTTGAGATATAGTTGTAACAAAAAAATTTGCAAAACGTAGCACAGCAACACCATATCTTGGACAATTTATACCAAAACGTAAAAAAGAGTCTAATTATGTTATGGTATAAAAGAATCTGAAGTTTGATGAAATTCTGTCCGTTAGTTCTTGAGATATAGCTAGTTTAAAAAAAAACGTGTAAAATATAGCACAACAGCACCATCAGTTGAAGAATTTATAACAAAACGTAATCATCGTGTAATTATGTTATATGTCATTTTGTAACAAAATCTGAAGTTTGATGAAATTCTGTGCGTTGGTTGTTGAGATATAGCTATCGGAAAAATCGTGCAAAAAGCAGCATAGCTGCACCACCTGTTGCAAGGTTAATACCAAAATGTAATCAGCGTCTAATTATGTTATATATTCTAGTGTAACAGAATCTAAAATTTGATGAAGTTCTCTGCATTAATACTTGAGATATAGCTATCGCAAAAATCGTGCAAAATGTAGCATAGCAGCGCCACCTATAGGGAAGTTCACACCAAAACCTTATCAGCGACTATGTATCTCAAGGTATCGCAGAATCTGAAGTTTGGTGAAATTCTGTGCATTAGTTCTTGAGATATAGCTATCATGAAAATCATGAAAAACGTGGTATAGCAGCGCCACCTGCTGGCCAATTTACACCAAAACTTTATCCGCGTCTATGTATATCAAGGGGTCACAGAATCTGAAGTTTGGTGAAATTCTGTGTATTAATTCTTGAGATATAGCAATCCTGAAAATCATGAAAAACGTACCTGCAGGCCAATTTTCACCAAAAACCAATAGGCACTAATTCATATCAAGGTCTAACTGAATATAAAATTTTATTAAATTTCGAGCATTAGTTCTTGAGATAGAGCGCCCACAAATTTTTTGTCACATACAGACAGACAGACACACAGACAGACAGACAGACAGAGAGACAGAGAGACAGACAGACGGACAGACTCACAGACAGACATTTTCTAAAAATAGTCAAAACGTGTTCAGGACCTTCTAAAACGTATAAATCCGTCGAAAACCGGAAGTCGAAAATTTTCATGAATCCAATACTTTCTTCTTGTAAAGATAGAAGAAAGTAAAAATAGCCTTGCACTGTGTTTCTTCATCAATTTCATAAATTTAATAATAAAGTCATTGAATTTTCGAACTGCAAAAAACCCATAATTTTACTATGTTTAATATTGTCTTTTATGAGTAATTATTGACAAACGCTGAGAATACATGATCACATGCAAAAATTTTGTCAATCCACTTTACAAAATTCATGCAATTACCCCTGGATTTGTCTTATTTGATAAATCAAACAAATAAACAACAAAAATTAGTTTGGATATAATCGTAATTTAAAAATGTAAAACAATTGCAGACTTTTTAAATATTTGTTCTAAATTGTCTAGATAAATCATATTTTTCTTCATATCGATTTTCTCTTATTAAGTCACTGTGGCATAAACGCAACAGAATCATTTAATTTTTTAATTTCTAAATTTCTAAGGAAGTTGAATCGGAAATTAGATATATTATACATAAAATGAGATAAAATAAAATTATCAATCATCTTGTAGTTTATAATGCGTTAGAATTTATCTCTTACCCTTTCCAAAATGATAATAATACCTGGTACAACAGAGGTTTTAACACACCAGGACGATACGGAAGTAAAAATTAAAGCATTGCATATTATAAAAATAAAGTTCTGATAACTTATAGAATATTTTAACCATATAATCTATAAAGACATTTGTTTAAACAGAGAAACTCTGAAATAAAAATATGCTTCACGGTAAATAAAAATCATACCTTTAATCTTACATTTCTACAAAAAAAATCTATAACTATCATTTATGCACTTGAAAATGGCAACATATTAATATTTCAAATAAAAACTCAGCTAAAAATTCAATATTTATTTTTAATATAGAAAAAGGCAGTAAAATATCTCATAATCAATACTAGATGGAAAATATGTTTAAAAATAAGAACAATCTTTCACGTACACATAATAATATGAAGGAAATCCGATATTCATTTTTTCCTGTTGTTAATAATAAAAAATAAATAAATAATAATAAAAAAAAACATAAAAAGGAAGTACATATTTATCTTTCATTAGCAGTTGTATTTTCACATATGTGCATTAAGTGCTTGAGCTTTTAGTTTACATATAATTCATTCTTATTATTAACAAGGATAATATATAATACAATAAACAAACAGTTTATTAATAAAAAAATAACAATAGCCGGGCTACCATGTGAGGCACATATAAAAGCCATTTTTTGCAATCTCGCCAATGTGGTGTGTATATGACATCTGTGTCAATTTCTATTGCAGAATCGTCTAATTTGGCAAAAAAACTGAGCAATCAAAATAAATTATGAATAAAAGCAATATGATTTAATGCTTAGTATACATTCAAAGGACACTTAACTGATCGCCTACGGATTCTAGTATATTTATATTTCAAATGAAACTCGGTTTAAAAATCAATATCTATTTTTTATACAGAAAAGCAGAGTGGCGAGTAGTTAGATAAAAACACAGTCAATATAGATGATAAATACGAGTATTTTGTTAAAGATGAATTCAGTTTATATAATCTCTTTGTATTATTTGAAGTATTTTCTGTAAGAAATTGCTGGTAGTTTTCTCTTTTCTTGACTGTGTTTTTCCCGGTTTTCATTGACCACTTGCCACCCTGAAAAGGGCAATAAAATGTGTCATAATCAATACTAGATGAAAAATATCTTTAAAAATACGAACAATCTTTCACGTATACATAATGATATGAATGAAATCCGATATTTTTGTTGTTGTTGTTGTTGTTTTTGCTGTTTTGGAGGAAGTATATATTTATCTTTCGGTAGCAGCTGTATTTCTATATACCGGGTGTCCCAAAAATGACTGATGGATTTTAAAATTCAATAACTTGCAAACGGTGACAGCTATTTAAAAAAATTTTGCGGGAGGGTTATGTATAATGTCAAGAGTTTTTTTACCGTATTTTTTTATTTTAGTTCGCATCTCAAACAATAGGTGGCGCTGACGGCGATTGAAGGCCAGGTCGACGCTTCATTCAGCATTGATCACCTCGCCTTCATTTTCCGTCAGCGCCACCTATTGTTTGAAATGCGAACTAAAATAAAAAATTACGGTATAAAAAACACCTGACATTAAACATAACCCTCCTGCAAAAATATTTTACATAGCTGTCACCGTTTGCAAGTTATTGAATTTTAAAATCCATCAGTCATTTTTGGGACACCCGGAATGTGTACTTAATTGCTTGAGCTTTTAATTCACATACGTTTCATTCTTATTATTAATAAGGATAAACAGAAATGCGTAATTGCTTTTATTCAGCACGTTTTGAATTATTTATTAGAAAAAATAAACAATGAAGGAGAAATTTAAATCTATATAATATATTATACAGGGTGTAATAATTTACCGATAGCAGACCTTTAATTTTCAACCGGTGGTCGTAGACATCTAGTTTGAGTAACAAAAATGAATCAAATGCGGTAAAGTATTCATGTTGTGGTATTGTTTAATGTAAAAAATCAATTTTATAAAAATTACGAAATCTGACATTTTATAGAGTTCCCCAGCCCCTATAGTTATATTTAATCAAGGTTTATATATATGATAACAGATATAACACAAAAGGGTTGACTTCTGTACAACAAAAATTGACGCAGTTACTAAATTTCCAAGTGTGAGGAATTTTAAACATGATTTTGTATTTCATTGAGGGATCAAGTAAAAAATGAATTAAAGTAATTGGAGATCGAAAGCATAGTGCAATGACCTTTTTACGGCAAAACCATCTTTAGCCAGTATCATAAAAGATGGTGATTTCGTCCAAAAATTTTAGCTGATATTTAGAGGTCGTATACAAAGCGAAGAGTGAAATATTCATTTTATACAAAAATGTGACATATTTTTTTTATCATATCATAAAAACGAGATACATTTAAAAAATAATGCAACAAATACTGGAATTTACTGGAGATACTACTCAATTTTTTCCTTCATTGCTGTCAATGCACTATTGAATGCGTGACAGTACTGAGTCCCGGATATGTTGGAGCATAAAAGGAGTAACTGTGCGACAAGAATGTATGATGAGCTGCTTCAAACCAGCCAGATAAGTTATCTCAGTCTCATATAGATCAGTGCGTCGACGCAACCCCATCGACAGAAATCTGTTTTAATCAAGTCTGGCCAACGAATGGTCACTCTATCGGACTACCATATCCAATGATCTGTTGGATACATTTAGTGGTTAGATACAAACGGATTTTTTTTTTTTTCTTTTTTTGAGTAAACCGTTTTTTGATATAATAAAAAAAATTACGTTTATTTTTCTGTTTCATTTTTCTCTTTATAGATGACTTCTAAATGTCAGGTAAAATTTTTAAGGAAAATAACGCCTCTTTGGTGATATATCGATTTCGTGATATCTTCTAAAAGTGGTTTCGCCCCCAAAAAGACACTCTACTTTCGGGCTTCGATTACTTTAATTCAACTTTTAACTGATACCTCAATAAAAGACAAAATCATGTGTAAAAATCTCAAAATTTGAAACTTAATAACTGGGTCAATATTTGTTGCCCAGAAGTTTTGTATTATATCTGCTATGATAAATCAAAATTTTACCAAATATAACTATAGGGATTAGGAGACCGTTAGGAGAAAGTTAGGTTTCGTAATTTTTATAAATTTGATTTTTTACATTAAACAACACCACAACATCACTATTTAAATCATTTAAACGCTTTTGTAAGTGGAGCTATGTGTCTTGACAATTGGTTATGAAATTAAAGGTCAGCGATGGGTAACATATTGCACCCTGTGTATTTTATGGTGTTTTATCTGTTCAGACTATGATGGCATGATGCCATTTCAACTGACTTGAAACGTCGTCATGTAATATAGCTTTATGTTACTGATTAAAGATGAACGAGACTTAAATAAAAAGCTACTTTTTTGCATTGCATTTTTAGTTGTAAAGAACAAAAAAACTCCACTAACAAAATTCTCATTATTACTTTTGTTAATCTTTATTAACAAAAGATATTGCTTTTTTTTTTTTTTTTGATTCGCGAAGCATTTTTTCTTAAGATAAATATTTAACAGTAACAATGTTTTTTTAGTATTATTTTTTTGATTTTTATTAATCAAAAACTATATTTATATTGCATCATTTTATAATCAGTTTTTAGCTCACAGGCTATCATAGCCTGAGAGCTTATGTGCCCGCCCGTTCTGTATGTATGTTCGTACGTAACGCGGAAACTCATGATAAAAATATCCCATCCACTTGAAATTTTGTATATAGGTATATCCTGATAAGGCGCTTCCCTGATTAGTTTTTGGAGTTCATTCGATATGTATAAGAGGGGGAACGGGGGCTCATGCCTTTCCCCATAGTTGATATGAATGGGTTTTTCATGCAGAAATATTAGTTTTTGTTCAAAATTTACACATAGGATCTTTCTGATGAAGCGCTTCCGGGATTGGTATTAGGTGTTCATTGGATAAATATAAACAGGGGAAATGGGGGTTCTAATGCCCCTCCCCTTAATTTATATAAATGGGTTTTTCATGCAGAATTGTCAGATTTCGTTCAAATCTGTGAATAGTTATGGAAGTTTAATTATTAAGTATATAAAAGAGAAGGATAACTTCTTAAATTATATATATAGGTTTTTATTAAGAATTTTCCGATTTGCTCTAAATTTTGGATATGGATTTTTTATATGATATAGCATGTCCCTGATGATCAGTTTAGAGGGTTCAGTGATTAAGTATAAAAAGGGGAAAGGGGGGAGCTGATCCCCCTCCTTAATATTTTTTTCGAACGGAATTAACCCTTGGAAATATAAGGCTGTAATGTACAATTAGTATGCGTAGCCTGTGAGCTCAATGCCATCAGTTTAACTGGGCAATATAGTTTTTATTAAGATATTTTGACGAAATAATTAAAAAATATTTTACTTTTTTAATTAATTATGTTTTCATCTTTAATTATAAACTCCATGATTTATTTTTTCTTCTAAAAACATACGTGTTTCATTTTTTATTTTCAAAAATTCCATAATGGAAAAACATTTACAATAAATTAATTAAAATAATACATTTTAAAAAATACTCTGTAAAAAAATAATATTTTGCAAATCCACACATCATAGTTCATTTTTATGTTGAATTTCAAATCAAAATATTGAATACATTTTTCTGTAAATTGTACGATAAAATGGAATTGGTGTAGACTAGCAAAGGATTCGCTTTGCTCATTCTAACATGAAAAAAGTACAGGATTTGTGAAAACTTTGGAAATCCAAAGTTCGTCAGATTTACACGTTTTAAAAGACCACAATCTCGAAAAAAACATTTTTACCAAATTTCTGTCTGACAATTTATCTCTGTTTGTGATGAGAATTTTGTAAGAGGTCTATCTTAAGAACTAATCGACGAAATATTATAAAACTTTGTGTTTAGTTTGTCCATGATATAAATTGGTGTCTATTACATTTTTGTGTAAATCATCCAACATTTTGAGCTGCTGTGATGCATTTTCTATGCTTTCAGCAATAGTTGTACCTAAAGAACTAATGAGTGATATTTTGTCAAATTTGAGATCCAGTTAGAAGTTGACATTTATTCTTGCTGATTAGATTTAGGTATATGCTGCGTTTTTTAGGAAATAATAATATGTATAAAATAGAAGAAAGTTTTGGGGTTGCCTCATACGACTAGTTTTTAATTAAAAATTGTCATTAGTAATTTAAAACGTTGAACTCTAATATTTTTTTATTTAAAATTTATTTCTTTATTTTATGCATAACATGAACTGTTTCTATCGAAAGAGCAGGAAATGTGATTTATTTTTAACAGCACAGCATAAAATTGTTTTCCAAATGACTTAAAACGTCGGTTATCATTAGTAACCAATAATTCACTCCACTAATCAATGGTAGAGTTATATTAAACGTGTTTGTAAATAATTAAAAATTTTTAATTTTCAAAGCAAAATCAGATTAAATCATAACCTCGGAACTCGGACAAGCGTTTTGTGTCTTAGGAGGAAATGACATTATATTGCAAAATAAATCGTTCGTGGTTTTTTTCCCTTACGATTGTAAGAAAATTACTATATTAGACTATTTTTTTCTATATTTGTATGATTTTAATGTGAATATTTTGGTTGGATATAATAATATTTCAGATTTAGTTTATATCAAGATCTAACAGAATCTTGTGAAATTCCGTCTTAAGATAGATCGCCAACATCTATTTGGTCACATACAGGCAGACATCCTGACATAGTGAGAGACTCGGAAACTCAGAGACAGATATTTTGTAAAAACATGTTTTTCAGGTTTTTTGACCGTGTTCTTAATGCGTGTAAATCCGTCAAAAACCGGATTACGGAAATTTCCACGAATCAAATATTTTCTTCTTGTAAAGATAGAAAAAAGTACAAGTAACAAAGATGAAAATATGTGTTTTAGATATATTTTCAATTTTCGACTTTAAAAAATATATTCTCTAAAAATTTAAAAATAATTGACTTCAAGAAAACGGAAAGAAAAAGCAAGTCTTTAAATAAAACATACGGTTTAAAATATTCACCGTTAGTCAAACTTTAAAAATATATTTCAAATTAATGGCTCTTATAAAACGCAAAATCAAGAAAAAAAATATATACAAATGCAGATTCCGCATTTTATGTCTTATAGAAATTATTCTTTATTTTTACAGAAAATAAAAGAATAAGTGCTGATGCAAAATTATAAGCGACGTCTTTAAATTTTACTGCATGTTTCTGGAGCATAAAAATTTTATACACTGAAAAGGCATTTTCGAGAAATTTTATAACATTGAATGATCTAACTGATAGCAGAGAGTTATGGCTATATTATTTCAATCATTCACATTATGTAAAGTTTAATTTAGTTGATGTATTTATACTTCAGTACAGGGCAGTTTTTATTATTACGCATATTCAAAAATCAGTTAAAGAAAAGATGTATGACATAAAGGATAATATGTGTCATGATTAAATAATCTTTTTATACATTGTATGTTTAAAGAAATTTTCAAGGAATTTCAATTTTGTATTGAGCGCATAGAATTTTTTTTTCTCTTCAAGGATATATGTCTAGAGATGGAAAATCGTTAAAAGAAATGAAAAAAGTACATAATATTTTAAGTTTCCAGTTTTTTGTTTCAATATTGAGTTACTTTAACATTTTCAGTACCAGCTTCTTGAATATAATTTTTTTTTCTGCTCCCCTATTTTAAATAGTTATATAGATCCCCTATATCGTAAAGAGATTTTAATATAGATCCTGGTCTTATTTAAGAAGAAATTTCTTGCTCAAATATCCGAATCATATTAGATATGAATTTATGGGGATAATTGTAACGATTCTGCAACAGAGGTTCATAAAAATTACGACCTTTTCAAGGTTGAAATTTATTCTTTCTCGGGCAATATATTTAGAACAAATAGTTAATGTACAGTGTTATGTAATTTTTCTGAAGTGTTTTATGTAAATTACCTCGTATGTTATTTTAAATAATGACAGTTATTTTAAATAATGCAGAATAAAATATTTTAAGCACATTAGTTTCACTAGGCCTTTAATTTATCACTATTTTCGAACATTGATTTCCTTTTTCTTATTTGCACAAATTTAAAAATAAACGATACAATGATTATTAATCCAAAACTTGAAGGACCAATTAAATACTGCGCAATTACCTTTAAATTTTGCATATGTGACTTTGCTAACACAAAATAAATTAGAATAATACAAATTTCAAAACAATGTAAACTAATATTTTTAACATAGTTCTATATACTATTTGAAATTAAAATAGTATACTGCTTAATTTACAAAAAACGCTTCAGTAAAAACGTATCATACTGTATATTAACTATTCATTCTAAATATTTTCCCTCAGAAAAAAAATCAAAGACAAATAATATAACTTGTGACAGATTTTAATATTTTTATTTACATTTCTAGTAGTATTTTGATCCATCGTGATTTCAACGCATGAAATTTTATAACCTATAAAGTTTATCTCTAATTCTCTCCGATTTTGTACTTTTTCCTTTGATGTTTATCAAATACAAATCCACAATCATAGATACAATTTAGTTCTATCACCGAATCTCAAAAGACGATACGTGCTATTACTGAAAACACATGTCATTATACTTATAAGACATTTAATGGCCCGGTAGTGTATATTAACTGTTTGATCATAAATACGTCTTTACATGTGACAAGGGTGATATATATTATTAATTAAAATAATATGGCTTTACGTACGCGATATAGTTAAAACTAGAATTCTTTTATGAAATGCATACTATACTCATAGAGATTTTTCATAGGATAAATACGATAAGTAAGATAAATAAAATTGAAAACATTTTAATACGTTATTATAACTATATCGCAGACTGAAAACAGAACTTATAAATTATATTTTTGTATTTAGATTAAAAATCAAAATTGGTTAAAAATTATAGTAATCCGTATTTTTTTTCTTTTCTTAATTTTTAAAGCTTGTTTTTCTCCTTCATTGAAAGTAGAAGCATGCAATCATTGCGCCTTATTAAAAAAAAAAAAAAAAACATATTCTTTAGAAACGCATTGTGCTTATTAATTTTGATGGAATTTTTAAGTTTTTTACGTATATATTGTGAATTATATAAGTTATTATAGTAGTTACATGTCATCTTCAGATTTATTAAGAAGAAATAATTCTTATATTATTATACATACACAAAAGAAATTTTACTATTAATTTTTTGAAATACAAAATACAAATCCAGAAAAAAAAATCATATTTGAAACTTTTAAACGGAAATTGCGAAATCCTATTTTACAGACTGCGGAAGTTTGGTATAGAAAATTTCATTTGTAAAACATTTATATTCTCTTAAACTTACACTTTTAAATTTAGAAAATGATAAAGATGTCAATTTGAGAAACCTATATAAATTTCTATTATACAAAAATTAAATACGTCATATTTTTCAAATAAAATAGTTTTAGGACGTTTGTGAAACATTTTAACCACTATTCTTTAATAATAATTATTATATAATTGCCTACGCATTTTTTCATTTAATTCAATTCTTATAAATAACGATTAATAATTGTCTAAATAAATGTAACGAGTTAAATTTTGTTTTTTGTTTTTATGTAAACTACAAAATAATCTCAGATTTGCGAATTTTTAAATGTCAACATGTTAACAAACAAGGATTGCCTCTGCAGAATAAATTGATACATAAAGTTTGAATACGTGAAAATACTTTTGTAATTAATAGAAATTTCTTAGAAAGTTAAATCAAGATAATACTGACGTATATTTAAATGGAACTTAATTTCTCATTTAAATTTTAATGCGAAAATGGAGTCAAAATACCTAATAACTATTACTGTTTCACTTTTGTATTTTTTTTAATCCGACAAATTAGAGTAAATCACTTGAAAATATTAAAAAAACATTTATATTGCATAAAGGAAACTAATTTATTAAGAAATAAATTAATTTTTTTAAATTTCCACACATTATATTACATTTTCAGATCGATGCAAATAACTGGTCTTTCATCGATATACTTTTACATTCGAAGCAAGGAGCAGAAATAGAATACAAATACACTATACGACCAAAGGTGACCATTCACTTTCGATTTTAGACATTTTATTAAATATCTAGAAAAATGCAAGAGGAATTATAGTTAAACCACAGGTGTGTAAATAGAATAATACAGATCATACCGGGTGTCCCAAAAATGACTGATGGATTTTAAAATTCAATAATTTCCAAACGGTGACAGCTATTTAAAAAATTTTTGCAGGAGGGTTATGGATATTGTCAGGAGTTTTTTTTACCGTAATTTTTTATTTTAGTTCGAATTTCAAACAATAGGCGCTGACGACGATTGAAGGACAGGCTGACGCTTCACTCAGCACTGATCACCTGGCCTTCAATCGCCGTCAGCGCCACCTATTGTTTAAAATTCAAACTAAAATAAAAAATTACGGTAAAAAACTCCTTATATTATGCATAACCCTCCTGTAAAAAATTTTTTTAAATAGCTGTCACCGTTTGCAGGTTATTGAATTTTAAAATCCATCAGTCATTTTTGGGACACCCGGTATATTTAATCGAAAATTCTTTCCTGTGTACTTTCTATCCAAGCATAGTAGTACGTGCAGTGCTGTGCATGCTATATTGACACTAATCAATAAATATATGGGTTCACCATTCCCTCATCTTTTTCCTTCATTTTGGGAACAAGGGATTTTGGACTTATTCTATCGACGGTAATTTCCAGAATTTTCCTGCTATGTTTTTGAGACTCTCAAAAGTTACTTTATCTTTTAGCTAACACATTATGCATATTATATTTTGATTGCATTCGCATATGCGCAGCGAAACGTTATTTAGTAAACTAGCAAATTTTTCATAGTTTTTTTAATTATGAATACAAAGTATTGTATACAATGTTATTTGTCGCATTTTCCTTAAAGGTTTTTTATATTAAGTATTTTGCAATTATAAGAAAAAAAAGACTTGGCAAAATTTAGGATTGTTCTTAAGAAATTTTTTTTTCTCGCAGTGTACATGCTATCTTCATAAAAATGAACACAGTTTGTTAATGTGAGCCACCTAATCATAATCTACAGTTTGACCGCTTTTTCTACATTAGTTTTGACAATGTTAGCCAAAAGGTAATCTCTTGTTTTTCAATTTGTTGACGTCCCTTATGGGGTTTAGGGAAAAAAACATTTGCAGAAGTATATGACACATTACTATCTTTTTTACACCTGGAATTTTATCACAATTCCTCGTGTGTTTATATATATATATATATATATATTTAACAAAACGTATAAAACGTCAAGTGACCGATCACGTTTGGCTATCCGTTCTTCGATGTTTGTTACTTAGGAAATATTAGCTTTTCTCGTGGAATCATCCATAGTCAGGGTGCCATTTTGGTAACTTTTCATAACAGAAGTCCTTCAAATTCATGCACGATGCAAGCCTTCATTTAAATATTCACAGAGAAAAGGATACATGGTGCATAAAGTAGTTCATAAATAATTGAAACTTCTTAGAATGAATTACAATTGTTAAAAAAATGTAAAAAAAAAAAAAAAAAAAAAAATGCAATATTAAACTAATCGAGTCAATCTCTTTTTTTTTCATTTTTGCGAGCACAACCTTCAATAACGAGAATGTTTTGCAACTGTATTGCATACACGTCTAATTTTTTACGCAGAATATGTAAAATATCTGGCATGTATAAGTTAATGATTGTAATGAAATACTCTTAATTGTATATAGAATAATTTCTTAATGTATATATTTTTTAGAGTTCTTCTTCTTACTGAATAAAAACCAGTAAAACTTTTCTGGAAATCAATTTTTCTTTAATTTTTTTTAACAATGCTCTATTTAAAAATATATAATTTGTATATTATTCTGTAGTCTTAAATGAATTAATTTATATATGGAATCAATACATATACCGGGTGTCCCAAAAATGACTGATGGATTTTAAAATTCAATAACTTGCAAACGGTGACAGCTATTAAAAAATTTTTTGCAGGAGGGTTATGTATAATGTCAGGAGTTTTTTTACCGTAATTTTTTATTTTAGTCCGAATTTCAAACAATAGGTGGCGCTGACGGCGATTGAAGGCCAGGTCGACGCTTCACTCAGAACTGATCACCTGGCCTTCAATCGCCGTCAGCGCCACCTATTGTTTGAAATTCGAACTAAAATAAAAAATTACGGTAAAAAAACTCCTGACATTATACATAACCCTCCAGCAAAAATTTTTTAAATAGCTGTCACCGTTTGCAAGTTATTGAATTTTAAAATCCATCAGTCATTTGTGGGACACCCGGTACATAAAATATACATACAACATTTATATATACAAAAAACATTTTCTTTGAGGCAATTCAAGCGAGTTCCATTACAAGAAGTCAAAAAGTCTCATTATTCACAACTTAAGAAACTAAATCTATTCATCTCTGTCACTCATAAATGTAATTTTTCACTCGCACAGTTTTATGCATTTTTAAACACCAATTTTAAAAAGAAAAATTCATATATAGTGATTGTGATTAATTAATGCCCAGTTTTAAAAGAACAAAAAATAATAATTACAATAAACGCATCAATTTAACGCAATTTAAGGGATAAATAATAGCCTGCATTTTTGAGCTGAAACGTTTTCTTATCCTTTATTAAATATAAACGTATTTTACTTGTGTCATTATAATTACTTACAGTTAAAACAAAATTATTAAGCATTATTTTTAATTAATGAAATAATTTTCTATAAAAGAACATGGATTCAATTTGCATACATTTTTTATTTATCCATAAAAATTCTTTAATGATTTTTTTCATACAATCTATATATTTGAAAAGGATTTTATCTATAAAAAATTTTCAAACTAGTCTAATTAAACAAAAAGAAAAGATTTAAATTTTAAGATTATTTGCTGTAATATAATAGAGACTATGGAAGTTTGACCCACTTTCTGGAAAAGGATTTTAATAAAATTAAAAAAATAATAATAATAATTAAGGAATATGAAAGCTACTTCTCCCTTTCGGCTCTGGCCAAAAAGACTTTTTAATTGTAGTTATTTTTCCAACTAACACTATATTTTACATATTAATTGATGTATATAAATTTTATAGGTTATATACAAGGCTGCCCAACAGTTCACAAATACATTTTAGTTTATTGACGAAAATTGATAATGGGATATTTTAATTGTGCTATGGGATTTTCACAATTAACTTTTTTATACTATGTCGTATACATACAAATGTATAGATTATATACATGGAAAAAAAGAAAAAAAGGGATATTTTTTATTGTTGATGCTAATTGCATAAATTGAAATCTCTTATGCGTTTTTAAATTGTTTATTTAGACAAAATATTTTACCTCAATTAACTGTAAAATTTGTTAAACTATTCATGTTGAAAATGTTTCATAATCTATGCTATAAGTATGATTAATTGATCTGTTCTTTATCTATAAGAAAAGAAATATATATAAAATATTTTAATCGGATAATGAATGCATATTTTTTAAAATTTTCTTTATTTTATATAAGAATATAAAATTATGTCTTTGTGACGAAAATATCACACCGAAATAATATAATAAAATAAACACATCTTTCATATCAAAGAACGTTTTTATTTATTAAATAGCAAAAGGTAAAAAAAAATTGTACGAATAAATTTATTAAAATAAAAGAAAATTTTAAAAAATGCTTAATGATTCGATTGAATTACAGTTAAAATTTCGTCCCAAAACTTTTAAAAAGGCAAATATTTTCTTAAACCATACAGTAGAAAAAAATCTTAAAGGAAAATTCATGTATATACGTATTTGTAATTTTGTCACGTTGGAACCAATATTGTACATCTCACCGTTTGATAGCTTACCTCGTCTTCACTGATACCTTTCGGCATGAAAAAAGATTTTAAAAAATATGTGCAAAATTATAAAAAATTCAAAGACATTAATTTGAGAAAAAATAAACTTTTTAATATAACGGTTTAATATATATCTTTTTAAAAACTGCCTTCCTTATCTCTTTCGCCACTATGGAACGCACTATATTTTAGATGAAATATTATATTAATTATTGTTATATTTTGAAATATTATATAAAATTATATTATATTTTAGATGAAAAATATTCATATTGTTAAATATTCTATAAATTTAAGTTTTTTTAATGCATAGCAAATATTTCCCATGCACCATTTAATATTATCATTGAAAACTTATGAGGATTTTCCCAACCATACTCATAATTTAGAAGAAATATATTAGCTTCGAGAGTACTATTTAAGAGAAAGATCTGTAGGGAATGATCCTTACTGAGAAGAAAATTTAGTCCGAACATTTTTTTTCCTTTAAAGGCATACTATAAAATAACTATTATGTATCTAACAAAATGAAAATTTATAGTAAAGAGAAAATAAAAAGTCAACCAAATTGTCAGATCCCGTATTTTACGATATTTCCAATTATTTTATGTTTCAATCCTTAGAAAATGGAATAAAAATACGAATACATCCTATAAAAAGATACCTTTAAATTTTACTGCCAGTCCTTTTGATCTATAAAAATTTTATGCTGCTCGAAATCCGTGTGGCTATGTATTATTGTCCAGAACGTTTTGACCGCTGAGAAAGAATAACGTCTTTGTTGTTGGAATGTATCAATTTGTATTTAGGAGAAAATAGATGAATAAAATAATACACATAAAACTGAATCTTAAAATGATGAAAATTTCTAAAAAACTTATTTAAAGGAAATTATCAAGAATACTGAAAAAAAATATATAGCAGCATAGATTTAGGCACATGTGAACATTTCACATAAATGCAGATTTTCTCTCATAACTGTTTTAATGTCTGTCAAAAATTATTACTGAAAATAAACTTTAAATATGTAAGTAGAACTTTTTTTTACACACGATATTTTCTTAAGCATATTCCTAGTTCTTATATTTTTCAATACTTTTATAAATTCAAAAAAATGTTCACATGTGCCCCACCGATTGCATAGCTGTGAACAAAAGGAAAAAACACATTTGACATGCTTTTTAGTTCACAGACTATCATAGCCTGCGAGGTATGATAACCTGATTTAAAAAAAATAATAATAAAAACTCAAAACTGGCAAAACTGTGAAACACAACAAATATTTGTATTCACGTTTTTGAAATGCAAAATTTTTTATGTCATATAAGGAATTTTCAAAGAAGATTTTTTTCTTTATTTAGTCATGAAATGTCTGTCTTGAATAAAGAAAATAATAGTATAGAGATTTTCTGGTAGGAATTCGAAATTTTCAAATAAGTTAACAGACCAAATTGCTCTTTTGGTATTTGTATCTCAACATTTCACTTCCAGTCGTATATTCCTATGCAATAATTGCTTGACATAGCGAGCTCTACCAACTTTTAAAATTTATCCCTAGATTCTAGACTCACCTTGTATTTCACAAATTGCTCACAGTGTGACTTGAAAGCTGTGACGGGTTTTCCTGTCACATATTATCTTGTCTTCTCCTCTTTTCAAAAACTGAACAATTAAAATCGAAATTTCAAAATTTTAACTGGAAATTACCCCCCTTAAATAAATACTTAGAGTTAATATTCTTGCATTTAAGGTTGTAATGCAATACTTTGTTATTTTACCTTTTATAACTTTGTATGTGAAATGAATTCCTTTACAAACCCTCTTTCATATGATAAAAAACACCATTTCATTCCCACTCTTGGTTTTGGATTTTTATCACTTTGAGAAAGATCTGTTAATTCTTTTCTCGTCACAATAAAAATTAACCGAAAGTAAGTCTTCCTTAGATCTGCACATTTCTGCATTATTTCCCATGCTAAAAGAAGCAGCTGTTGTTTATAATACGTTTATCCGTTAACATTCTCATGCACTCAGCAAATCTTTAAAATCTCCCAGATATCATGAATGCACACGTGCGTGTGCAATCGACACGATTTGAAAACCACAGGACTGCCATATTTTTGCAAACCTTGCACTTTCTGTTACTAAGCATAAGTCTGATTCTGATAACCTTGATGTTAGTAAAAATGAAAGCACTGCACATCTTGCCTACACACGCATATGCTCTCTCTGTGACCGCAACTGGGGGCTCTCGAAGAAGAGCAGATAAAATATGTAACGACACTTCTACCCTGATCACAGAACATGTAAGACACGCAAAAGGGACGCTCTGCCCCTCTCGCAGTCGAATGCCTTGCCTTAGGGCAAGTGGCGTGTTTTCCCGTATTGCCAGTGTCGTAAGTCTGTAACCTCACATCATTAACTAAAATAAATCCCATATTCTCTCTTCAACATGTTGGAGCAGTTATTCGTCTTCTCTGCGCTCTAGATCACTACCTGGAGTTGTACGATCTCTCTCTCATAAAAGCGTCTCGCTTTCGTCACAGCTTCGTCATAATCTTAATGCAAAAATAGTCCCAATAACATATTTTTCACAAATTTGCCGTACCGTGACTTCACAAAGTGGTCACAATGCGACTTCACAAACAAACTATATCTAAAACGGCCATAACGATTTCATATTCTAGTCACTGTGATTTCATATCGACGTCACGTGACGTCATATCGACGGTGACAAAGTTACAGTGTACTTCACAATGATATCACCGTGACGTCATCATGCATAATGGGTACTGTTACATTGTATATACACAGAAAGTATCATATATATACATATCTGTTTTAGAGATGGAAGGAAATGTTCACTGCAAGTTTGGAACAAATAAATTAAAACATTTTGCAAAATTTTAAACTTTTCGTATTAAGAAATACAACTTTTCTATTAAGTTTTGTACTTTTGTATCCAGAATTATTTCTCATAAAATTAAGGGGTCTCAGGAGTCTTACTTTCTACCCGGTTATTTAATTTAGAAACATGTCAGATTTAATTTTTTTTTCTCAGACAATATAAAACATAAATGCATAAAATTTTAATACAGATAAATTAATATATTTTCTATTTGAAATATTTTTTGTTAATGTTCTATAATAAAGTTTTACTTTATTTTATTTTTTTCAATTTGGATGAAAAATTAAAAAATTACTTACATACACTGAAAACGATATTATGTTGTCGATATTAAAAAATTTATGCATTTATGTTTTATAGGAACTGAGGAAAAAAATCAAATGTGACATGTTCCTAAATTGTACAGCCAGGCAAAAAGTAAGACTCCTGAGTCCCCTTAATTGGGAGGAACAGGATCACAGAATGAATATTAAGGCCTTTGTGAACCGTTCATATCTGCTTCAATTACTTTTCACAAGTGCCCATTATGGCTGTGAGAATTAAATCGATAAATTATTAATATTTCTCAATTTAAGAAGAAGAAATTCTCCGTCAAAAATACTTATTAGGATTTATATTATATATTAAAACTTTAAAATTCAAATAAATTTAAAAATAAATAAAGAAAGGAATAAATGAAAAATGGGTACTTACGTATTAACGCCACCGCAGCAGAACTTGTACCAATAAAGAGCAATCTTGTAGTTCGCAAGTGCATAAAAATAATGGCATAAAAAAATCAGCAAAAAATGCACTAAAAAACTAAAATATGGTATCGAAAATCAGCAAAAAACAAGGCAACAAATAATCCAAAAGATAACTGCGGTAGCGTTAATACGTAAGTACCGAAAATGAATAAATAAATAAAGTTATTCTCTTATCAACTAAAAACTAATATTGTGCTCTTGAGATTTATGAAAAATCTTTTGACTACGGAGGAAAAATAAAATGTCAACGAGCTTCAAAAAGTTTTTAACAAGTGCGTACATGTGCTGTCATTATTGATAATTATTTTTAAATAAAAAGAACGTATACAGTCAGACTTTGGTGACCCAACGCCAGCTTTTAACATCATTCCGCTAATCACGTCAGTTTTCCAAATTCCTAATTTTCTATATACGATTTTAATGAAAATAAACTCTGAATTTTACGCCGTTGAATAAACCCGGACTATCCGATTGACTCCGAATATCTTGACGGTTTAGAAAAATTCTCAATTTTTCATAATCCATTATACAAGCATGCAAATTAAGCTATAAGAAATGTCTTAAGCAAACTATTTATAAAAGTATCTAAAATACTCATTAACATAAAGTAGAAAATATATTTGAATCATTTATCTCAATAAACGAATCCACACGCTTCTAATGGCAGAATCAGTGAAGGTGACATTTCTTTCACTCTTCCTTTGCGTTCTCTATTTGCCAATCCACGATTATTCACCCATTTTATTTCACACTCAGAGTGCAATATGTATTAACTTACACTGAGAAAAAATACAGTTTTGGAATCTAGAATCTAAATTGTGGCTCTAGAAAAAATAGCTCCATGTCATCCTTATAAATTCTAGTTGTCATTATATGAGAGTTCTAGAATCTACTACAGGAATTCAAGAATACTTTCCTTTATTCTCGTTGTAATACTTATTTAAAAATCTCAGCAAATAGATGCGAACACAAGAGGTTTGATTTAGTAACTATAATTCTAGTTCTTGAAACTATTTCAGAAATCAAGCTATAATTTCTCGTTATTGAGACGAGTCAATATCGTTTTGTCACCTTGAAAACAAGAGACTAGAAATTTTAGGTCATTTCGGCTATTCAGCTTTGTAGTTCAACCTATTCGCATATTTTGGTCATCTATAATTCTAGTTTAAGTATTCAGAAAGTGACTAACTATTCATTCTAGGTGAAGGCGGTATATTTTTTTTCTCAGTGTAGGGAATGTTAAAATTATCATTTTCAAACTTTATTCGTAGTGTTACAAATTATTTACAGAAAAGTGGTAAGAAAGTCTAAGACAGTTCATAACTGTTTCAAAGGTGTTGGTTTCATCCAAGTTCATCAGATTTCAAGGGTATAGAAGGCATTGAAGAAGACATTCCGCTTCCAATACTGTTTAAAGAGTTATTATCCAGGTCGAAACTCATGCCGGTATTTGTTTGCTAGACAAGCACCAAGTGCTATAACCCAACAAGTAAAATAGCATAAACTAGCATTACACATTGCTGGTTCCAGCAGAATTTCCAGCAATTCGTGGTATGTATTGGCCCACTTTGCTGGAAATAAGCATGACATGCTTACATATAGCTTGTCATGCTTTTAATGTGCAAGCTAGCGATATAGCATGCGATGCTAGCTACCAAATAATATCACGGAAATCTAACAGACATAGCAATACCTAGCAATAACTAGCATATTTTTGTTGCTGGTACAAGCATAAATTTTGACCTGGGTAGATAGTTATATATACATAACGGGGGACGTCCAGTTGAGCATCGATTATATTAAGGAAGTCACCACATCATCGGATGTCACAATTTCTAAAATTGTAAAAGAGAGCGAAACAAGCCTACAACTAAAAACAAAGCATAGCCTTGCATTGAAACGATCGGAAATTATCTAATATCCATTTATGAAACAACGGATATTGTTCAAAATTCATTGTATAATACAGAAAAAGAATTGCAGGAAGCACATCTAGAGGTACTCAAATATTACTTCATCAGTTTATTACACGTTACAAAGAAAAAGGAAGTCATCAGAAATCTCATTTTTAGTCTTTTCAATTTCGTTTTATGTATACTTTGTTTCATAATGGTTAATAATGTTGTATTACTTAAAAATGCAAGAACAGTTGAAAATTTGGAATTGCCTTAAATTAATAAAAGATAGATCTTTCAATAAACATATTTTTCTCCAACTGTGGTTAACGTGACACTCCGCTTATGATTTTACTTTTTCTACTCGTGTGCGTGTCGGGATAACGAGATTTGACTGTATTAACTATTGAGAAAATGCAATATTCACATGTATCTCCTTTTCTCCTATCATGGATTCAATTAGTGTTTTCTGACATAAAAATTATGTCTCATATATATATATATATATATATATATATATATATATACATACAGGGTGGTCATAAAAAACTTTTCCGATATATGGAGATCTAGCGGCCAGTCCGTTCAACCGATCGATGTGAAATTTCAGATATAACCATTCAAAGGTATGAGCTCGAGATTCTCTGAACGACAACAAAATGACGCTCACGGTTACGGTTATAGTTACAGAAACTCGAAAATTTCCAATGGCAACACCCATTTTTTTTCATCACAAAATGATCAGCGCATGCGAAAAGCCTAAAGAATGCTGGAATTGTATGGTTATTGCAATAAATGGAGGCGTTATGCTAGCACAAAATCAGCTCTACGAACGCCCCCCCAAAAAAACACGACCAAGGCGCACGCAGAAAATTTTAATATGACAGAGACAAAATACAAATCACGGATTGTCGTTTGCCAGATAGTCAACGTAGAAAACGGATAAAAAGACTCTGTGTCATATGCGAATTTACTCCTTGCGCGACAATCGTGTTTTTTATAGGTGGGGGGGGGATTCGCAGAACAGTTTTTTGTGCGTGCATAACGTGTCCATTTCTGGCTATACACGTGCGGTTCCAACGGCCTTTAGGGTTTTAGCATGCGCTGAAAATAAATGGGTGTTGGCATTGGAAATTTTCGAGTTTCTGTAACTATAACCGTAACCGTGAGCGCCATTTTGTTGCCGTTCAGAGAATCTCGAGCTCATACTTATGAATAGCTATATATGAAATTTCACCTCGATCGGTTGAACGGACTGGCCGCTGAGCTCCATATACCGGGAAAGTTTTTTATGACCACCCTGTATTTCATATTCTACATATTTTTCACCCTTTTAATTCACTTTATATTTATACTATAAGGCGAAACCACATTTCTGAGTAATTTTGATGTCATAGCCAGTGTTTCAATACTTGAACATTCAAATTTGCGTTTACCGAAGTTTTTTTTCTCTTTAAATCATTACAAATCGCACTGGTTCAATTTTTACATCATCAAACATGCTCTTTGAACTGCAGTTTGTTTGAAAACTGTGTTATACTGTGTACTGATTTTTGCAATTTTTAAAATATCTTTCATTCATGATATTTATAAATATGTATCTCTATTACGTGCTGTCCGGTTATGAAAGATTAACAATTCTATTTGACAAATTTTTAGTGCCATTCAAAGAAAAAAAATCTTATCAATATAAATTCAAAAACAATGTTACAACAGAATGATATCGAAAACAAATAAATACCTTAGAACTTGATAAATAAGTGATACATTGTTTTTTTTCTAATTACTCATTGTATTTGTTATCACTATTCTTAGTTAAAATGTATTTTCTTTATCTTTTGAGACGTTTTCGCTGCCAAAATTTCGAAAATTTAACAAGCGAGTAAAACACTTTATTTTCGCTGTCAAAGTCTTATATTTTTGTTTTTAATGTTTAAAATTAATCTTTTAGA
This sequence comes from Maratus speculifer, assembly GCA_964019185.1. Taxonomy (NCBI): domain Eukaryota; kingdom Metazoa; phylum Arthropoda; class Arachnida; order Araneae; family Salticidae; genus Maratus; species Maratus speculifer. Next base: position 385,907,989 of record OZ025291.1, read on the forward strand.
GGTTGACATTGATCAATAGTTTTACTGTATTTTCATGTTACATAGTCAAATTTTACCAGAAAGTTATTTCAAGCAGATCGAAATTCTGATACTATTCATTATTAATTCAAAATATTTTTTTTAATATTTGAAATAACAAAAGAATATAAATAAAATAAGCTTTTGGATGGATGATAGTTAAGTAGTAACATGTGTAAATAAGTTATTGCATAATAAGTTATGTAATTATACATTACAAAATCTAAAATTCCGAGCAATCTTAAAAATGCTCTATAATTTTTTCCCATTTGATATAATTTTATAACCTTATTTTAGCTAATTCTTTCCTATATTTAAAAATATTCCAATTATTCATCATGGTTCGTACAATTACCGTTATTTTCCAAATGAAGTAACACAATAAAAAGTTCAAAATCGTGAAATTTTGACTTATTTATTGCGAGATTTTCTATAAGAAAAATTGGTTTTGAAGAACTCCCGGGTAATGAATTTCCAAGACCATTACTAACTCTTATCATTCAACTCTAATTTTACCTCCTTTTAAATGCTCAAATCAATACATTAATTATATTTTCAAAATGCTTATTTAAAAACATTTTACATATTACTTTTTATATATTATATATATATATATATACTAGTATATAACCCCTGTCAAAAATGACAGGATGTTAACTAAGCATTCAATTTTTGATATAGTTCAACAAATGGACAAAACATTAAAAAAAATAACATGTACAAAAGTTTCTGTGAAATGTGTTATCAATGAATTTCTAAAGAGCTGCACACATCAGATTGCTAATCATTATGTTACATAAGCAAAATCAAATTGAGTTTCAGAAATAGTTTAACGATTACACTAAAGAATAAAATTTTGTTATTTTAAGTAATTGTTTAGGTTAGTAGTACAATGGCATGGATGCACAACCTGTGACCCACGATGGGTTATGTAAGTATGTGGCCTGCAAATTTCTTAAATTTATAATTTAAAAAAATTGCAGATTTTGTCATGGATGGCAGAAAAGTAAACAGTGAATTTCGACATTCTCTCTCATGGCAAAATTGCAAATTTTATCAGAGCCAGTTAAAAATTATGAATTTCGTTATATGGATAACCAATACCATAGCCGTTTATATAGGAAATTCTTAAGTTTAGAATTTTTTCAGTCACTATTCTAAAAATAGTTTAAATATCATCAATCATGCTCACAGAAGACATGAATTTTGCCAATTGCATAAAGAAAAAAAATGTTAATTTCACTTATCATGCACAGAGAAAATATGAATTTCGTTGATCAAGAACATGAAATTCGTGAGATTTGTTGACTGCCTGTAGAGAAATTCCAAATGTTGTCAATTGAGTTCCGAAAAGTCTTGAAAAACTACCCTACTTTTGAAATCATGTTTATTTATTTGAAAACAAACGGCAGTAAGGGCCATCGTACATAAGTTGATGAAAAAGAGCCGCTGGATATATAAATTAATTAAAAAGGTTGCCACGCACTATGCCATGCCAAACTAGTCTTAAGTCAACACTAACTGCTATATAAGTTAGTTTTTTATGGTGAAGTTTTGCAGTTATACTTATAAATATAAAACGTTTGCCAAAAAATACGACACCAAATTCATGCTTATGAATTGTATATAGCTTTTCCATCAATAAATCAAAATTATTGTAAATTTGCATATTGGAAAGCATTTTTTTAATAGTTAATAGTAGAAGATAAATTTTAATGTATCTTGGTAAAAAAGCATTCCAGCATTAAAATAAAACTTTGATCTAAAAAAGAAAGAAAGAAAGAAAGAAAGAAAGCATATCAAAATTTACAGAAATTTATGTGCAATTAAAGAATTTATTCCATTAGTAATACAATAGCAACAAAACTTTTCTAAAAAAGAATCTCTAGAAAAAATATATTTTTTTGTAAACACACTACTATCTGACAAAGTTTACATTTAACATAATACTGGCTATGAAAAAAAAATTACCTTTTAGTATATAGTTCAGCAGAAATATTAAACAAAATCAAAATTTTAACACATCAAACACAACAGAAAATTCCATGCCATTTTACCATAAATAATAACAAATATATTGTAAACTTTATTAATGCAAGTATCTATTTCTCATATAACACCTTTTCCATAAATAAAGACAAAAATATTGTAGATTTGAATATTTTGCAAGTATATATTTTTTAATTAATAGTAAAATATAAATTTTAATATTTCTTGAATGGCACAGTGTTGCAACAATGAAATAATACTATATATATATATACAGGGTGAGCAAAAAGTCCGTAAAAACTTTAAAAATTCATAAAAACCGAAAAAATAACCGAAATGAAAAACGGTTTGCAGGGTTAGTATCTATAGGTCACGGGGATTTTTTTAAGACATGAAAAAAAAATTTCAAAAAACAGCCAATAGGTGGCGCTGACGCACCCAAATCAAAGAAAAGATACCCAAATAAAGAACAGAATGTTTTCTCAAACCGCCGAACAAGCTTTATGAGGCCTGCCGCTGTTAAAGGCCCCTTTCCCGTCCTCAAATCCTCTTGAAATCGGAAGTTACGCAAAGTAATAGTCGCTGATTCTAAGTTTTAATCTAAATGCAGAATGCGAAATCTAAGTACTCAAAAAACAAATTAATAAATTTGTATATGGGTACAATTTTAGAATTTTGAAAACATTTCCTCTTCCCTATAGAAAATGTCAAAGTTCGAATCTGTGAATTTCATTTTTCACGAAAAATGAAATACTGTTGAAATGTTTGGACTGCTGTATCTCTGGTAAGCAACAACATCCCAAAATTCGTTTGGCATAAACTATTAATATAAGACTATCTGCTTATGAAAATTTAGTTGTTTCCATGGGGCATTGTTATTTTACATTATTATGTTGCCTCAAAGTACAATCAAAATGACGTTGTTATCCATTTTCTGCACTTACTATCTTATTTAAGCAAGAGTGCCTAAAACTTTTTTTTATAGGAAATGAAAGTGCACTACTATGAAAAGCTAAATAATGTAATACTGCATCGAGATATTGTTGCTGTTAGCAGATATAATCTGTTAAATATTCAAAATTTGCAAAATCTGCAACATTTAAACTAGTGTTATCTAAAAAAAGCTTCACGATTCAATAAAACATAACATAACCTGCAGTAGTTGAACATATATACAAAACATTTTAAAGAGAAAGAAGTGGGTTCTCGTTATGTTTTAGGGGGAAAATAACAAGCGATACGAAAAAAGCATTGCCAATGATTACTTTTTCCCCTATCAGAAAATGAAATAACACATTTCTCTTGCAGAAGCGGAAAGAAGAATAGGATAGTCCATTTTCTCACAGGGGAAAAAAAACATAAAAAGCGGAAATATAAATAGGATTGTTCATTTTCTGATGGGGAAGAAGTGTGATCAGCGACATTGTTTGTTTGAAAATTTTATAATTTTTTTTTCAAAAAAATATAAAGAGACCCCCTTTTTTTATGTTTTCGTACATATATTATACTATTGCATGCTATATTTTGTTTCATTCAACCTTGACGGATTTTTTATATAACACTAATTTAAATGTTGCAGATTTTGAAAATTTTGAATATTTAACAGATTATATCTGCTAACAGCAATAATATCTCGATGTAGTATTATATTATTTAGCTTGTGCTAGTAGTATACTTTCATATTATATAATAAAAAGTTTGAAGCACTACCCTTTAAACAAGATAATAAATGTGGAAGCGGACAAAATCGTTGATTGTATTTTGTGGCTACGTAACCATGTAAAATAACAATGCTCCATGGAAACCACTAAATTTTAAAAAGTAGGTAGTATTATACTAACAGTTTAAAGAAAAAGAATTTTCGGCTATTGTTGATTGCCAGAGATATTGCACTCTCAACATACTAGCATTTCACTTTTCATGAAAAATGGCTTTCGCGGCTTGAACTTTGACATTTTCTATAGGAAAGAGGAGCATTTTTCAGAGCTTGAATATTGCACATTATTCACTAAATAATTATTTACTTCAACATAAAAAATCAAGCAAGCAAAAAAAATACAACTAATATTCGTTGTTATACAACTATTATTATTTGCTTCGAAAAGATAGTATAACGAACATGGGTATGGTCTAGCACTTTTATTTTTCGTATATTGATAAAAAACAAGACAAAGATTTAAGATTTTTAGAAATCGCGAAATTTGGTAAGCGGTATACAGAACATAAATCTTTAAATGTTCTAATGTTAGTACTTTTAAAACCAAATCATTTTCTAAAATAAAACACAGTAAGATAGTTAATTTAGCTTTCCGTATTTCTTTGAGTTAGGTGGGTGCAAAATTCATTAAACAGGGGGAAGAATTTATGAACTCAAAGTTTCTTAATCTTTTTATGAATCTCAGGGAATATTTTTGCGGAAGAAATTACGAAGAACAATTCGATGAGTTAGTTGTTAATATCACAGCTAATTATTAAATGTATTAATTATAATGAAAAATTAGGCTCTCAGGTGCATCAAGATCTGCCTTGGACTATCCTCACTAAAACTTTGCAGACTTCTACACGTGGCAGATTTTGATAGCCATTCCACACAGACAATACATAGACGAACATCTTTCTTTTATTTGTGTAGATTACTGTAAGAATGGCTTGTTTTAAAAGTGCAATGTGCTTACTTTTCTTTATAAGAAACAAAATACAAAGAATCAATTTTTAAATAATTTAGACTTATTCTTGTAATAAAGAATCATTGAAGAGTGCAGGTTAAAAGCGTGAACGATACTGTTCGTGAAAAGGTAAAAATAATGAAAATTTAAGTTAGCAGCACACAGTAGGAAAGGTACTGCCAATGGTGATCATCTAAGTATATTACTTCTTTTATATCTAAATTAAAAAGTATTGTCTTCGAACAACATGGAAATCATTCAATAATTGAATTATTGAACAATAATTCAATAGTTTAATAATTGTTAATAATAGCGTTGAACTATTTTCACCATTTTGCGTTTTATAATACAATATTGTTTTGCGAAATTATACCTTTGACCAATTTATTCACAAATTGCAGTAATTGCCACCAATATGTAAAAAACGTAAGCTATCTACAAAAAAGTACGGAAATTGATTTTAAGCTATTGCATAGCTTTTATCGCGGGCTTTGAGCGCGGTGACCGAATCCAAAAATTCCGTAACGCGAAGAATCCTAACACATCCGTAACGAAAAAAACCTAACACTCGGCTAACGACGTTTCAGCTCGACAGACTTCGGCATGGTATCATTCGGTAGACTTCGGCAGACATTGACGCGGTATTTTTCAAATATTTAGAGGATATCAAGTCTCAAACTTATATTTCCTATTTCAGTTACTATAAATCTATAGTTTCAATAATAAAAATTCCTGATAGAATGTGTATCGAAAAGAATCGTCTTAAGATAAAACAAGGTAGGATAATGTAGCTTTTGGTGATTGGAGACCCGCCCAATGGTGAAGATCGAAAATTTTAAAATGCTTATAACTCGCGATCTAATTTTCATAGCGCGGCCAAATTTTGTTTGATAATTTATTATGAGACAGTGTTAATTTTTGGTGACAGGAGACCCCCACGGTGAGGGTCGAAAAAATTAAAATGCTTATAACTCGCGGTCTAATTTTCGTAGCGCGGCCAAATTTTGTTTGGTAGTTTATTATGAGACAGTGTTAATTTTTGGTGACAGGAGACCCCCCCCCATGGTGAGGGTCGAAAAATTTAAAATGCTTATAACTCGCGATCTAATTTTCGTAGCGCGGCCAAATTTTGTTTGATAATTTATTATGAGACAGTGATAATTTTTGGTGACAGGAAATCCCCCATCGTGAGGGTCGAGAAATTTAAAGTGCTTATAACTCGCGATTATTTTTCGTAGCGTGGCCAAATTTTGTTTGGTAATTTATTATGAGACAGTGTTAATTTTTAGTGACAGGAGATCCCGCATGGGGAGGGTCGAAAAATTTAAAATGCTCATAACTCGCGCTCTAATTTTCGTAGTGCGGCCAAATTTTGTTTGGTAATTTACTATGAGACAGTGTTACTTTTGGTGACAGGAGACCCCCCCCCCATGGTGAGGGTCGAAAAATTTAAAATGCTTATAACTCGCGATCTAATTTTCGTAGCGCGGCCAAATTTTGTTTGATAATTTATTATGAGACAGTGTTAATTTTTGGTGACAGGAAATCCCCCATGGTGAGGGTCGAAAATTTTAAAGTGATTATAACTCGCGATTATTTTTCGTAGCGTGGCCAAATTTTGTTTGGCAATTTATTATGAGACAGTGTTAATTTTTGGTGACAAGAGACCCCCCCCCCCATGGTGAGGGTCGAAAAATTTAAAATGCTTATAACTCGCGATCTAATTTTCGTAGCGCGGCCAAATTTTGTTTGATAATTTATTATGAGACAGTGATAATTTTTGGTGACAGGAAATCCCCCATGGTGAGGGTCGAAAAATTTAAAGTGCTTATAACTCGCGATCTAATTTTCGTAGCGCAGCCTAATTTTGTTTGGTAATTTATTATGAGACAGTGTTAATTTTTGGTAACAGGAGACCCCCACGGTGAGGGTCGAAAAAGTTTAAATGCTTATAACTCGCGATCTAATTTTCGTAGAGCGGCCAAATTTTGTTTGGTAATTTATTATGAGACAGTGTTAATTTTTGGTGACAAGAGACCCCCACGGTGAGGTTCGGAAAATTTAATATGCTTATAACTAGCGATCTAATTTTCGTAGCGCGGCCAAATTTTGTTTGGTAATTTATTAAGGTATTGCATAGCTTTTATCGCGGGCTTTGAGTGCGGCGAAAGAATCTAGAAATTCCGTAACGAGAAAAAAAAAACCTAACACTTCGGCTAACGTCGCTTCAGTTTGGCGTTATAATTATAATTGCATAAGTTGATGAAAAATGCTATGCAATAGCTTTACCGCGGCAGTCCCCGAGTGCCACACGTATATTTTTTTTATATCTCAGGCTATATGCCCACCCTGATATATGACCTGAGAGATTATATTCCGACCCGTTCTGTATGTACGTACGTAGTTAAGTATGTATATAACACGATAACTCATGATAAAACTATCTGATTTGCTTCAAATTGGCTTATTGTGATAAAGCGCTTCGTGGATTAGATTTGGGAGTTCACTGGGTAAGTATAAAGTGAGCGGGATGGGGAGCTAATACACGCTTCAAAATTTAGACACATTTGATTTTGACGCTGAATTATGAAATTCTATTCAAAGTTTAGATATAGGATCATTCTTTTATTCAATATTTTATTCAATATTTATTATTCAATATTTATTAAATATTTATTAATACAGAAAAATCACTAATTTACTTTTTAATTAGTTCCTATTTCTGAATTTTTTTTACCTTTTCACTACTGGAATAGTTCTCTCTAAAAAAAAAAAAAAAATGTCCAATAGACCTATAAAATTTCTCATGGCTAGAGAGGAAAATAATTTAATAATTTGTCAATTTTCTATGAAACATATTTATTAATTTATATAGTATGAGTTTATCACAAAAGCATTCCGAATAGGGAAAAGAAAAGATTTATGAGGAGAAAAAAAAAGCGCCTCGATTAATGTCGTTAAGCTGATAGAAGTATAACACACAACTATGTATGTTATAACACACAACTTTATAGCATTTTTTACTGTTTTTATTAAATAAATTTATTTTAACATATGCACAAAAAAAGTATGATGACCTTTATTAATACTTTACGGATGAGTTCACTTTCGGTTTTAATCCACGCAAAATATGCGACATCGTCATTCATTGATTGCATAAGTAAAAAGTAAAAATAATTTATGGTCCAATGCACTAAAATAACTTAACTGGTTTTAATGATGTTTAGAAAAAAAAAAGAAAAAACTAAGAGAAAAACTTTTTTTTCCTATCGTAGGTGAAAAAATTTCTCGGAAAGGTGTGCGACAAAAAAAATGAAAAAAAAATTGACATTAGAATAACAAAAAAAAGTACAAATTATTAAACTTTGAAGAAAGAAATAACAAATTTAATTTTATAGTTTTTTTTATTTATTTTGGAAACGTAATTAACTTCACCAATTAATTAAAACAATAGTAAAATAATGCATATACTAAAACAGATAAAAGTTTGAAATATTATGACGCTTAAAATAATTGATGATTTGTTGGGAATGAATAAAAATGTATAACACATGAGAAATGAAGTAATCAGAAATAAAATACAGTAAATGTGTGACATTATGCTTTTTAAGAGACATTTTAAAAAAAGTTTATTGTCTTCGCCGTTGTATATGTATGTATCTATTTTCTCCATAACCATAGAGTAGATATGAATGCAACCTTTAAACTACATTTTCTGTACAATAGGGAACATTCTACATAACCTAGGAGGCTCTGACCCTAACAATTAACCCCCGCCAATACACCACAAACTTAAAACACATTAATTTGATCGACTTTTGATTTATTACGAAACGTTGAATTATAATTTGAAAAAGAAAAGTGGCGATTTCCGTGTTAACGGATTACCAATCATTTGACTTTGATTGGGAGATTTTAAGATCAGATTAACTACTGTCTGGCCATTTACGTGTTTGATTAAACAAGATTAGTTAAACAGTTAAATACACAGAGTCTCTGCCTCTTTGTATTTTTCTGAACCGCGGTTTAAGAAAAATTTTTAAGTAAAGCATTTTAAATATGTAGTTTAAATCATGTAATTTTCTGCAAATTTTTCTTTCTCTATTTAATATTCACGTGAAAATACTTTTGTTCTTTGAAAGAAAATGTTAATTGCGACTTCTTAGAATTCAAAACAATAGTTAAAAAGATAAAGCAAATTTCTCGTCTAAATATATATATTTTTAATTTTAACTGTTTTGCAATCTGACAATGTACATGGCCACTTTAAATATCGTGATTATACTTACTAATTTAATTCACATTAATGAATTTATTATCTAAAATTTTACTTTCTCTTTTTGATGTTCATTTGAAAATTATTTCCTCTGTCTTAAGAATTGCAATAATAGTTTAAAAGATCTTTTATAAATAAGAAATGTCTCAAGTAAATATATTTTTTAATTGAAACTTTTTGCAAGATTTTAGTTTGTCTGTTTAAAATGACGTAACTTTGTCCATTTAAGGTGGTTAACACATTTTAATGAATTTCTTTCCATTTTAATTTTCACACGTAAAGATACTTTTATGACATAATTTCCAATATTTTCCTAGTTCTAACTCTAATTATTTAATTCTCATTTGATAGATTTTTTTTTCTATTTGTGACAATCGAATGTAAATATTTCCTTTTAATTTGAATGAAATATTATTCTTTGATCACTTGGCAACAATTTAAAATAATACCCTTTTCTAAAATTTGCAAAAATTGGTCTTTCAAAATGCTTAAAAATTGAATTAAAAATCAAAATAATTCCTCAAAAAATGAGTCAAATGAAACAAATAATACTGTGTGCATACCGGTAACATCTAATGTATAAAATGGTCTAAAATTTTTTGATTTGTATATATAGTTTTTAATCCTACAAAACTTATTAAGAGAACGATTCTGACCAAATTTAACAAAATATATATCTTAAAATAATTATTGGATTTAAAAACTGCATGCATCGGTGTGTTCATCAAACATTTTTCTATAATACTACGAATTTTGCATTTTCTTTTGTGTGTGCAATAGTTTTCTTAATAGTAGCGAAGAAATACCCTAGGTCACAAAAAAAAATCAACGCCAGCGGAGGTAACAGTGTTAGCTGCCTTTTTAGGTGCGTTCGTAATTATGTATATACGTAGCACCTATAGTGGTCGTTCAGTCCGTCCGTCTGTCCGTCCGTCTGTCCGTCCGCATATAACAACGCAAAAACTACCCAACCGAATCGTTTGAAATTTAAAATACATAATTATTACATAATTTTGTCGAGTCATTTCAAATTTTATGAAAATCGGATGCATAGATCAATTACAGGGGCAAAAAAAAGTATTCCATTACATTACGGTATATGGGGGAAAAAAGTTTCAAACACATTTTAATCGATTGAAATTTAAAATACATAATTATTACGCAATTTTGTCGAGTTATTTCAATTTTTTGATAATCGGGTGCATAGATGAATTACAGGGGCAATCTAAAGTATTCAATTACATTGTGGTCAATGGAGAAAAAGTTTCAAATGTATTTTATCATTTTGAAATTTAAAATACATAATTATTAGAAAATTTAGTCGAGTTATTACAAATTTTATCAAAATCGGATGCATAGATCATTTACAGGGACAATCAAAAGTACTCAGTTACATTACGGTCAATGGGGAAAAATGTTTCAAATGCATTTTAATGGTGTTACACGCATTCGAACTTAATAAAATTGATATGCAACTATAAAGTACATATTATAATATACATTTTACATAATTTGTGGTGCAAAGAACATTTGTTATTGATTTACTACAAGGTCACACAAAAGTATTCCATTATGGTACAGGGAGAACATTGTTTGATGAGCGTTTTAATTGTAATTCACAATTTACAATTATGAGATTACAATTATGAGATTGATATATGAGAGTAATATTTTCAAAACTTCGAACGCACCTCATTTGCTACGCTTCATGTGCAATTTCCAACTTGTTTAAGGATAGAGAGAAATTATGCACATATCATATTGTTTACATTTATTTAAAATAATAATGAAAAACTAGTTCGGTAACCTATTAAAACCTTATTTGAGCGTTTGTGTCACATAAATTCTATTTTTTTCAGTAATTTATGATTTTGTTACAGAATTTGTTTTTGATATATCTTAATTCAGAAAAGTCAGATTTTTGCTGCCTTAATTAATTTTATGTTCAGAAAATTTTGTGTCTTACCTCGACTCGACTAATAAAATAAAATCGAAAAATAAGTTACTGAAAAATAGAAGAAAATTAAAAACAACCGCTTCACGACTGAAAAGAATACAATTTTAAATTTTAATTCGATTGTCTACATAACTTATATTTAATATAATAATATGAATTTATCATGAAGCAATACGAATAGGGATAAGAAAGGATTTATGAGGTAAAAAATTGCCTCGAATACCGATATAAATGCAATAGAAGTATAATATGTTATAACACAGAATATTTTTATTTTTTATAAACTGAATTTATTTAAACACGTACATAAAAACGTGTTAAGACCTTTATTAATATTTAAAAAAATCTTATATCTTTGCTTTATGGATGAATTCACATTAATCTATGTAATAAGTGCGACATCTCCTGTTATTGATCACATAAGTAAAGAACAAAAAATAGGGAACGGTTCAATGAATTAATATCCCTTAATTGGTTTTAATGACGGTAAGGGGTAAAAAGAAAAAAAAATAATGACAGAAAAACTTTTTTTTTTTTTTCGTACGTGAAAAAAATATGAGAATTAAACTGTAAGGCAAAAATTGAAAAAAATTAAATTGATCGACATTAGAATAATAAAAAAGAGTACAAATTGTAAAACTTTGTGGAAATAAACAAAGAAAATTTATTTTATATTTTTTTAATTTATTTATTTAAAAATTATAATTCACTTTAGCAGTTAATTGAAACAACGATAAAAGTAATACATATAAAACAAATGAAAGTTTGAAACGTTATGACATTTGAAAGAGTTAATCATTCGAGGAGAATGAATAAAAGTACATTGTAAAAAAAAAAAATTCAAGAGGTTACTAAAAATTTTTTAAAAAATTTGTATTCCACAGAATTTTTTAGTAACCATTACAAACTTTTTTTTTGCAAGCGAAACAAGCATTTCTTTTGTAAACTGAACAAAAGAATTTTTTGTATAACTAACTTAAAAAATTTTAGTATGAGCCACCAAGCAAATTTTAGTAATAGCTCCAAAATTATTTTTAATAATCATTACGTGGGCTCGAAGGGCAGGAGCTTCCTTCGAGCTGCATTATGACTTCTGGAGTAGAAGATTTTCGGCAAAATCGCAATAGATGGCAGCACCAAACATTGCTACTGCGCCGTCAGGATATTCATAATCCCTTTATTAACGAGTACTTACACTGCATACATTCGGGGCGTATTTGGCAGTGGCCAGTATCGAACCTTGGACCTTTCAGCCTGGAGTCCGTTACTATAACCACAATGCTATCAAGGCCACACCAAGTGAGATTTAGTAATAGCTATTAAAAATATAAAAATATTAACTCTATTCGTTGCTAACTTTTTTATAGTAATTCTTACAGATTTTCTTGTAAACGACTAAGATTACTGAAAATTTTTTAGTAATTACAAGGATCACTAAAGTTTTTTTAGTAGATCGATACTTTTTTTTTACAGTGTATATAAGAGATATGAAATGCCGTAAAAATAAATAAAATATAGTAAATCTGTGACAATATGTTTTTCTCTCTAATTAAGAAACATTTTAAAAATAAGTCTCTTGTCTTGGTTGTTGTATATGTATGTAACAAGTTTCTCAATAACCAATGAACGGATTTAAATGCAATCTTTACACTGCACGAAAAAAAAAACTCTTTGTTGAAACTAATAAATTTTGGTTGATAAACTCCAAACAAATATTTTGTTGGAATTACCAATTTGTCATTAGACTAACCAGAAGACTTTGTTTATTCAAAGAATTTTTTATTAAAATTTTGTCATCAAAACCAAAATTTTTGGTTGGAGCTGTACCAAAAAAAAATTGTAGTTTCAACAAAACTCCTTTTTTTCGTGTACTTTTACTTTAATTTTTGTACAATAGGAAAAATTTTACAGGTATACTATGAAGAAAAATGCATGGTTGACTTTAATTTAGAATAATAATGAGAAACTTGTCACCCGTTAAAATCTTATTTGAGCGTTTATGCCACAAAACATCTAAAATGGTTTTTTACAATGACTTACGACAGCATAATTCACAGAATATGTTGTTTTTTGATATGCACTAAGACAGAAAAGCCAATGTTATTTTTCGTTTTAATTAATTTCAAGTTTAGAAGTTTTTTCGAGTAATTTTCGAAAAATGTGTTATTTCAAAATAGAAGAAAATAAACAATATCTGCCATCATGACTATAGTGGAAAATAATTTAAAGTCTTTGGTCCATTATCTACCAAACTTACATTTAATATAATTTGAGTTGAAGCATTACGAATGTGTATAAAAAAAGATTTTTGAGAAGAAAAAAGCATCTCAGTTAACGTCATGAATGTGACAGAAGTATAATGTGTTATAACACACATCTTTAAAGTACATTTTAAAACAGTTCTTTTAAAATTAATTGAATTTATATTATCATATTCAAAATTATTAAATTTCATCTTTCGAATATTATTTTTTAAGCATGCAAAGCACCAAATCTGCTCTATACAGAGACTGGTTGAAAAGCTCAGATTTCAAAGCGTTAAAGAATCCTTAAATAGTCTAGGCCTATAATCACTAATGAATATAAAATTAGTGCAGGCCTGTATGTGGTGTATCGAGTTTAAGAACACTTATTTATAAAAATTTGTATATTTATTTTATATTTTATTAAAAATTTATTTGGAAAGGAAAATTTTAAATTCCTACGTAATTTCTGCAACTATTTCAAACATTACAATCAATTGAAGCAGGTAATATTATGGTTGACATCCTTTAAAAACAAATATAACATAACAATATTCTCTATAAATAAATGTATTAATTGATATAAAGCAAAATTTTCTCAACACGTTAATTTACACTTATTTCAATTTCTTTTTTGTAATTTGAAAGTTACCTCATATTCTTAGTATCAACGTATTTCTGTCCAGTGAATGTTATAAAAAATACTACTTTTAATTTCTGGTGAGAATTCGTATTTTTATAATAAAAAGGTAGGACAAACTGGCAAATCTTTAGTGATACCGCTTATATATAAATGTAGTATACTAATACTCTATAGTACAAAAATATACTAAAAAATGATCTATTAAACCGCTAAACAGCAACAGCTGTTGGCAGCAATGTTGCCAGTAATTTTTGCCGTAAAAAATACAGTAAAATTAGATGTAATAAATAAATTTATATCTAATTTTATTGCCAATTTTACGGCAAAAACTGCTGGCAACATTGCTTCCAGCAGTTTTTCTCGTAAATTTAACGGCCTTTTTTTCAGTGAAGTTAAATTTTTTCTGTATATAAAATTGTATTCATTTCAGTTATTTTTTATATTTTGAAATATACTTCAAATTTTAAATATCAACACATTAACTACTCAATTTCTTTTTGATCTCATTAAAATATTCCATTTTTTTCCAATTCTAAACTTTGAAACAACTTATTTAATCAGTGTTAAATAATTTTTTCTGATGTACGTACTGCAACAGCTGTATTTGTAGCACAGAGAAAATGTCAAGTATTATTAAAGAAAGGGCCAAAAACAAACAGGCGGACGGTCTGGCAATGTTGGAGTAACAGCTGCAGCGTGATACATACGATGTCCTTCGTAAATTAATATTTCTCTGTCCTTTTGTGAATTTGGTAGCAGTTGTTTTCACAAAGCATACACATTTCAAACAATTTTTAAAGAATGAAATCTTTCATGCAAAAATTAAGATTGTCAGAATAATTCATTATTATCGGAAGACTGAGTAATAAATTAACTCCGCTTTAAGATTTTAATATTCATTTTAGAGTCTCCGATACAACGAAGATTTAAGATTATAAAAAAACTTTATTTCGTGTAAAAGAAGACACTTTATTTTACATAGGGGAATGTGGGGGGAGGCAATCTCACACCTTTATTAAGATAAATGTGCTTTTCATGCAGAAGTTTTCTATTTACTTAAAATTTAGTTCACCGTTTTATCTGTTAAGGTTCTTCTCTGATTAGATTTAAAGAATCATTAGTTATGTATAAAGTGGGTAATGGGATACAATCCTCTAATTTAGGCAAATTGGTTTTTCATGCAGAATTATCCAATTTCCTTTAAAATTGGTATATTGGTTTATTCTGATAAATTACTTCCTTGATTTCAATAATCATGAATTAAGTATTAGGTGTAATAAGAAGTTTTAAAGCGTTTTTCAGAGAAATGAATATGCAATTAAGAGCTGAAAGTAATATCTTTATTCATCTAAATAATCTCCATCAATATCTAACACATTTGCCATCGGTCGGGATATTGACGGATGCCAGCAGTGTAGAATAATTCGTCTTTTGACGCGATGAAGTCATCAACCCAATTTCGCACTTCGTCCACTTTCCGGAATTGTACAGAAGACAAGGCATTCTGCATCGACGAAACAAATGATAGTTCGAAGGGGCTATGTCGGGACTATACACCGGGTGTTTCAAAACTTCCCAGCCAAGAGTTACTAACGTGCCCTTGATTGGTTTTGCAGGATGAGGCCTCGGATTGTCATGGAGCAATTTAACGGGTTCAAACTTTTTCCAGTAAATTTATGTTTTTGACCGATTTCCTGTTTCAGTTGAAGCAATTGTTGATTGTAGCGTTCAGCCGTAGCACTTATACCAGTCTCCAACAGTTCGTAATAGGGCACAACCTTCATATCCCACCAGATGCAGAGAGGATAACTTTTTTGCAGTGAATGGATCGTTTCCGCGTTGATGTTGCTGCTTTGCTAGGATTCAACCAATATTTTTTGCGTTTTGGATTGTCATAACATATCCATTTTTCATCTCCCGTCACGATTTTCCACAAGAAATATTTTCTCTGTTGCCTGTTTAGCAGATTCATGCACTTGAAGACACGCTCATCTTTGTTTTTCTGGCTCAATGCATGTGGCACCCATCTTCCTGCCTTCTGAATCTTTCTCATTGCCTGTAAACGATTAGAAATCGTTTTTTGGGATACCGCTAATTGTTCGGCAAGTTTTTTTGCTTCTCAGATGCATCTTCATCAAGTAAAGATTGAAAATCCTCATGACTAGCCTTCAGTGAAGCGACGCTAAATTCTCGATCGCTAACATCAAAATCACCGTCTTTAAAACGCCGAAACCAAAATTTGCATGTGCTTTTCGATACTATTTCCTCTCCAAGAACTTGAACAAATAGATTGATAAGCTTTTGAAGCACTTTTCCCTTGGTGAAATTCATAACGAATGCAGTGACGAATAAATGACTTATCATATGAAATCTTTGACCTTCAAAATTTCAACTTTACTTTCTCTTTTCTCCCGTCTTTTGCGTCGATTTGAAATCGCTGAAATAGTTCTTATCACATGACACAAAAGCGGTCTGCTCATTGGTGCGTCATATCGCGTTAAACGCCAGTCAAAATTCGCTTTAAAACTTTTTACTACACCTAATATAATTGGGGCAAATGCAGCAGTTCATCCCGCCTTTCATTTATCTATATGTTTTTATGACAATTTCTTTATTTTTCGATGGTCATTAGTCTTTGAAATAAGAGTATAGCAAAACAAAATTAGTGCGAAGAACCTATGAGCTCAATGCAATCAGTTTAACTTTATTCTTTTCTTTTTATATTAATGAATAAATTGTTTTATTCAACTTGGTATATACAAATTTTTTAGATGCTATCAATTCTCAAGTCAACAATTTCATTTACAACAAATGTGTTTTCCAGAGAAAAATTATAATTATACAATAATAACACTAAAAATATTATATTGTAAGTTTGTAATTATTGCATGTATAAATCAAACTGTGCAGGCGAAATAAATTGGCATTCTACAAAATCAACTTAATGCTCAACGACACATATTAATGATGCAGTCATTGATTCAGGAAGTTTAATTAAAATTTGTTTAGAAAAGTTTTTCCTCGCTAATTAGATAAATGATATCAATTTGTCTATATTTGCATATAGAGTGCCAGACACTGTAAAAAAAAATCTGCAAAGGTACTAAACCTTTTCTAGGAAACTGGGATTCCAAGAACTTTTCCTGTAACGGTAACAGCAAAAATTCAAGTTTCAGAATCGATTACATGAATTTTTCCTGTTATCGTTACATGAAAAGTTCTTGGAATCCCAGTTTCCTAGAAAATATTTAGTACCTTCACAGATTTTTTTTTTACAGTGTACTTACATACCTCTTTAGCAAAAATGCTGCGATTTTCATACTAAGAAGTATTTAATTAAAATAAATTCCTCTTTTTTGCTGATTTAAGGGTTTATACTGTTATTTTTTTATAGTTGACATTCATAAATATTATTTGAAATTCATGTTTTTTTCTATTTAAAAAACTACTGCAATTACATAATGGTTTATCATTTTAAATTTCGATAATAAAAAAATATTAAGATATTAATCTTATAAATATATATATATATTAAATTTGTAAAAAATAAGATATACTGTCAGTCCACAGGGAGATATGAGAATATTTTACAAAAAGTTTTTCCGTAACTGAATATTCTAAATTTCTATGTAATTTCTGCAAATATTTCAAACATTACAGCCAATTAAAGCATATAATATAATTTTTATGAAATCACCTAAAAACAAGTATCGTATAAGAATAATCTGCTGTAAATAAAAATACACATTGATATAAAACTCAATTTTCTCAACTACACTTATCTACACTGATTCCAGTTACTTTTCAATAATTTCAAAGTTACTTCATATTTTAAATATCAAACCTCAAATATTTTCTTTCAAATTTCTATTTAAACTTATTAAAATATTCTAAATCGTTTTATTCTTAAATGTAAAAGTGTGTTAAATTATTTAATCAATGTGGAATGATTTTTCTGATGTAAGTTCTGCAACAACTGTGTTTGTCGCACAGAGAACAGGCCAAGTATTATTAAAGAAAGGGCCGAAAACAAAGAGAGGGATGCTCTAACAATGTTGGAGTAACAGCTGCAGCCTAATACATATCATGTTCTTCGTAAATTAATATCTCGCTGTCCTTTCAAGAATTTGGTAACATTTGTTTTCACAAAGCATGTACATTTCAAACAACTTATAAAGAAAGAAACGTTTCATTTAAAAAATAAGCATGCAAGGGTAATTGATTATTATCAGAAGAATGAGTAATAAATATAGTTCCGTTTTAAGATTTTAATATTTTCATCAAAAGGCTTCAATGAAGTATAATGATTAACATTTTATTTAGAGCAAGAGATCTTCCTACAGAGTTATTTTTATCCGCTACATTGCAGAATACCATAGCTGCCAACATCTTCCGCTTTTTCGGCCCGGAAAAATTTTACAGTAAATTTTACTATTTCAAATCGCCGTATTCTAGTGAATCACAAAAAATCACAAGAGTTGGCAGCTATGAGAATACAATGAAAAATTGTTTGATGTGTATTTTAATGATTTTACAGTATTTAAAACATATTGAAATTGATATACATCAAATAGATGTACATCAATGAGATGGAAAACAAGTAAACATCCCGTATTAATTCATCAAAAAATTATCGTAGAAGCAAGTTACTGGTACCGAACGATTGAAAATAAGATTTACTTTTAAATTATGTGTACAAAATTTATTAAAAATGGCAACTGCATTTAAAAACGAGCCCAAACTTCATTGTTTTCAATAGCAACATCCTACTTTCTCAAGATATTTCAAAACTTTGGTTCAGACTATGCCTAGACATAAATTTTCAAATCGTTTGAATGATAAGTTTTTGAATTATAAGTATTCAAAATTTAGTTTTTCTAATGTTAAATTATAGATTCATTTTTTTTTATTCTTCTGAAATTATACCCCTAATGTTCTAATTTTTTTAAGTAGCAATAATACTAAAGTATACAAACACAAATACGTTAAATTTGAAATTTTATAGTTTTATATGAAATATGCAATTAATATTTAAAAACATTATGAATTTCAACCTATTTATTATTTATCTATTAATTATTTTAATGTATTTAGATTTATTAAGTCCTGTTTTATGAAAAAAAATTCAATTTTTTTTTCCAAGTAGTTTTCAAATTATGCTTAGAAAAGGACAAAATGTTTGTTTAAAAGAGCGTCTTCAATGGAAGTGACTGGATATTTTAAACTTCTTATGCTGACCTATCTTCAATGATTGCTCGAGTATTGCCTTGATGAAGAAGGATGCTATCGACAGCAATCGACAACGGAAATTCAACTTGGATACAACCCATAAAATATGCTCATTTTAAAGTAATTAGTTTCTTGGAAACTTAACATCCAAATTTCATGGAATATTATTTTTAGGCTAATTGAAGAGTGTTAAGTTTATTTATGCTCTTAGAATTGGGCAGTTCTATTAAATAAAAAGAAGTTAGGTTTCATTTTAATGTGTAGATTGACCCGCAAGATTTGTTTGGTGTCAGTAACTTTCTACTAAGATTTTTTTTTTTTTTGAGATGTAATAGGGAATGTTTTTTTTTTCTACGACTGTACTACGACTGTAATTTTCTAAGATTCTTACTATACACTATGATGTATCTCTTTTTTTTCAAAACATATACATTTCAAACAACTTATAAAGAAAGAAATTTTTAATGAAAAAATTAGATTACCAGAGAAATTCATTATTATGAGAAAAGTGAGTAATAAATATTCGTCCTATTAAGATTTAAATATTTACTTTAGAATTTTCGATGTACTAAAGTGATAAAATATCATAACGCTTTATTTACTACACTGTAAAAAAAATCTGTAAAGGTACTACACTTTATCTAGGAAACTGGGATTCCAAGAACTTTTCCTGTAACGGTAACAACAAAAACTCAAGTTTTAGAATCGGTTACATGGATTTTTCCTGTTATCGTTACATGAAAAGTTCTTGGAATCCCAGTTTCCTAGAAAATGTTTAATACCTTTATAGATTTTTTTTTACAGTGTACATCTGATCTGACTTCGTTGTAAAAAATATTTTCTAATATAGAAATAAATAGTACAACCACACCACAAATCGATACAATGCCCATTAGAAGTACAGTCGACTCTCGTTAATTCGAACTCATCGGGACCACAAGAAATGTTCGAATCATCCGAAGTTCGAATTATAGAAAGTATGAAAAGAAAAAATGCTTAATATGGTACTATTACAAAGGAATTAATGTTATAGGGTTTTTTAAATATATTTTGTCTGTTATCATTGGGATATGACTTAATAATAAATTAGAATGTATAAATACATAAACTAATTAAATGATTATAAACAAGCACAATGGAAGAAAATTATGAAGTGTCACTGATGGACAGACGGGGACACTAAGAAAATCGATATCAAATGCATTGGATTATATGTATACTCGTTCGGAACAATTTCCACAAAAATAAAAGAAAGAAAGTAATTCAAATTATTTGAAATCCGCGAGAAAGAAAAGAAAAATGAAAAATCGGAATTCTCGTTGTTCGAATTAAACGAAGTCAAGAGAAAATGAGTTCGAAATAATGAAAGTTTTTAACGTTATTCTGCCATTGAAAATTTCGGGATTTCATGTTTAGTTCGAATTAAGCGAAGATTCGAATTATCCAATTTCGAATTAACCAGAGTCGACTGTATCAAAATTCTGAGAAATGTTCTTCATTTTTAGAAACATTATAAAATAATGTATTTTTAAAGAAAGTTTTTTTTTGTTTTTAACATTTTTGGAAACGTTTACGCGTACTTTTTAGCTCAAAGATTAACAAAACCTTAGAGTTAATTCGCCAATAGGTTCTATGTGTCAAACATTTGCATATATGTATGTAAGTACGCAAAGCGGTAGTTCTTGATAAAGATATTTAATTTGCTCCAAATCTTGGATATAGGCTCATTCTGAAAGGTGCTCATCTGATTAGTTTTAGTGGTTGACTGGTTAAACTTAAAACAAAATGAGGACTAATCCTCCTTAAGTTAGACAAATAGGTTTCTGATGCTGAATTATCCAATTTGCTGCTAATTTGTTAATCCGGATTTTCTTATAAGGTACGCCCATGATTAGATTTGAAGGTTCTTTCAAACATTTATTTCAATATAAAGCAGGCAGTTTAAATAAAATTGTTTTTTGGCATCATTAGAGGGCAATATAAAAAATCAAATTATTATTTAAAAAATATATATTTTATCGAATATTCTGTAACGCAAAGGTTCCGTATTGGATTCCAAATATAATAATCATATTTATTTTCATTGTTGCAATTAATTTAATCACAGAACTAATTTTCGTAATAAATATCTTAAACTATTATACGACTTCAGGGGTAAAACAATACAAATAAAAAGTAATTGATGAGAAACTGAAATCGAATTCTAATCTGATTACAAAAGAATGAGTTTCTTAGCACAGCATACGTTCAATAAAGTTCCTTTTATTTATTCTAATTTTGCCAAACAGAATGAAACAATAGAAATCCGTTTGAGAACAACTTTAATTTAACCAGATTTCAATTTGAATTAGGGAAGCTAGTTCCAATTTCAGCAATCTAAAATTGTTACATTATTAAAGCTGAACTTTAAATGTAATTGCATACCAGGGTTTGTAACTAAAAAACCTGATGCAGTATTAAAATGGCTATAGCAATAGAGAGCAGTTGACTAACAAGGCGTAATATGTTTTAATGAACTAAAAATTCTTTTTGAATTCTACTGATGAAGGAAAAGTTTATATTATCGTTTTCGCGTTTATTTTGAGTAATATTTTGATATGCATTTTCTTACGTTTTGTTTTTGATACCTTCTTATGAACTAAAAAATTGCATAATGATATTTTTTGTTACACAAAGAAAATTAATTACAAAGGTCTGCTATAATTGTGTTTTTTAACTTTTAATAATTGATTTTTTTTCTTTTTGTATTATTTAGCACTAAATACAAAAATGATCTTCATTTTTTAAGAGCAAGTCAGGAGTTTTTACAAATCGTAAATTTTAAATGTAAAAAAAAAAAAAAAAAAAAACAAAAAAAAAAAACAAAAAAACAAAAAAACAAAAAAAAAAAAAAAAATAGCTAAAATGTGATACAAAAATTATGCATTATGTTAGATCATATGAAAATGAATTATATGAAAATGTATAACTAACTTAAAACTTTTTAGTATGAGCCACCAAGCAAATTTTAGTAATAGCTCCAAAATTATTTTTAGTAACCATTACGTATGCCCGAAAGGCATTAGCTTCCTTCGAGTTTCATTCAGTGGGTAAAAAGACAGACTTCTGAAGCGGAAGATTTTTGGCAAGCCGCAATAGATGGCAGTACCAAACATTGCTACCTGCTCTATTTTGACATGTATATAAAGGGGAGGGAAAGTCCAGAGATAATTACCCATGGTAACTGCTACGACAGGATTTTCATAATCCTTTTATTTAAGGAGTACTTACATTGCATACATTTGGTGCATATTTGGTGGCGTCCAGCATCGAACCAGGGTACTTTCTGTCTGGAGTTCGGTGCTATGACCACTAGGCTATCACGGCCACACCAAGTGAACTTTAGTAATAGCTATTAAAAATATAAAACTATTAACTCTATTCGTTGCTAACTTTTTTCTAGTAATTCTTACAGATTCCTTGTAACCGAGTAAGATTACAAATTTTTTTTTAGTAATTACAAGGATCACTAAATTTTTTTTAGTAAATTGACCCTTTTTTTACAGTGTAGTTTTATTCACAAAATATAACAAAAGAATCGAAGTAAATAACTGGAACCCAAATTTCATTAGGCAAATTAAAATGAAACCTACTAGCAATTAATAAATTTATTGTCGTATAATTAAATAAAAATCTTAATAAAGACTTTGTTTATTATCAATTTAACATTATATAAATACATTGATAATCATATCTTTTACATTTTTATGGGATTGTTTTACTTTATTCTCATTTTCATTTTTTTTGTTATAATTCTCACTTATTAAATTATCGATCAAGGATTTTTTTCTGACATTCAATTACTAATTAAATCTGTTACTTATTCAAAGTCTATGTTATTAAAAGTTTGCCCGCTCACAACTTTGAAAAGGGATTGAGATTAAGCATTCTTAACAAAAATGGAAAAAACAGTTTTTTGGAAAGAGAAAATGTTATTTATATTCATTTTTTGTGTATTCTTATTAATCCTAATAATGTTTTCCTTTGTATAAAGTCATCTATGTCTAATAACATGTCTTGTTCATTAAAAGTAAGTTGTATATTTTTTACACTAGTTTTTTATCATTATGATATAAGTACAAAAGTGATATTCACTACCGTGAAAACACCCTACAAAAAACATACATACAAAAAAAACTTATTACAAAGAAAAATAATAAGAAAAGTTTCCAGGGCACTTAGAAAAATAATCTTTTGGTTTTGTTAGAAGCTCAATTATTCTCTAAAAGGGAGAAAAAAGACATAAAAAAATTTGAGCCATAAAGAACTATAAGGAAAATATTTTCAGAACGTTATAAATTTCTGTACACCTCATTTCGTTTAATTCAATTTTCGACTCATAAAATAATTTTTTTAAAGAAACTTATTGTTATCAGATCTCTGTCTTTTTTTTAGAATTTTACAAAATTTTTATAATCGTATTTTTAATACAACAATTTCAACGTTTCTTTGTTTTAAAATGCACGCATATACAATTTTTCTTCGGCGCATGCATTTTAATTTTCTGAAATTTTCTGTACTATCAGACTACACATGCAGATGTTTTTGATAATCAAGACATTTATCTGATAAAAGTAATAAGTTCCTTATGTGAGATGATTTAAGGTAAGTTTGACATCGGTATTCGTATAGGAAAACTGCAGAAGACTATAATTAGAAATAAAGGATTCCGATTTCTCGGATTACAGAACATAAGTAAAACTCATTTTAAAAAATATATATATAATAAATTTAATACATGTTTTTAGATTGTTCACTAAAACATGAAAAACATGGCATTTTTTCAAAACTTTCAATCATCTATTTTAAAGAAATTTTGTAGTTTATAAAAAGCGATACTTTCGTATTTGCCTCATGCTGAAAATTAACATTTGAAGAAATTATGAAACATTTTTTACTTACAGTAGGTTTGTTGATTCTAAACAATGTCAGGTTTTAAATGCGTAGTTTGTTTAAATCTCTGTTAAATATGTATTACATTTATAATGTTTTACAATTTTATATTATTATTTATGAAGTTTTAATTTCGAAATATAACATATCTGAAAATAAATACTGAACTACTTATATTGTTTTAATTCGCAATTTATGTATGTTTTTATATTTATATTGCATTTATTTGCAACCATGTATTGCTTTTAAAATAGATATTAAAAAATCTTTCTTAAAATTTACTTCATTACCATTACATATCAGTCAACTGTACATTTTCCGAACAAGCTGCAGTTGAAAGAACATTATTTTTTACATTCGATGGTGTCAAAATTTAAATTGTGCAATGTTTGAAAGTTTTAAAAATTGCACTAAAAGCGAAATTTACCTGCTCAAGTGTACGCAACTCCAATATGTTACCAGCGTTACTAACGGAGATATTTTATCTTTATAGTACAGATTCAATAAAATTATGTTTTATCGATTGTTATTTCATATGGTAATGCAATATGAAATACTCAAAACAAATCTATGTTCTCTTTTACTTGACATATAAATCTTCTCTTTGAGAATAATATTTTTTTAATCTGTCCTTTTTTTTAAATTTAAATTGAATTACAAATCTTAAAGGGCAATTGATATTTTTCTATACTCTTCCTTTATCATTTCGCATTATTTAAAAGATTTAAAAATTGCAGAAAAAAATAAATTTACATGTCAAGTGTTCTCACTGTTGATAAAAATCCAGCATTACTCACGGATTTTTTAAAATTAATACGCATTCATTAAAATAATGTTCTGCCCAAAAATATTTCATATTAAGAAGCAATATTGTTTCTGAAATACTGAATTAATTTATCTCCTCTTCTAGTTGACATATAATTCTTGTCTTGAACGATAATGATTTCCTGGCATAAATCAATTGATTTTATTAAATGAAATGCTACGTATTTCTTAAAAGGCAACTGATATCTTTTCTAACCTTTCTTTATCGTTTCTCGCAAGAATGAGATGAAATAAATTTCAAATAAAAGAAAGAACATAAAAGGAAATGACACTTCACGTTTCATTAACGGAAAATATTCATTTCATCCTTCAAGACTTTTAATACAACTGTAAATATGACAGGGGAATAATTTACCAAAGAAAATGTAAATGATATTTTCAGAGAAATCATAAATTCATCCAATAAATGTAATCTCAGATAGATTAAAACAAATATATCATCGACGGATATGTTGGCATGCAAAATGTAATAGGAAAATAATTTGGGTTTCATGACTTTATCGTAGAAGAATAAAATTCATTAATAAATTCTACAAATTTTGTATCTGCGGTATTTTTGCATTTTGATAGGTATCATTCATATGCATTGATGAATATTTAATAAATTTTTAGGAATTAATAAAAATATTTTATGGTGAAATGCTTAAGTAGGCAAATCAGGTGAAATGATTAAGCAAGATAATATGACGTGATATTTAACTAAAGATAGTCATTTAATTAGATAAAATTAAGTAATTTAGTATAAATGCGCAAAAAGACAAACATTAATGCTATTTTCACTTTCAGATATTGAGATTAGACTATCAAGTCAAGAATGCGAATGTTCACATAGAAAGATATAGCTGAAAAAGTCTGCATCAAGTTTGGAGTTAAAAAGGATTTTAAACCAATAGAATTATAATATTAATTCTTTTAAGTGAAAACATGGATATGAGTGGTGCGGATATAAATTTGAAAAAATGAAAATGGTATCAAGTTTAGATTTTTATGAGGAAAAATTCTATGATCGTGTCAAAGTGGAATACGTTTTGTTGTTGTTGTTGTTTTTCATTCCCGAATACCAAGCATAAAATCTTCAACAGAAAACTTCATCATAATAACTGATCTTTATAATAATTAGCTAATTACGTATAAGATTTAAAAAGTAGTTTTTAACTAATTTATGCAACTGAGTTTTGTTGAAATATTATTTTGGTAATTTTAACTTAAAAAAATTAACAAAAAAAAAATTAACACAACATTAAAAAAATTAACAAACTTTTCAACTAAGCAGTATAGGATAATTTTTTATTGGGTACTACTAGGCTATTCCACCGACCAAAATACTAACGCCAAATTATAAGATTAAATGCCAATACTGGATGATCGCGAATGTCAATTCAATGACATTCAATACGATACACGTCCTTAAAACGTCATTATGTGATTTTTATTTCGACTTTTTATTTGTATTTTTATTAATATTCAACTAATTATTTGGTTTTTTATTATTTAAAATAAAAATTACGTCAATATGTATAATTTGGCTATTAGTTTTGCGATTTATATAATTTGGCGAAATCGGTAGACGGGATAACAGAGTAGTACCTTTTATTGTAACTAATTTTTAGCTTTATTATAAATTTAAGAGAACAGTTCCGGCATTTTCTTTCGTCGAAATTAGACAGGTTCTACCTCGTTATCACAAGAGCTTTCAATATCTTATGCAGAAGACTCCAATTAAGACCATTTCATCACTGAGCAGGTACTTAGCCTAGCATTTGGCGCACGACGATTCATAAACCATTGGAATTCCATAAAAATAAGTTCTTGGTGAAAATTGAAATAAAATTTTATTGCATAATACTTTCTAGCCACCGTATTTAAATTTACAAGAAAATCGGAGATTTTTTATGGTTCCTAGGGCAAAGTTATTCATAATAAAAACATATTTATTACTATGTCAATCAAACATTGCACATAAACGGGGCGATCACCCAAAAACTCTGAGTCCTTCAACTTAAGATAAGGTTAATTAAGGCATTTCACCGCTTTAACTTTTTGTGAATAATCCATAAGACGTTACCATATTAGATTATGATATATGAGTTATTTCATGTTATTAAAGATGACTCCCTTGTGATGTACGTATATATTAAATAAATCAAAACAGTAAAAATATCTGACTCCAGAATCGGTAGATACTTACCGGTGAAGGCATTTTTGCTGCAATATGGCGAGTACCAAGGACCAACGAAAGGACGTCAAACAGAGATTCTATTTCTTAGTCGCATAAGCAAAACCAAGTGATGAGGCAATTCGAGAAAAAAAAATTAGAATAGGAGTAATAGAAATTAGTTAATAAAAAGAGATTTGCAGAAAAATAATTTTAATAGCAATAATAATTTTATAATTTTAATATTAGTAATTTGAAATTCATATCAGCATGGTAAATTGAAACAAAAATGAAAATACCTTTTAAAAATAATTAAGAGCCATTATTTTGAAATTCAGACAAAAAAATGATGTTTTGATAGTGTTATTTTTATATTTGCTTAATATTTTTTGTTTTGTAGTAGTATTTAATGAATAATGTGCAATTTTGAAGCCCTGAAAAAATTTCCTTTTCCTTATAGAAAATGTCAAACATCAAGGTTGTGAATACCATTTTTCATTAAAATTTAAATACGGATATGTTTAAAATGGTATATCTCTGGCAAGCAAAAAGATCCCGAAATTCTTTTGGGATAAACTGTTAGTATAACTCTACCTGCTTATTAAAATTTAATTGTTTCTATGGGGAATTGTTATTTTACATTGTTATGTTGCCAAAAAGTACAATTAAAATGACGTTTTTGTCCATGTTTCGCATTAAATATCTTATACAAACAACAGTACCCCAAAACTTTTCTTATAAATTATGAAAGTATACTACTAAAACAAGCTAAAAAAATATAAAACTGCATCGAGATATTACTGCTGTTAGCAGATGTAATCTGCTAACTATTCAAAATTTTCAAAATCTCAAACATTTAAATTAGCATTATCTAAAATCAGTGCCACGGTTGAATAAAACAAAATATCTCACACAATAGTTGAACATATGTATAAAAACATGGAAAAGAAAAAGAAGTGGAATGTCTTGACATTTTCCGGAAAAAAAATGACGTTACAAAAACGTTATAAAGAAGTAATATCAATGGCCACATTTATTCCCCATCAAAAATGAAATATCCCATTTCTCTTTCGGAACGGGACAGAAATAAGGGATATTCCTTTTTCTCGTAGGGAAAAAATAGAAATAAGAAAGATAAATAGGATTTTCCATTTTCTGATAGGGAAGATATGTGATCATCAACATTGTTTGTTTCGAAATTTTGTCATTAAATATATATATATCAAGATAACCCACTTTTTTTCTTTTCAGTGTTTTTGTCTATATGTTCAACTATTATGTGAGATATTTTGTTTTGTTCAACCGTGGCGCTTTATTTTAGATTATGCTAATTTAAATGTTAGGGTTGTTGAAAATTTTGAATATTTAACAGATTATATCTGCTAACAGCAAAAATATCTCGATGCAGTATTACATTATCTAGCTTGTTCTAGTAGTAAACTTTCATATTCTAAAAGAAAAAAAAATTCGGGGTACTGTTGTTTAAATAAGATATTAAATGATGAACATGGACAAAAACATCATTCTGATTGTACTTTGTGGAAACATAACAACGTAAAAAAACAATGCCCCATGGAAACAACTAAATTTTAATAAGCAGGTAGGGTAATTCTAACAGTTTATTCCAAAATAATTTCGGGGTCTTGCTGCTTGCTAGAGATATAATACTCCAAACATACTCGCATTTAATTTTTCATGAAAAATGTCATTCGCACTCTTGGAACTTTGACATTTTTTGTAGGAAAAAAAAATTATAGAGCTTCAAAATTCCACATTATTCATTAAATATGATCTACTTCAACATAAAAAAGAATCATAACAAAAAATACAACTATCCCACTTTTTCTGATTCTCAAAATAACGTCTCTTAATAATAAACGAAAATAAACTTTAAAAAAATATGTAAAATATTTTTAAAAAATTGAAAAGATTAATTTAAGTATTTATTTGAACTTTTACAAGGAAATAAAATAAAAGTTAATATAAAGAGTTCGTACGGGTTCAGCAATTTGAATTCCAGAAAGTTCTTCGTTACCAGTATTTTCTTATAGAAAATCTCATAAAGACAATATTTCATGAATTTTAACTATACATATTTATTATTTATTTTGTAAAAAAAAAAAAAAAAAAAAAAAAAAAAAATGCTAGTATTTTACCAGAAAAATAACGGTAACCTTACTATTCATAATGCATGATTAAAATATTTTCAAGTTAGGAAAGAAATAGCTAAATGAGGGTTATAAAAATTATGTTAAATGGGAAACATTTATAGAAGTCTTTTAAAGTTGAGCGGAATTTTAAATTTTTAAATACATAATTATCACTTATTTACACATTTTACTACTTACCTATATTTCATTTAAAAGAACTTTTTTTAAAATTCTTATGCTATTTTAAATATTAAAAAAATGTCTTGAATGAATAATGAATAGTATCATAATTTAAATCTGTTTGTAATACTTTTCTGGTAAAATTTAACGATGTCACACAAAAATACAGTAAAACCATTGATCAGTGTCAAACGCCAAAAGATTAATTTTATAAATTAAAAACAAAAATATTTGACTTTGACAGCGAAAATAAAGGGTTTTTCTTGTTTCTTAAAAGTTCAAAACACCGAAAAATCTCTCAAAAGGTAAAGAAAAAATGTTTTAACTAAAAATAGTTATATGGAAGACAACGAGTAATTACAAAAGAAAACAATGTTCGCTAATATACCAAGTTCTAAAATATTTTCCTTTATTATCATTCAGTCGTATCGTTGTATTTGGAACTTGACATTGATATTTTAAATATTGATAAGTTTTTTACTCGGAATGGCGCTGAAAATTTGTCAAACAAAATGATTAATCTTTCATAATCTGACTGAACGTGATAGAGATAGATTTTTATAAATATCATGCTTGAAAAATATTTTTAAAACCATAAAAAATCTGTAAACAAAGACACGCCTTTCAAACAAAATGCATTTGAAAGAACATTTTTATTCCGTAAAAACAGAATTTGTGTAATATTTTGTATTGAAAAAATACTTCAGTAAAAGGAAATGTTAATGTTCAGTTGCTGCCACAGTGAATATCTCAAAATTACTCACAGACACGATTTTACCTTTATAATATATGTCTAAAATGAATTAAAATGGTGAAAAGTTTAGGATGGGATAAATATGTATACTATATAATTTTGATATCACAAAACATTTGTGGATTACATAGTAGGCGAGAAGGGGTGAACCTGAACATATGAACATGAAGCAGATGTGAAGATCCTATGTTTTCAGTAATTTATATATATATATATATATATATTATTTGAAATAAATTATCAAAAACACTAGCACCTATAGACATACAAAAAAATGTAGTTGTTGGAATTTTGTTTGTCCTCAGTAGCCAAAACAATGTTTACATAATTTATATCCAAAGTGAAATTTTATTACCAAATTGATAAGATAATGACTTTGTTCATTTATTCATTTACTTGATATTTAATGCTTTAACATACATTATGAATATCAATGATAATTTTTGATACAGAATTTTTTCTTCTAAATTTTAGAAATGATAATAATTTATCAGTGCATTTTTGAAGCTGTATTGGGTACTTATGAAGACTAGTTGGGGGAGCTGTGAACAGTTCATAAGGGCTCTAATATCCTTCTCTGATTTTTCCATGAATTTTATTACATGTGAAATAATGCCATCTCCAATATGTTTAATTTTACTGAAATAGAAGACATTTCCGTACGAATATTGTTAATACGAAAAGTATTACGTAAAAATGTATGCAAATTTTTCTATTGTATTTGTTTCAAAGTTCCAATAATAGTTTACTTCCAACTTTGAAATAGATATGTATAATATGTAACCATTGTGTATATATATATATATATATATATATATATATATATACCAGTGATATTTTTAAAAATGTAGTTTGTTTTAGCTGTCAACTACCATAAAACCTCGATTGTAATACTCCGTCCCCATCTTCAAATAAAAAGAAGTGAAATTTGTGAAGAGATATATATAATTAATGTTAGGATTAAATAAAAACATTAAAAACCCGTTTATTATGATTAATTTAGTAAATAGGAAAATACAGGGGTGAGAATCTTTCGTATTTAGGCAGATTTCTGATAAATATTATCAATACATCCCCTCCCTAAAATTTTCCCTAAGCAAAATTTTAAAACTTTCAATTTTTTTCGAATTTATTTCTTTATTGTTTTTTTTTTATTTTACTGCAACAATATTTAATCAATTACCTACACTGTAAAAAAAAAATCAAGAGGTTACTAAACATTTTTTAGTAAATTTGTATTCCACAGAATTTTTTAGTAACCATTACAAACTTTTTTTTTGCAAGTGAAACAAGCATTTCTTTTGTAAACTGAACAAAAGAATTTTTTGTATAACTAACTTAAAAATTTTTAGTATGAGCCACTAAGCAAATTTTAGTAATAGCTCCAAAATTATTTTTAAGAACCATTACATGCGCCCGAAGGGCAGGAGCTTCCTTCGAGCTGCATCCAGACTTCTGAAGCGGAAGATTTTCGGCAAAACTGCAATAAATGGCAGCACCAAACATTGCTGACTGCTCCGACAGGATTTTCATAAACCCTTTACTAACAAGCATTTACACTACATACATTCGGGGCGTATTTGACGGTGGCCAGTATCGAACCCGGGACCTTTTAGTCTGGAGTCCGTTACTATAACCACTATGCTATCAAGGCCACACCAAGTGAGTTTTAGTAATAGTTATTAAAAATATAAAACTATTAACTCTCTTCGTTGCTAACTTTTTTCTAGTAATTCTTACAGATTTTCTTGTAACCAACTAAGATTACTAAAAATTTTTTAGTAATTACAAGGATCACTAAAGTTTTTTTAGTAGATCGACCCTTTTTTCACAGTGTATGCCTCCTGCTTCTTCAATCTACTTATTAAACAAAAGATTTGAAAATTTTCTCCCAGGAACTTGAGAAATATATATTTTCGTTTCCGGTGAATTTAATAGATAATATATCTAATGAATATGATGACAAATGACTAACATAATAAAAAGCATGTCAAAAGGTATTTTATTTTTCTGGCGTTCACATTTGTCCCGTGTGTGTTTACATCTACTCACCGGTGAGGCAATTGTGAATTATTTTTTAAATTCATAAAACTTTTGAAATAAAGAAGAATTATAAAAATAATTTTTAAAAAATACCATGAATAAAATGCAGAAATAAAAGTTTTGCTCGCTATATTCAGTAGTTCATTTTATATAAACTAAAGCGGTTTTGAGAAAAAGCTGTGTTTATGTGAAGATGAGAACATAAGACATGAAAGCATGTGAATATGTGGCATGTGAACATGTGAAGATAATCAATAAAAGATACGTCACATGTAAGCACATATGGATTATCTTTTCTATATATGTTTTCGGATTTCTTGCTAAGCTTTCTTTAAGAAACCTTTCAGAAATGTTCCTCATTTTAAAATTCGGTTTTTAAGTGTATTATTCTATTCATCTATTTTCTTCTAGACATGAACTGATACATTCCAACAACCAAAACATTATTCTTTCTCAGCGATCGAAACGTTCTGGACAATAAAATTTAGCCACACGATCTTCTAGCTACATAAAATTTTTATAGATCAAAAGGGCTGGCAGTAAAATTTAAAGGTATCTTTTTATAGGATGTTTCCGTGCTTTTATTCTATTTTCTGTGGATTGAAATATAAAATGATTGAGAATATCGTAAAGTACGTTTTCTGACAATTTTGCTGAAGTTTATTTTTTTCTCTTTGCTATAAGTTTTCTTTTTGTTACATACATAAAAGCTGTGTAGACTAAAATTATTTTCAAGTTAGGGTCATTCGCTAGAGATCTTTGTCTTCAATAATCATTTCGAAGCTAATATATTTCTTCCAAATTATGATTATGATCGGGAAAATTCTGTAAGATTCCAATGATAATGGTGCATAGAAAAAATTTACTATGCATAAAAAATTAAATTAAATTTGCAAAATGTTAGGAAATATGAAGATTCACAATATAATAATCCATTCATCACAATATTTCATTTACAATATAATATGACTGCAATCCTTAGTGACTGAAGAAATAAACAAATCAGCATTTAAAAGAGATATATATTAAACCGTCATATTAAATAGTTTAATTTTTCTTAAATTATTGTCTTTGAATTTTCCCCATTTTTGCACATATTTTGTTAAATCTTTTTTCATGCCGAAATATATGAGTGTAGATGAGGTAAGCTATCGAACTGTGACATCTACTATATTGGTTCCACACACATTGGAGACAAATACGGACAAATACGTATGCACATGAAATTTCTTTTATTTTTAGATTCGATTTTTTCTACTTTATGTTTCATGCAAAAAGTTCTCGGACAGTTTTTTGACGTTCATTCAATCGAATCATTACACATGAAATTTTACAATTTCTTCTTTTTCAATAAATTTATTTGTACAGCATTTTTTATTTAACTTGTGCTATTTAATAAATGAAAACTTTCTTTGATAGCAAAAATCTAGCTGTATTTTATTGAACTATTTCAATGAGATATTTTCATCATAAAGACCTAATTTTATATTCTTATATAAAGTAAATAATTTTTAATATATATGTATATATTCATTATCCCATTCAAAATATTTTAGTTACATCTATTTTTTTATAATTTATATATTTCTTAAATATTTTATACATATATTATATTATATATGTGTGTTACATTTTCTTTTATTTTCAATAAACTTATTCGTACAGAATTTTTTTTATTTAACTTTTACTATTTAATAAATGAAAACTTTCTTTAATAACAAAAATGTGGCGTTATTTTATTAAACTATTTCAATGAGACGTTTCCATCTTAAAAACTTAATTTTGTATTATATAAAGTAAATTAAGTTTTTTAAAATGTACATATTCATTATCCGATTGAACAAGATCAAATAATCATTAGTAAAGCATATTTTAGAAATTTTTTTAACATGAATAGTTTCAGAAACTTCGCAGTTAAAAAAGTATAGTAATATGTTGAAATGAACGATTTTAAAAATGCTTAAAACATTTCAATTTCTGCAATTAACATCAGCAGTCGAAAAAAATTTTCTATGATCCATATATTTGCATGTGTGATAAAAGTTAGTTCAGTAAATCGCATAGCACAATTAAAAATTCCCCATCATTAATTTCCGCCAATAAACTAAAATGTTTTTGAAAACTGTTGGGCAGCCTTCTATATTATCTATAAAATTTATAAACATAAAATATGTAAAATATCCTTTTCAAATGTACAACTGAGGGAGAAAAGTCATAAAAGAATTTTTGTGGATGAATAAAAATATATGCAAATTGAAAAATCCGCGTCCTTTTATAAAAATTTATTCGACTATATAAAAATAATGTTTAATAGTTTTGTTCTAACTATGAAAAATAACAATGCCACAAATAAAGTATGGTTATAGTTAAAAAAAAGGATAAGAAGAACGTTTAGCTTAAAAATTCTGGCAATAACTTATGCCTAAAATTTATCGAAGCGTTTATTGTAAAGATAAAGTGATTTTTTTTTTTTAGAATTGAACATCCTAATTAATCACATTCACTAAATAAATATTTTTTATTTTAAATAAGTGTGTAAATATACATAAAACGACGCGAGTGAAAAATTACATTTATGAATGACAGAGATGAATAGATTTAGTTTCTTAACTTGTGAATAAGGAGACTTTTTGACTTCCTGTAATGTAGCTCGCTTGAATTGCTTCAAGAAAAATGTCTTATGCATTTAAATATTAATTCCATATACAAATTAACTTGAGTAAAGGTAAAAAAATGATTTATAAGTTACATGCGTTTTGCATAGAGTAATATTAAAAAGATAAATAAAAAAAAAAAAAGATTCTCAAAAAAAATATATCTCTGTCGGCTTGGTCTATAGGCGCAGGTAGATTTCAAAGAGTGCTCATTTTAACAACCAAAAATAAAATATGATTATAGATAAACCTAGTTTAACAATTTTATTTCAACACTTTTGAAATTTTTTTTAATTTCATTTTTCTGTAAGAACTGCTTTTATCAGAATCATCTTAAGCTAAATTCGGCTCAAATGTCCATTTTGACAAGATATTTTGAAATATATTCCGACTTTCTTAAAACCAATCGACCAATACGATACATTATATAATTACTAAATAACAAAAAACTGTCAATTGAATGCGTTTGAGAGCAAAATTTGATTTAAAAATGAGTTATAAAATAACCAATTTGTTATTTGAATACAACCTCAATTCTTAATCATGATCGCTTCGGGAAATTTTGTGCTAAGTGCCCACTTTGAAAGTATTTTTTTTAATACATTCAGCCTTTATCAAAAAACTGACCAATACGGCACATTACACAGCTCCTAAATAAGAGAACCTGCCACGTGGATGCGTTTGAGAGCAAAAATGAAATTGAAAATGAGTCAGAAAAAATGCAATTTGTTATTTGAATACTTCCTTAATTTTCAATCACGATCGCTTCGGGAAATTCTGTTCAAAATAAACATTTCGGCAGCCTTTTTTGAAATATAGTCTGCCTTCATCAAAAAACTGACCAGTGTGTCACATTATATAGTCCCTAAATAAGAGGAACTGTAAACTGGATGGGTTTGATTGTAAAAATTGATTTAAAAATGAGTTAAAAAAAACACAATTTGTTATTTGAATACGTACTCAAATTTTCAATAACGATCACTTCGGAAAATTCTGTTCAAAATGCCCTTCTTGGCAATCTTTTTTTAAATATATTCTGTCTTTATCAAAAACTGACCAATGCGTCACATTATATTGTTTCTAAATAAGAGGATATGCCATTTGAGTGCATTTAAAATCAAAAATTAATTAAAAAATTAGTCAGATTATAAGCAGTTTGGATTTGAGGTTTTTTCTCCAACTTCTATTTCTGTTTCATTTATTATTGCTATACGAATAGGTCCCAAGAAAAACTTATCAATATAAAAGTTGTAGATATTATTTAGAAGATGTAAAATAAATTTAATTAGATTTGATAGTTTAAGAATTGACGAAATTATGGATTTTTGTGTTTTTTCACCCTCTTTTTCTTATCGTTTTTAATTTTTTTTTATCGGTAAGAAATAGTCCCATCAAAAACTTGTGAATACAAATGTTTTAGATAATGTTTATAACATACATACAAAATTTAGTTGGGTTTTACATCTTGAGAATTGATGAAGTTATGAATTTTTTCTCCCAAAAAACCTGGGTTTTTTTCGCCGCTTGAGCCCATTTCTTAATTTATCAAAAATCTGTCATGCATAAACATTTGGCCCATTTTTAAGAAGTAATATAAACTTTAAGCCGATTCGATATCTATTTTAATTAAAAAGTTATGGCTTTTTTTTTTTTTTGGTTTTTACAAAAAACCCTCCCTATTTTCAACCCCTTGGACCGATTTGGCCCATTAACGAACTTAGCTGAGATTTTAAACCCCTTGATTTTATGCAAATGCACCAGTTTGGAAGAGATTGAAGCAGAATTATTGAAGTTATCTTGTTTGGAAGAAATTGATATATATATATATAGATAGATAGATAGATAGATATGGCTGATGGCAGTTTTAGGGTCCAGTTGTAATGATCTGCGTAGATGTGAAATTTTTTTCAGAAATTTCAACATTGGAACGATTGCATTAGATAGTATTTCATAAGAAATCTACCTAAAAAAAAAGAGAGACTACTGATTATTAGTCAATAAAACGAAAATATCTAAAATAATATTTGCAATAAGAAAATTATTAAATATACTATTAACAATATTACATTAGCATTACTAACCAATATATGACAGATATTTTATGTATTCTGAGGGAAAATTAGACTTTTATGAAATGTATATGTAAGACACTCTCCTTATTGACAGTTGTGCCTATAGTCAGAAAACTTATCACCCTTGTCACATGCAAAGATATCTTTATGAACATATAGTGTCCCTGTCGTTATTTTTATGTACCACTATTGTAGAATCTCTACTATTATCACCATGAATTTATAACCATTATCATCCTCTGATCCGATCAAGGAATTTTTCTTTAAATAAGACCAGGACTACTATTTTAAAACAGTGTTACAAAAAATAAAAATTGTATTCATGAAGCTGGTATCGAAAATGTTAAAGCAATAGATCATTGAAACACAAAACATAAAGTTTCAATTACTACATACCTTTCTGTGTTTTTTCCACAATTGTTTTAAAGATTCCTTATCTCAAGACATAATTTTTTTGAGAGAAATTTTCTCTATGCACTCAATACAAAATTTATATTTTTTCAATTTTTCTTTATACACATATAATGAAAGAAATTTTATTTATTCAGGACTCATAATTTGCCATATGTTATACATCTTTTACTTTATATGATTTTTTATATAGATAATCATAAAAACTGCTATGGACTGAAGTATTCATCCATCATTTAATTTAAACATTAAATAATATGAATGACTGAAATAATATAGCCATTACACCCTGTTATAAGTTAGATCATTCAATGTTATAAAATTTCTCAATACGGCCTATAAAATTTCTCAATACCGTATAAAATTTTTATGCTCCAAAAACCTGCAGTAAAATTTAAAGACGTCACTTGTAATTTTGCATCAGCATTTGTTCGTCTGTTTCCTGGAAAAATAAAAGATGATTTTTATTAGTCATAAAATGTGGATTCATTTGTACCTTTTTCCCTTGGTTTAGCGTTTTATAAAAGCAATTTGTTTGAAATATATTTCTTTTAAATTTCGACTAACGGTAAATTTCTAAAATGTATATATTATTTGAAGACCTTCTTTTCCTTTGAGATTTTTTTAGTGAATTATTTTTAAATCTTAGTGGAAAACGTTTTTAAAGTCAAAGAATAAAAATATAGCTACAAAAAATATTTTCATATTTATCTTTTTTTTCTGGTAATATTTCGGATTGCGACGTGTAGTAACTTAAGCGACCTGTTTAATGTAAAACATTTTAAAAATGTTAAAAATTAAAAAGGAGTTGAAAGATGTAAAATTTTAAAATATTTTAATTTTTTATTAATAAATTAACGTCTTATAAACAAAATAATTATTTATAATGTAAGTTCTTAATTTTTCGTTGTGTATTATTTTTATTATGATATAGTTATTAATGGACGTATGAAAACTTATTGCTTTTATATTTCACACTGCTTGACCTAAGGCATAACATAGTTAAGAAGCAGACGAATACATAATAGATTACACTAAAGAAATGAGTATAAATATAGGTCTTAATAACAAAGGTTTTCCTAATGTACTCAATGCAAAATTGAGATACTCTGAGATTGTTTTTACACATACAAATGAAAAAAAAGATTGTTTGATCATGACTCATAATATCCCTTATGGCATGCATATTTTACTGTATCTGATTTTAAAATACGTAAAATAATGAAATCTCCTGTGAACTGAAGTACTCATCTATCAACTAATTTAAACATTAAATAATATGAATGTCTGAAATAATAGAGCCATTTTTCTCTGTTATAAGTTAGATCATTCAATGTTATAAAATTTCTCAATACGGCCTTTTCAGAATAATTTTTTTAAACAACAAAAACCAGCACTAAAATTTAATGACGTCGCTTATAATTTTGAAAAAGCATTTATTGTTCTGTTTTCTTGAAAAATAAAGAATAATTTGTATTAGTCATAATATGTGGATTCTGTATTTGTATATTTTTGCCTTGATTTAGCGTTTTATAAAAGCCATTTGTTTGAAATATATTTTTTTAAATTTCGACTAACGGTAAATTTCTAAAATGTATATATTATTTGAATACCTTCTTTTCCTTTGAGATTTTTTTAGTGATTATTTTTAAATCTTAGTGGAAAACGTTTTTAAAGTCAAAGAATAAAAATATAGCTACAAAAAATATTTTCATATTTATCTTTTTTTTCTGGTAATATTTCGGATTGCGACGTGTAGTAACTTAAGCGACCTGTTTAATGTAAAACATTTAAAAAATATTCAAAATTAAAAAAGGAGTTGAAACAAGTAAAATTTTAAAATATTTTAATTTTTTTATTAATAAATTAACGTCTTATAAACAAAATAATTATTTATAATGTAAGTTCTTACTTTTTCGTGGTGTAATATGTATTATTTTTATTATGACAAGATAGAACCCGTTGAATTTCGACGAAAAAAATGATTAAAAGGAACTGTTTCATTGATTTATAATAAATCTACAAAATTAGTTATAGTAAAAAAAATGCATTTTATATTGGTAAGTCTAACTCTTAAACAAACGATATTTAACTTCAAATTAACAAAATACTATTTCTATAAAAATCAGTTGTAGAAATTGTTAAAAATTAAATTTTAATTTTATATCTAAGCAGTAAAAAATAATAAAGATCTGTTATTATGATAAAGTTATAAATTTAGATTATTATGCTAGTGTTCCAAAATGAAAAAAAGCAAAAATTATTCAACTTTGACTCAATCATTTTTTACGTGAAATCTAAATCCGGCATCATTTTCATTGCATCAAATTTTACAAATGCACATTTCGTATCTGTATTCACCTTTTCAGAAAAATTGGCATTTTAATTCGATTATTTTGATTCAATACTTGAAATCTCAATGGCTATTAGTTGAAACAGATATTAAACTGTTGAAATCCTTTTATGTGTAAATCAAATTTTGCAAATTAAATCAAAATTCAACGGGATTTATAACAGAAGATATTTAAATTTCCATTTTTCCCTTTTAATGAGAAAATGGCACCATAAAGATACTGTAATCAATTTCTTCCCTTTTTAGGTGCGTTCGTAATTATGTAAATACGTAGCACCTATTGTTGTCACTCAGTTCGTCCGTCTGTCCGTCTGTCTGTCTGTCTGTCCGTCTGTCCATCCGCATATAACAACACAAAAACTACCCAACCGAATCGTTTGAAATTTAAAATACATAATTATTATATAATTTTCTCGAGTCATTTCAAATTTTATGAAAATCGGATGGATAGATCAATTACAGGGACAATGAAAAAATTCCGTTACATTACGGTCGATTGGGAAAAAAATTTCAAATCCATTTTAATCGTTTGAAATTTAAAACGTATAATTTTTACATAATTTTGTCGGCTCATTTCAAATTTTATGAAAATCGGATGAATAGATCAATTACAGGGACAATCAAAAGGATTCCGTTACATTACGATCAATGGGAAAAAAAGTTTCAAATGCATTTTAATGGTGTTACACTCTCTTGAACATAATAGAATTGACATGAATCTATGAAATATGTAGTAAAAAATACATTTTGCACAATCTGTGATGCAAAGAATATTTATTATTAAATTACTGGGCCACACAAATGTATTCCACTAAATAATGTTATACGGGGAATCATTGTTTGGGGCGTGTTTTAATTATATTAAACTACTTCACATTTTATGAATAAGATATACGTTAATGAAGTATAATAAAAATTACTCCCTGCATATTTACAGGAACACAAAGATTCGACCACTATACTGTATCCAAAGTACGCTCTACTATATCAGCAAGATCTGAATATTTTAAAACTTCGTTATCGAACGAACGCACCTCATTTGCTACGCTTCACGTGCAATTTCCAACTTGTTTCCTTTGCTTTTAATAGAAATGGAGTACTCCTGTTGCCACGATTAGAAGAGATGTATTAAAAACTACTAAAAAATTAATATTTCAAAAACAAATTAAGATATAGTTTTCAAACAAATTTCATTTAAAAGTACATTTCTTCCCCTACACGATGGTGTCAAAATTGAAAATGTGCAATATTTTGAAGTATAAAAATTTGTAGTAGCAAAAATGCAATACCGAAATTTCATTTAAAATTTGAAAATGTTGCCATTCGCAAAATGAAGTATGCGTTACGCACAGATACATTTGGCCTTTATAATATAGATTGTTGTGAATGCCTCCGTGGTTTTACCAGCAAGCCAATTTTTGTTACTTGGTTGCTATTGGAAACGAATCTTTTTGTTTTTATTTGTCAGATGCTTTTTATTCTCAGTAGTAGAATGTTTTTGGAACCGACTCGTTCGGTAAAAATTGAACTCTTAATGAGAGTAATAATTAATATACCTATTTGTAAATAATAAATGTAATTAGTCTTTTTTTTAATCTGAAGTTCATTTAATTGAAGTTGTTCTAAGATTTACTGAGTTTATTAGAATTTAATATTTGAACTGACATATTAATACAAACCTTTCGACAATTTGAATACTATTTGAACGATTCAAACCTGCAATCTTAGATATTATGATGTGATATGCATCACAGATATAGTTATTAATGGACGTATGAAGACTTATTGGTTTTATATTTCACACTGCTTAACCCAAGGCATAACATAGTTAAGAAGCAGAAGAATACATAACAGATTACACTAAAGAAATGAGTCTAAATATAGGGCTTGATAACAAAAGTTTCCTAATGTACTCAATGCAAAATTGAGATACTCTGAGATTGTTTTTACACATACAATGAAAAAAAAGATTGTTTGAACATGACTCATAATATCCCTTATGTCATGCATATTTTACTTTATCTGATTTTAAAATACGTAAAATAATGAAATCTCCTGTGGACTGAAGTACTCATCTATCAACTAATTTAAACATTAAATAATATGAATGACTGAAATAATATAGCCATTTTTCTCTGTTATAAGTTAGATCATTCAATGTTATAAAATTTCTCAATACGGCCTTTTCAGCATAAATTTTTTTAAACAACAACAAAAACCAGCAGGAAAATTTAAAGACGTCGGTCATAATTTTGCATTAGCTATTATTGTTCTGTTTTCTTGAAAAATAAAGAATGATTTGTATTATTCATAAAATGTGGATTCTGTATTTGTATCTTTTTTCCTTGATTTAGGGTTTTATAAAAGCCATTTGTTTGAAATGTATGTTTTTTTAAATTTCGACTAACGGAAAATATTCTAAAACGTATATTTTATTTAAAAACTTGCTTTTCTTTTCATTTTTTGATGTCAATTATTTCTAAATCTTAGTTAAAAAAAAACTTTTTAAAATCAAAGAATGAAAATATATTTACAACTCATGTTTTCGCCTTTGTATTTTTTTTTTCTTGAAGTATTTCGGTTACACTGTTAAAAATTAAAAAATAAAAATAAAATAAAAAGGAAAAATTACAAAAAAGGAAAATTACAAAAACCGAAAATTAAGAAAAAATTTACTAGTAGAATTATATTCCAAGAACTTCTTACGCAACGCAACAATAAAAATTCTTGTAACAGATACAGATTTACACTTTGAATAAATTATTTTTTAAGGTTACTGAGAAATTTTTTGGAAAATTAGATTCCCAGAACTTTTTAAGTACTTAACATTAACGAGGATTACAGATAAAATTTTAGTAAAATTGCTAAAATTTTAGTAGATTCTTTTGTAAAATTACAGATGTCTCTAGTTTTGCTTACAAATTTTGTATTTTGACATCATTTTCTTGTACATTCTGCAGATAAAATTTTAGCAAGCATAACAGATATCGTTAAATTTAGATTACTGATGTTATATATATATATATATATATATTACAGTGTAGTGACGTCTATCAAACTTAAGTTATCAGTTTAATATAAAATATTTAAAATATATTAAAAATTTACATGTTTCAACTCCTTTTTCTGAAAAGAAGTTGAACCATGTCAATTTTTAATATATTTTAAAGTTTTATTAATAAAATAACATCTTACACTGTAAAAAAAAAAATTCAAGAGGTTACTAAAAATTTTTTAGTAAATTTGTATTCCACAGAATTTTTTAGTAACCATTACAAACTTTTTTTGCAAGCGAAACAAGCATTTCTTTTGTAAACTGAACAAAAGAATTTTTTTTTATAACTAACTTAAAAATTTTTAGTATGAGCCATCAAGTAAATTTTAGTAATAGCTCCAAAATTATTTTTAATAACCATTACGTGGGCTCGAAGGCCAGGAGCTTCCTTCGAGATGTATCCAGTCTTCTGGAGCGGAAGATTTTCGGCAAAACCGCAATAGATGGCAGCACCAAACATTGCTACTGCTCCGTCAGGATATTCATAATCCCTTTATTAACGAGTACTTACACTGCATACATTCGGGACGTATTTGGCAGCGGCCAGTAACGAACCCGGGACCTTTTAGCCTAGTTACTATAACCACTATGCTATCAAGGCCACACCAAGTGAGTTTTAGTAATAGTTATTAAAAATATAAAATTATTAACTCTATTCGTTGCTTACTTTTTTCTAGTAATTCTTACAGATTTTCTTGTAACCGACTAAGATTACTAAAAATTTTTTAGTAATTACAAGGATCACTAAAGTTTTTTTAGTAGATCGACACTTTTTTTTTTTACAGTGTATAAGCAAAGTATTTTTAATAAAAGTTCTTATGTTTTCGTTATAGAATATATATTATTATTATTACGATATAGTTATTAATAGACGTAATCAAGACTTTTTGCTTTTATACTTCACACTGTTTGATCTATGGCATAACATATCTAAGAAGCATAAGAATGCATAACAGATTACATTAAAGAAATGAGTCTAAATGTAATGCTCTATAATAAAT
Organism: Maratus speculifer; assembly: GCA_964019185.1. Classification (NCBI taxonomy): domain Eukaryota; kingdom Metazoa; phylum Arthropoda; class Arachnida; order Araneae; family Salticidae; genus Maratus; species Maratus speculifer. Next base: position 385,951,595 of record OZ025291.1, read on the forward strand.
ATGCTACAATTGGTACTATTAAAAGTTATATCAGGGACAATCCTTTATAAACACTCTATATAAACATGATTTTGATGAACCCATAAAAGTATTTAAATGTTTTAAAATATTTTCACTAAATATCAATTTTAATCAATATTATGTCGAATGATTATCATAATTGCATCTATATCGCATACGATACCAAATACTATTGTAGAAATAGGTATATCTTGTGCGGAAGACATGCTTACAAATAAATATGTAAGTAAAAAGTGATAATCATCCTCTAAACTCTCTATAAGTAATTTTATTTTTTTTCACCCTAATTGTTTCTACAAATAGGTACTGAAGACAAATCCTATAATCAACAGAGGCATTCCTCATAAACTGTCATGTTAGTTTGTTTTTAGTAAAAGTAATATTGCAGTTGAAATATTTGTGAAAAGAAATACAAAGAATATTATTAATGACTTTTGTAGTTCCGTTCAAAAATTTGCAGTTTGCAGAATTAAAAATCTAAAAGGAATCGTATAATCACCAGTTTTAAAGCTTCAATTTTCATTTTGGAAAATAACGCTTTTCAGTTTTGATTGGCTTAGTTTGAATTATTCTTACATGCAACCAAAATACTCACATTAAAAATAAATAATTATATAGAAACAAATTGAAGTAATTTAGTCATTTTCATACAATCGTGATAAAAAAGAAAACGCGAACAATATATTTTGCAATATGACGTCATATTCTCCTAGGGTACAAAACGTTTGTTCGAGATCCAAGCTGATGGTTTTGGCTGATTGTGTTTTGATAAATAAAAACTGATAAATAAAAATTTGTAATTGTGAACAAAAATGTTTTACATAACTGCTTTATTTGTAAATAAAGCGACTTATAGTTTGTTAATGATAACCAACTCTTTAAGACATTTCGAAAACAATTCTGTGCTGCATTGTTCAAACAAACAAATCATATCTCCCGGTATTTTGGTGGAAACATTTCATGTCATGTATACAATAACGAAGTAAGCGTTTAACAGATACATACATACATATATATATATATTAGAGATGGGCATTATTTATCGTATTAGGATAAATAACAACTTTATTCTTTTATGGTTCATTATTTAGTAACAGGTTAACGGAAAGTCTCTGTTAAATTTGGAAAGCATTACCTGCAAAGTATGTAAAAAAGAAGAAAAAAAAGCTAAAAGAACTGTTTTTAAAATATATATATTAAAATTATAATAACAATAAAATTAGCAAAATTTGTATTCGATATTAATATAAAAAGGCCTTAAAAATATAGTTTGAAATTTAAAAAAAAAGACTTTTTTAAAACGCTTATTACGACGCGCCTAAGCAAACCGAAAGAAATCGTGATCAACAGTCACAAATCCTTTCGTGTCCTTATCATCCACTATCCATGCTGAATAGCCCTATCCAAACGCCCAATCAAAGTCCAATTCACTAGCAAACACCTACCTGGCCGTTCGCCAGAAAATGAAAAGAAAAAAAAACCGCTACGACTGTTAAAAAATGTTCTGAAAAACTCTATTTATTACAGTTAATTCTAATACTGCTAATACTGCAACTCTTTTTATTTAATGGGAAGGGAAAATATTTTTAACACATCAGAATCATATAACTTGAAATGTTATAATTTGTTGTTTAGATAAAAAACTGTTGCTAGGAATCATTTTAGTAGATGGGATCCATTGGAATAAAAATATCAAAGGTGTTTTTTAATGATGGATATCAAAGGATGGGATTAATTTCGATTTCGTTCCATTGGCAGAGTTAATTTTGTCAGCCATTTTTGCCCATGTGGTGTTTTCTTTGACATTGAATGTTTAAAGGAAATCAGAGGAAGATGATTATTTTGTTTTTGTTGTTCTTTTGAACAGGTAGCGGTGTTTTTTTGACTTTGGAAGTTTAAAAGGGATAATGCTAATGGAGTTTGAGAAGTTTGTTTTCTTTTTTTGTGTGTGTGTATGTGACGCTAGATTTTTTGGGGGGAGGGGAGAGAGGGGGGAGGAGAAGGAATATGCTTTTATTATTTATTTATTTATTAGTTTCTTAAGGCTGTGTTTTTAGGAAATCAGAGCAAGGAAATTTTTTATATTTCTGCGATTTTGTTTCATTGTAAATAATAGTAAAATAATAACACCGCATTATTTACGCGACTACAATTGTAATTAATTTAAAAAAGCAATAAAAATCCGTTTGGATAAATTGCTTTTAATTAAAAGCTTATAAATAACATTTTCAGGTTCTTTTGGATTATCTTTGGATAGGCGTTGATAAATATAGCTATAATGAAATCGGAGTTCAAATTACTTTTTCTACAAATTCTTTTTTTCAAATTTCTTTTTTTACATGTTGTCAAAGCACTGTTTATTTTTATGTAGAACGTCTTTTCTTATCGTTAACAAAAAGCTAATTTTTAAGCCATTAATTTTAGAAGTATAGTTCCCATTACAAATCTGTTTCAAATTTTGCCCTGTATCATAAAAAATCCATTTATTATGACAAAGCTGTTTTTTAAATACTTAAGAAATAATAATAATAAGAAGAAAATACAATGGCTCGGTCTTATAGCTTTCTAGGTGTTTCAATATTTAAAAAAAAAAATTCTTCTATAACCAAAACTTACAGAGTTGCGATACTTGCACTTTAAGGAATTTTCAGATTTTTAATCAACAAGTATGGAAAAACATGTTTTTAGTTCTGTATTTCTAAATTGCATGTAATTAAAAAAGTATAGATAATATTTTCCTGGCCTTCTGGTGTTCGCACTGCATACGCATTGATATGTAATGGCAGCAATAAAGTCGGGAACGAATTTTTTTTTTTTTTTTTTTTTTTTTTTTTTTACAAATTATGTTAAAACTGTGTTTATTTTTTTACAGGGCATCTCTTGTTATCGTTTATCAAAAGCTAATTTTTAAACCTTTAGTTTTAGTGGTATAGTTCCAATTGCAAAAAACGTTTCAGATTTTATTATGCATCATTTAAAACACAATTTATGTTAATATAAGTGCTTTTTAAATAGTTAAGAAATAGAAAAAATTACAATGTCTGGATCCTGTAAGCTTTAGTCAATATATATATATATATATATATATATATATATATATATATATGTTCTAATCATAAAGGGTGCTAGTCAGTCAGGGGTCAAATTTCATTCCGTAATGTTAAGTCTATGGGCGTTTAATGCATTCTTATATTTAAAATATCTTCTTGACGAATTAATTTTTTTTTAATTCAGTATTCTCTTTTTAAAGAATGTTTCCTTTTTTTCTAAGTTTTCAAAATATTTCTTAAATCTATCCATAATTTTATAAGAATTGTTGAATTTGTACGTGTAGTTCGTTATTTTTTTAAACATAATATATTAAATTGAACATGAATTTTAGAAATATTTTGGCAACTAAAAAAAAAGTGACACCCTTTGGGAGAACACTAAAAAAAGAACTTAAAAATATTAATTCCTTAAGGAGATATTTTTAATGTAAGGATGCATCAAACCCCAATAGATTTATTATTTCCGAGAGGAATTTGGCCGCTGAGTGACTAGTATCCTTAAGACTGTAAAAATGTATTCTTTTACAGTTAAAACTTACTGAGTTATTATCCTTAGAATCTTATGAATTTTTGAAGTTTTAGTTACCACCAGATGACCCGCCCGGTGCTGCCCTGGTCCGTATTAACAATATTAAACGAGCTTGAAATTTGTATGATCTTATCATTAATTCGAAACATGCAGAAATGCATTGTTTGAAATACGTGGCAGGTGAATGTGTGGTTTAAAAAACATCAACTAATCGGTTTAAAAAACAACAACTAATATTAAGCTCTAGAAATACTCAAAATGAACAATGGGAAACGCGGGAGGGAATATGTGTCCAACAATTGCGTGATTTTTGTGTGAAAGTGTTGGTATTTATCCGTAAAAATCACTGTTAAGTCACGTAATCAGTTATTTTTTTTTTCACATAGAAATCTCAAATGAAGTATTTTGAATTTCAAGCTAATTATATCACTTTTAAATCCGAGTATACCGTGAATGAAATCGATACTCGATGTTAGCTAAAAGGTTTTCGTGTGGTATTATAATTTCAGAGCCATTTAACAAAAATAAGTGTATATTTTTAATCAAATCATGCGTAATACTCACTCTGTGGACAAATTCCTAATCACAAAATTTTGTACCATAACCATAACCTATCTGTAACCTAACTGTGACTTAACAGTACCCTACCGTAACTTAAATATAACATAATTGTAAAATAGCCGTCAACTTATTGTAACCTATCCTTAATCTAACCATAACAACCATACCGTAATGTAATAGCAACCTAATTGCAACCTAAATGTTACCTAATCATATATTGGGCTCATGTCCATAGAAATTAGTTTGCCTTTTTCGGATCTTGTTAAGTTTCTTTAGAAAATTTTCGTCGAGTTCAAATTTAGTTCGATTCAGATTTCAGGTGTTTTCTTGAAATTGGATTTTAAAGTTCGGGTCGAATCCATGTCGATGAAAACTATTTTGCCTTGCTGGTATCCAGTTATGGTTCTTTGGAATATTTTTGTCGGATTTGGTTCAATTCAGATTTCGGCTTTTTATTCAAATGGAATTTTTGGGTTCTTCTCTTCTTGCGTGTCCACGGAAATTATTCTGCGTTGTTCGAATAAGAACATGCTTCACTGGAATATTTTTGTCAAGTTCAGATTTGGTTTAATTCAGATTTGGGGCTTTCTTTTCAAATGGAATTTTTGGGTTCGGGTCTTTTTGCGTGTCCACGGAAATTATTCTGCCTTGATTGAATAAGAACATGCTTCACTGGAATATTTTTGTCAAGTTCAGATTTGTTTTAGTTCAGATTTGGTTCAATTCAGATTTCGGCTTTTTATTCAAATGGAATTTTTGGGTTCGGGTTTTCTTGCGTGTCCACGGAAATTATTCTGCCTCGTTCGAATAAGAACATGCTTCACTGGAATATTTTTGTCGGGTTCAGATTTGGTACAATTCAAATTTGTGTTTTTCTTCAAATAGAACTTTTGGGTTCGGGTCTTCTTTCGTGTTAATGGACATTATTCTGTCTTGTTCGAATAAAGACATGCTTCACTGAAATATTTTTGTCAAATTCATATTTGGTTCAGTTCAGATTTTTAGATTTTTTCTATGATTTTTTTTTGGTTTGGATTGGGTTCAAATCCATGAATTCTTTTTGTCTTGTTCGGATCTGGTTGCGGTTCTTTGAAATATTTTTGTCAGGTTCAGATTTGGTTTGATTCAAATTTCAGGTATTTTTTCGAATGGGAGTTTTAGGTTCGTATCGGGTTAATGGCCACGGAAATTATTTTGTCTTACTCGAATCCGGTTATGGTTCTTTCGAATATTTTGGACGAATTCAGATATGGTTTGGGTCAATTTTCAGGATTTTTCAAATGAAATTTTTTAGGTTCGAGTCGGGTTTATGACCACGGAAATTATTTTGTCTTGCTGTGATCGGGTTATAATTCTCTGAAATATTTTTATTGGTTTCAGATTTCGTTCGGGTCATATGTCGGGGTTTTTTTTAAAGAAATTTCTTAGGTTCGGGTCAGGTTTCATGCCCACGAAAATTATTTTTCCTTGTTCGGATCGGATTATGCTTCATTTGAATATCTTTGCGGTATCCAGATTTGGTCAGTTATCAAATCCATAGTTTTTTTCAAATAGAATTTTTAGGTTCGGGTCGGGTTTATACACACGGAAATTTTGTCAATCACGGATCAAAATGTTGTCTGTTTTATTTATTTATTTATTTATTTATTTTTTAATTGGGTTATGTTTTAATTAGTCTAAACATTAAGGTTACAAACAGTTTTGTTACTATTCTTTTTATGACAATTTCTGATAAATAATTTACTTTGCTATTTGATAATTTATTATGGTGTATGAATCGTTTGCGGATTCGAACAATTGTTCGCCAAAGAGCCATTTTATTTTCGTTTTAAAAACAAATGAAAGTCATAATATAATTTTAAATTGAATAAAATACATTTAAATTTAATCAATGACTTAAAAAAAAAACTTCCTAAAAAAGTGTTGTATAGTTTTTTTTTTTTTTTTTTTTTTTTTTTTTTTTTTAACAGCAACACAGCTAATCACAAATACATTCTAATGTTCGAAGTGCCAAAAATCTGTGTACAACCATTGAGTAAAGAGAAATTAATAGTGTGGAAATATAATGTCTTGGGGTGAAGCCAAAAACGTATCCCTAAAATCCGCTACATTAAGTCTAATTAAGCACGAACAAAACCATGTGTTTTGACACGCCGATCAATTAAAACTGGTTTAAACCCGTATATCTTTATTTTTGTTTTTTATCGTTTAAACTGTTATTGAACAGATGACTAAAATTTCGTTTAAAAAATGATGATTTGTGCCATTATTGGCTATAAAACATGGTCGGAATGCATAAAAAATACTAATAGATCATTCATTGGCAAAAATAATTTTATTATTTTTATCATATATCTTTGAAATATCAATTTGAAATTAAAATTTAAGATTTTGCTTGAAAAGTTAACATTCTTTTGTTAATGTCTTAAAATCGTCTGCACTCTGAAATCTAGATTTTAGATTAATATTTATTATTTAAGTTTTAATGCATGATTTTAAAAGAATGTTTTCATCAATGTATTTTTTATACTGACATGCAATCTATATTAATAAAATAACAAATCACTCTGTGTGTGTGTGTGGTGTGTGTCTGCGATAGTTAGCGAAAACTACGGTACGTACGAAGCTCAAAATTTTTCTGAGAGTAGCCCAATATCTCTCCTCATGCACCTGACGCTTAGAATTTCAAAATTCTATTTATAACCTGAGTAATTAATTAAATTCCGAACCTCACTCTCATAAAAAATCTCTTTTTTTCAGCTTATTACCCTTTCATTCTCTTATGGTTGGTTGGTTGCATAAATTTTTCGCAGAAATAATTAAAAAAGCTGGGACTGACCTTTAAAATTCATAGACTGGCAAACTGTCAGTTTAAATGGGGATTTTTTTTAATCACAGCTGCTGTACGCCATGGAGGAAAAAGATAGGTGGTGGCGAAGAACCGAAAAAAAAAATGTTTGCAATATGAAACCATTTATCGCTGAAATTTTAATGTCTCAAAATAAAGCACGAGGAAGGAATTTTGTATTAATAAGAGGGATTGGAGGAAATGAATTACAGCTGAAGCATATTTTACGAAGAAATATTTAAATGGTCTTTTTCTATCATATTATTTATTAAAATAAATGCTTGCTTTTAAAAAATTTTAAATTTGAAAATTATAAATAATTAAATGTCAAAATAAAATAAAATAAAATATAGAAAACATTTGATTTCAACTAAAAATTGTATTGGTAAAAGGTTTTTTTTTCAGTATTTTTAATACTTTATAACGTAGATGAAAAATGTTTATGACTTAACAATATATTAATAATTGCATGTCAGTATAAAAAATACATTGATGAAAACATTCTTATAAAATCATGCATGAAAACTTAAATAATAAATATTAATCTAAAATCTAGATTTCAGAGTGCAGACGATTTTAAGACATTAACAAAAGAATGTTAACTTTTCAAGCAAAATCTTAAATTTTAATGTCAAATTGATATTTCAAAGATATAAAAATAATCAAATTATTTTTGCCAATGAATGATCTATTAGTATTTTTTATGCATTCCGACCATGTTTTATAGCCAATAATGGCACAAATCATCATTTTTTAAACGAAATTTTAGTCATCTGTTAAATAACAGTTTAAACGATAAAAAACAAAAATAAAGATATACGGGTTTAAACCAGTTTTAATTGATCGGCGTGTCAAAACACATGGTTTTGTTCGTGCTTAATTAGACTTAATGTAGCGGATTTTAGGGATACGTTTTTGGCTTCACCCCAAGACATTATATTTCCACACTATTAATTTCTCTTTACTCAATGGTTGTACGCAGATTTTTGGCACTTCGAACATTAGAATGTATTTGTGATTAGCTGTGTTGCTGTTAAAAAAAAAAAAAAAAAAAAAACTATACAACACTTTTTTAGGAAGTTTTTTTTTTAAGTCATTGATTAAATTTAAATGTATTCTATTCAATTTAAAATTATATTATGACTTTCATTTGTTTTTAAAACGAAAATAAAATGGCTCTTTGGCGAACAATTGTTCGAATCCGCAAACGATTCATACACCATAATAAATTATCAAATAGCAAAGTAAATTATTTATCAGAAATTGTCATAAAAAGAATAGTAACAAAACTGGTTGTAACCTTAATGTTTAGACTAATTAAAACATAACCCAATTAAAAAAAAAAAAAAAAAAAAAAAAAAAAAAAAAAAAAAAAAAAAAACAGACAACATTTTGATCCGTGATTGACAAAATTTCCGTGTGTATAAACCCGACCCGAACCTAAAAATTCTATTTGAAAGAAACTATGGATTTGATAACTGACCCGAACCAAATCTGGATACCGCAAAGATATTCAAATGAAGCATAATCCGATCCGAACAAGGAAAAATAATTTTCGTGGGCATGAAACCTGACCCGAACCTAAGAAATTTCTTTAAAAAAAACCCGACATATGACCCGAACGAAATCTGAAACCAATAAAAATATTTCTGAGAATTATAACCCGATCACAGCAAGACAAAATAATTTCCGTGGTCATAAACCCGACTCGAACCTAAAAAATTTCATTTGAAAAATCCTGAAAATTGACCCAAACCATATCTGAATTCGTCCAAAATATTCGAAAGAACCATAACCGGATTCGAGTAAGACAAAATAATTTACGTGGCCATTAACCCGATACGAATCTAAAACTCCCATTCGAAAAAATACCTGAAATTTCAATCAAACCAAATCTGAACCTGACAAAAATATTTCAAAGAACCGCAACCAGATCCGAACAAGACAAAAAGAATTCATGGATTTGAACCCAATCCGAACCAAAAAAAAAATCATAGAAAAAATCTAAAAATCTGAACTGAACCAAATCTGAACTTGACAAAAATATTTCAGTGAAGCATGTCCTTATTCGAACAAGACAGAATAATGTCCATTAACGCGCAAGAAGACCCGAACCCAAAAGTTCTATTTGTAGAAAAACCCAAAATTTGAATTGAACCAAATCTGGACCCGACAAAAATATTCCAGTGAAGCATGTTCTTGTTCGAACAAGGCAGAATAATTTCCGTGGACACGCAAGAAAACCCGAACCCAAAAATTCCATTTGAATAAAAAGCCGAAATCTGAATTGAACCAAATCTGAACTAAAACAAATCTGAACTTGACAAAAATATTCCAGTGAAGCATGTTCTTATTCAAACAAGGCAGAATAATTTCCGTGGACACGCAAAAAGACCCGAACCCAAAAATTCCATTTGAAAAGAAAGCCCCAAATCTGAATAGAACCAAATCTGAACATGACAAAAATATTCCAGTGAAGCATGTTCTTATTCGAACAACGCAGAATAATTTCCATGGACACGCAAGAAGAGAAGAACCCAAAAATTCCATTTGAATAAAAAGCTGAAATCTGAATTGAACCAAATCCGACAAAAATATTCCAAAGAACCATAACTGGATCCGAGCAAGGCAAAATAATTTTCATCGACATGGATTCGACCCGAACTTTAAAATCCAATTTCAAAAAAATACGTGAAATCTGAATCGAACCAAATTTGAACTCGACGAAAATATTCTAAAGAAACTTAACAAGATCCGAAAAAGGCAAACTAATTTCTATGGACATGAGCCCAATATATGATTAGGTAGCATTTAGGTTGCAGTTAGGTTGCAATTACATTACGGTATGGTTGTTATGGTTAGATTAAGGATAGGTTACTATAAGGTGACGGCTATTTTACAATTATGTTATATTTAAGTTACGGTAGGGTACTGTTAAGTCACAGTTAGGTTACAGACAGGTTATGGTTATGGTACAAAATTTTGTGGTTAGGAATTTGTCCACAGAGTGAGTATTACGCCTGATTTGATTAAAAATATACACTTATTTTTGTTAAATGGGTCTGAAATTATAATATCACATGAAAGCCTTTTAGCTAACACCGAGTATCGATTTCATTCACGGTATACTCGGATTTAAAAGTGATATAATTAGCTTGAAATTCAAAATACTTTATTTTAGATTTTTATGTGAAAAAAAAAACTGATTACGTGACTTAACAGTGATTTTTACGGATAAATACCAACACTTTCACACAAAAATCACGCAATTGTTGGACACATATTCCCTCCCGCGTTTCCCATTGTTCATTTTGAGTATTTCTAGAGCTTAATATTAGTTGTTGTTTTTTAAACCGATTAGTTGTTGTTTTTTAAACCACACAGTCACCTGCCACGTATTTCAAACAATGCATTTCTGCATGTTTCGAATTAATGATAAAATCATACAAATTTCAAGTTCGTTTAATATTGTTAATACGGACCCGGGCAACGCCGGGCGGTTCATCTAGTATAGATAAATCAAAAAAGGTTTTTAGTGCCAGAAAAGCTGAAAATACTTGAAATTAAAAAGTAGCATGAGTAGGTAGGTTTTGTCCTATAAAAATTAAGATTTTAAACAAAAAACTGACATTAATGGTGTGGATTCATGTGATCAAAAAACAGCGTCTACACTCACGTCCCAAAATTATTTCAGACATATTGTTAAAGGCCTTCTAATTAAAACAACGCTTGCCAGGATACCATTAGATACATGTTATAAAAATAACAGGTTGTTGGAACCTGTTACTTGTGCAAGTGTGTAACATCGTAACCTGTTAACCAAAAATAACTCTATTTCCCATCTCTAATATATATATCTATGGTTTAGGTCCAAAAATAAATTTTGAATTATTGTAAAGCTGAAAAGATTAAAAGTTAAAAAGATTACTTTATCTTAAATTAATAATGACAATTTTAAATTAAATACGAATCACATGTGACAAGCCCCAAATTTTCTTCTATATTATACATGTTAATACTTCCTGGAAAATGCAGTACATACGCCAAAATTTATGTCAACTATCTTATGTCAATAACTTATGTCATATTCCTCTTTGTCTTTCTGTTAAATGATTTACAACGTGCTGAATAAAAGTTAATATGCCTTTCTATTTATTCTTGTTAATAATAAAAATGAATAATATTCGAATTGAAAACTTAAGAAATTAAGTCCTCGGATGTGGAAGTACAGCTGCTACTAAAGATAAATTTTAAAAAATCTTGTTTATAATTTTGCAATCAACAACAGCAAAAAAATAAATATCGGATTTCATTCATATCATTAAGTGTACGCAAAAAATCGTTTCTTATTTTTAAACATATTTTCCATCTAGTATTGATTACGAGATATTTCATTACCATTTTCTATCTAAAAAAATATCGGCTATTTAACCCGAGTTTTTATTCGGAATATAAATATATTTATTTTTTCAAGTGCATAGTTGATAGCTATAGATTAGTTTTGTTTGTAGAAATGTTAGCTTAAGGGCTATTTATTTAGAGTGAAGCATATTTTATTAAGGATATTTTCTATCGACACAAATGTCTTTATTTATAGATTTACATATTTAATGTATTCTATTATTAAAGTATTACAGCTCATATTCAAAATATTAGAATAATTGAGAAAAAGTAATAAGAAAAAATTATTTGTCAGTTATTTATTTTTTATACTAAGTAAATGCAATTAAATTTCTTATAAATTAAATCTGGAATGTTTAGATAAGATTTTAACATTTATAAAATATAAAATACAGCACAATAAATTAGGTATACAGCTTCCTTAAACACACCAGAATATTAGAATAAAATTTAGATTGGTTCAAAATATTAGAATATTTTATTTTACGCAACAATATTACCTTATGAATATGAAGTAAATGGTAGTTAATATTTTGTAGCATCCCCTTTAGCTTTCATAACAGCATGCAATCGATCTTGCATACTATATACAAGGTGTTTACAAACATTTCTATCAATATTAGCCCAAATAGACTTTATACGTGCCACTAACTCAGTTTTACTTGAAGGAGGATTTTCTTGAAGTTTTTTCTTCATTATACACAATAAGTTTTCGATGGGATTAAGATCTGGTGAACTTGGTGGCCAAGGAAGTACCTTAATGTTGCGTTGGCGAAACCAATTCTTAGTTGACACCGAGGTATGCGGGGACGCTAAATCTTGTTGAAAGATGAAATCATCTTCAAATAAATCTTCTGATGATGGAATCATGTAATATTCTAAAATTTCTTGATATATCAGAGAGTTAACCTTTTCGTAGACGATGCATAACTTTCCAGGTCCTTCTGCACTCATACAACCCCAAACCATGACACTAGCAGCAAATTTTACGGAACGTTTAAGGCATTCTTTATCAAATGCTTCTTGCTTCATTCTCCAAACTCGAATATCTTGATTACCATATGAAACACAAAACATACTTTCATCACTAAATAATATATTTTTCCAATTTTCATTGCTCCATAAACGTCTTGATTTACACCAATTCAATCTTATACGCTTTTGTCTTGCAGTCATGAGAGGTTTTGTTTTCGGTACACGAGATTCAAATGTAAATTGGAGACGTCTTAATGTTGTCGATGTAGAAATTTCAACTCCTTCTTTTTTCCATTTTCGGTGCAAGAATCGCACACTTTTAAAACGGTTTTTCTTAACTATACGCTTCAGTTTCCTGTCATCTCTAGCAGATGTTTTTGGTTTTCGGCCACCATTTCGGCGATTATTTTGAAATTTTCCAATTTTTGAATATTGTGTTAGTATTTTACTAACGCTCGATTGCGAAAAATGTAAATAATTCGCTATAAAACATTGATTTTTACCGTGCCGATACAAATCAACCATACGAAGTTTAGTAGATTCAGGAATATCATTCACACGGCCCATTTTAAGACGAAAAAGAAACAAACTGCAAAAAAGAATACTGATTTTAAATAAAATAGTCTGAATTTAATCAATGATGCCACCAGTTAAGAATTGGTAATAATTAAAGGAGAATTAATGTGAAATATTCTAATATTTTGAACCACTTGAATAAATATTCTAAAATTTTGACTTTTCAAAATAATTTTTTTGCAATTAATCTTTTCAAAAATGATATTAAATTTAAGATGACAAGTAAGTTTAATCAACAATAAGTTCTTAATAAAAGTATCGTTTGCATATTTTCATTAAAAGACATTAAATTACCAAACGATATTTTCAATTTCTAAAAAAAAGGTAATTATTCTAATATTTTGAATATGAGCTGTACTATGTTTATTTTTAAAACGTGTAATGTTCTAATTATTACTATCGTAACGTTGAAGTATGCTGGTTTTCTAATTTATCAGGTCTTATGATTATTATTTGTGATAGGTAAGGGATATATCTACCTTACAGATTTTTTTATTTTCAGTGCAAATCTATATATGTTAGTTAAATGTTTGTTGTTGTCGTTATATAAAGTGTTCTAGGAATTCCAGTTTCTTAGAAAAATTTATTTGTAATTTTACAGATTTTTTTTTTTTTTTTTACTGTGTAATTTTTTTTAGGGGAGAAGTAAAACCATTTTCCGGCTAGAAAGTAAGCATACAATTTTGATTTTTCTCATAACGATAAGATTACTTTAAAATGCTTCATTTCAGAAAATAACCATTTATAAAAAAAATCAGGAAGAATAAATATATTAACAGAGTAATTTATTTCATTTTTCAATATTGGGTGAAAAATGTCCGGGCCAGGATTCGAACCAGGGATGTATTCTCTGAAGCCGCCAATGCTCTAACAACTGAGCTATCCCGGACACGAACACTGGAGGACTATTTCACCCAATTAACCTCAACGATTATTTACTTATTATACACTTATACTACATTATATACTTATTACTACACCGATTACTATTTTTCACCCAATATTGAAAAATGGAATAAATTACTCTGTTATAATTAATTTACCGATAGAATAATCGTGTTTAAAAATTAATCTAATGTAATAAATATATTGTCTTTTTTTAAACTTTATTTTCTAGAGAAGAGCAACAATTCTGCCTGATAAGATGCAGTTTAATTAATAATATTAAAAATAAAAACTATATATGAACTACATAAAAAAAACTATATAATAAACTATATAAAAGTATATTAAGATTAGAACTGTGCATATGAATCATCCTCTAAATATAGCACGAAAGTTAGTTCATTATAAAGTTTTTATACATGCTTATTTCAGTAATTATATGGTAATCTTTATAAGTACTCTACAAATGGAAGTTTGTTGATAAAGTTAGATTTATCTAACTCCAACAATTCAAAGTTCTAGTCGGTGATAACTTTATCTTTACGATCCTACAGTTTATATTCCACCTGATCATTAAAATTCCTGCTCATAAGTGCAAATGGAGCATGTACTCTATCCTGCATGTTTACTGCTTTCTCGAATCTCAGATAGTAGTTAAATTGGATTCGTGTTTGCGGTTTATTTCTCGATAAACAAACACTATAACTGAAGATTTGAATGTGGCCTCTTATATGTTCTGTAATTGCACAAGCTGAAATTTGGTAGGTAGATGATGTTTAGGTCGAAACTGTACTTCGCAATTTCAAATTCAGTATTAAAATGTTTGTTTCAAATATATTAAATGTAAGTTATGTCTTTTAACTTTGTGCTATATTATTGAAAATCAAATCCAAATTTATTGACTTTCAAAAGGAGAAGTATATAAACATTATCTTTCTTTATCCCTTAAATGTGTGTAATATAAACATTGTTATCTAATTATTCTATTGTTTTAACATATATAAGAAGAATTGCAGCATAATATGTAATTAATAAGATATAGATAAGTTAAAAACACTAAACTTGTGTTTCAAAAATAAAAGCATATCAAAAATTTTCATTTATCTCATTAAATATCTGTTATCCAATTATTCAATTGTTTTGGTATATTAAGGAAGAATTGCATCATATTATATAATGAATAAGATATATATAAGTTAAAAATATTAAACATGACTGTCAAAAGGAGAAGTATACTAAAAAGTTTCATTTATATCTTTAAATTTCTGTTATCCAATCATTATGATCTAGGTAATCTACTCTTTTAATATATTTGGGAAGGCTTATGCCATAAATTATAATACAAATGATAAATATAAGTTAAAAACACACAAACTATCTGAGTTGTGCGCATAAACAAGAAATTTTATACTGAATTGTACAAAGTAAATATTGTTAAAGCTAAATATAGGCGTTTCGAACTATTTCTGTAGTCGTCTTCAGGATGAACATCATGTTGGAATGCTTAATAGTGTACAGTCAAAGTCTTACGTACGAGTCTTGGTCAGTTATATGAATATAAAATTCCAATGAGTGCATCATAAAATTTTAAAATGAAATATCTTATGTATCATTCAAGGAGCTTGTATAATTTTAAAGGCTCATCTTATGTATTACTATGTTTTTATTATTTCACTGCGTTCAATTAATTCGTCGTGCAATAATTAACAATTTAATATATTTATCACTGATTTCTGACTTTTTTAGCAAAAAGATATATACAGTCGAAATGGATTAGAACGACCACGGTTAAAATGAAGATACAATTAAAAAGAATAATTTTCAATTTAAGAACCGCTCTCCACTTAAACTATATTAACATTTTGAATCATGAGCTACAAAAACAGAATCACGGCTAATAATTGCCAAATCTATTTAATATGTCTTTCGGAAAAAAAAAAAACGATGGAATTAGGAATAAACTCCATTTTTTATCAAACTTTGTTCTCTCACAGCGATAATAGCTCTATATTAGATGAGGCAGTGAAATCATAATGATTTATCAGCTTCATTAGAAATTGAAATTCAAAATTCAGTGAGGCAACCGAATCCAAGAAATCCAAAAAACTATAATGAGGTCTTGAAAGAATGAAAGAAAGAGGAGAGAGATGAAGACGTTTCGAAAAACGGCTATTCAAAAAAACATGAAGAATAAACATAGCACTTTTATTTGCTTCTTTCTTTAAATCTAAATTCTGGACAATATAAACATGTTTTTTGATGCATTTTATCACAAGATGAAAATTGCCATTTCAAAATGAACTGGTGTGAAATATTAGTAATTCGAAAATTGCAAACAAATTTCACTTGGAAAACTTTTGATATGATACATTTATCATTGAGGTAATTATACCTATTAATAAGTGTAATTAATTTATTTATATGAGTTTTTTCATGTACATCACTTTCAGAATAATAGAAGGATATTTGTTGTTTCCCTAGCCCTTTGCATTAACCCTTTGCGGCGCAGAATATTTTCATTTCTAAAGTGTTCAAAATTAATAAATGACAACAGAATTTAAAAAACAACTTTATTTATAAATAAGAAAAAGCTATATTTCATGCATCTAACAAACCGAAATTTTTTTACCAGAATTCTAGTGCCAATGTAGCCTCTGAGAATTAAAATTAATTTACTTCATAGACACACTGCCGCTCTCAACGGCTTAAAGATTTCGATGATTTTTTATTGATACATTTTAAGTGACTGAATGTAGATGCAATGAGCTGCGTGAAGAAAGAAGAAACAGATGAAGACGTTCCGAATATCACCTATTTGTAACCTGTTCAAAAAACCATGAAGGAGAAAGAGAAAACTTTCATTTGCTTCTTTCTTTAAATCTAAACTCTGGCCAATATTAAATTGTTTTTTTATGTATTTTATCATATTATGAAAATTGCCTTTTTAAAATGAAAAGGATGTGTGATATTAGTAAATCGAAAATTGCAATGACTCTTAGAAAATTAGAGAAATTTTTCTTGGAAAATTTTTCATATCATGATAAGTTTACCATTGAAATAATTAGATCGTTTAATAAGTGTAATTAATTATTTTCTACGCATTTTACTATGTTCATGATGTTAAGAGTGACGGTTAATAGGAGGATTTTTATAATTTCTTTACGCTTCCTATTAAGGAGTTCAACTTTTGTTTATTGGTACTTTTTCAGTGACTGAGTGTAGATCTAGATAAAAACAGCTGCGTGAAACGTTAGGGATTTCATCGGTACGTAAATATATACATTTATAATATACATGAAATCAAATTAACATAGTAATAAAGATTTTAATATAAAAACCTAAGATATCATAATAAACGTACAATCAAACAAGTAAGAAAAATCATGCGTTAAACATAGATTAAGAAACACTTCCCAACACTTATTGGAAACTTTAACAAAACTTCAATATTTATGAAAATAAGGATACTGTCTATAGCCAAATATGTATTCCAATATTTTTCAACCGCCCTGTATTTGAACTGTCGGTTGATATACATACTATATAATGAGGGAATGTAGTTTAGCAAGAAAATGCCTAGCAGATTTACCTCTTCAGCAATTTACACTAATAGATGGAAACATACTTGCAAACTTTCGTTCAGCCCTGTAATTTATCTAGTGCCTTTATTACACGACAGTATTTAGATAAAATTTATTTTAAACTGAATCTCTCTTAAAACCATTGAATTCAAATTCTCAGAATTTATCATTCATAGACGTTCATATATTCAGTTCTTTGCGAGGCCATGTATATAATTCTATCCATATCCTATGAATATTTCTTAGTAAATTGAAAGTAGTTCAGCATAAAAATACATTACTTAGTTAAAAATTACATTTAAGTAGTCAACGCTCATATTCATTAACCTTTACGAGCTCTTTTGTATAGTCCTGTATATCAACTATAGCATTGATACGCACCATATTTGGGTCTTCCGGTAATAACCAGGTAAGGCACAGTTTTGAAAAAAAAAATAAGATAATTTAGGAAAATGTAGCTTTAAAAGAGTACTATATCTGCCATAGTACTGAAAAATGAAAATCGAATACTTCCCGTCATAGGGCGACTATAAATTTTAATTTAAAAATTGAAAAACAGTAATAATCGTTCTCAAATAATAAAAATCATTTTTATCTAACTATTTTTGAAAAAAAGAGGTTTTTATATCCTAATTGAAAGTTGTCAAAATTATTAAGTTCTATCCTATTTTATAAAAGTAATGATAAATCTACAGTGTGCAATGATAATTTTATAAAAGTAAGATATAAAAGACTTTGGAAAACTTTAAACGTTAATTACTCAAAATTTTAAAAATGTGTTTTACCTTGTTATTACCTGAAGCCACAGATATAATAAGAATATATTTAGTGAAATTTAAAATCGCATATCATAATTAAAATGGATTTCATCCATCCATCAACCGCCATTGGATACATTCACAATACTTCGGAAATAGAATTCTATTTGAAATTTTTGTGTGTCCCTGTGTATGCTATGTAGTTCGCATAATACATGACTATCTCGTAAAACTTATATTAAGCCTCGTATAACGATTTTATGATTCATAAAATACTTTAATGTAATTAAAATATGTCATACGCTATTCCCTCTTTATCATTATGTAATATAATTCTTTTGTTTAGACCTGTGAATGAATAATAGCTAATATGAGCTATTACATAATTTAGCTAATAAGAGCTAATAGCTATTACAGAATGCATATTTTAGTGCACTTCGTAAATGCATATAAATTTTTACTGTTCTTATCAGGGATTTAAAATTCGTTTAAAACGATTTTTTCCTTTAGGCCGTAAAGTAACGTTAAAATTTTGACTGTCCCTGTAAATAAACTAATCATGCTAAAAACTTCATTTGAAATAAGGTTCGAGCTAATGTAAACTTCAATAACGTCCAAAAATTTCAAGGCAATCCGAGTATATTTTCGGGAATTCGAGCGCGGCCAGACGGCCAGATAATCCGAAATTATAAACACTTCTCAACATTCTTGGAAAGTGTTAAAAAGTATTCCTACTTCACTGAACAGACATCTGCACAACATCTCTGAATTCTTAGTTTCAAAAGAGTTTTAATATGTTGAAAAGATTATATTGTTGGTGCACTTTAAACAAAATCTGAAAAGTTACTAAACTTTTTTCTGGGAAAGTGGAATTTCTAGAATTTTTCTTGTAACTGTAAGAGGAAAAATTCATGTAACCGATTCTGAAACTTGAATTTTTGCTGTTACCGTTGCATGAAAAGTTCTAGGAATTCCAGTTTCTTAGAAAAAATTTTGTAATTTTAAAGATTTTTTCTACAGTGTGTATGATTATTTATTGAAAGATAAAGAAGTTTAAAAAATTCATTACCGTTTAATAAAAGAAAGCTTTTCATATATTATGCATCTGATGAACATTTTTGCAGTTAATATTTCCGTCTACAGTTAGTAAGATGAATTCTTAGTACTGTTGTAAAAATACAGTTAATTGTAAATTTGTGATTAGATTATTTTATCAAAATTGTAACAACCCTTGTAAAGTAAGCAAGATTTTTTTTGTTATCATATAAAAATTATATATACAATAACAAATAATCACACAGTCGCAATTTTGGAAACACAGTCAAGTGATATTAAGAAACATCATTGAAAAGTCGGCAATTATAGTATCATCATTCGTCACAAACCAAATATTTTCTTATTTCTTTCATTATTTTTTCTGCAAAAAGGGAGAAATATACTTTCGTCAGCATGGTAAGTGAACACTTATTGTTAGTACAAATAAATACAACAAAAACGCATAAAAAATCAAAAATAAAATCTTAGTGTACTATTATTAGCTTCTATTTTAAACAGTACGAGCAATTCATTAAAGTTTTTGTTATAAGATTGTGTTCGTAAATTTGTAAAGACTTTAAAAAGAGGAAACCTATATACACTGTTAAAACTAATGGTGACACATTGCACCTTTTAGGGGTGAAAGGCTTGTCTCACTGGTGACACCCCTAGAGGAGCTAAAATGACACCCTTAACTAGGGTGAAAGGATGGCACCCCTAGTCCAGGGTGTTTCAGGGGGTGAAAGGACGGCACCTCAGGGAAGAATAATGGCACCCCATATCCACAGTGTTCAATAGGGTGAAAAGATGGCACCACAGGGGACAATAATGGCACCCCTTATCCAGGGTGCCCCAGGAGGTGAAAGGATGGCATCTCAGGGGAGAGTAATGGCACCCCTTAACCATGGTGCCCCAGGGGGTGAAAAGATGGCGCCTCAGGGGAGAGTAATTGCACCCCTTATCCAGGGTGCCACAGAGGGTGAAAGGATCGCGTCTGAGGGGAGAGTAATGGCACCTCTCATCCAGAGTACCTTAAGGGGTGAAAGAATGGCATCTCAGGGGAGAATAATGATACCACTTATCCAGGATGCCCCAGAGGGTGAACGGATGACACACATAATCCAGTGTGCCCTGTGGCATCCTACAAGAAATAGCACTCACAATCTATGGCCCACAGTTACAACCCCCCACCTCTCACCCCGCTTGTCAAGAAATTGTATTGGTTTGAATCATGAAATACAAAGTGTTTATCCATTTTTAAATTGAATTCTGCAGGGAAAATTATCATGATCAGTCAACATTTTGAGTCTTTTGTTTTTCTTTCAGATTGATGGAATATTATATTTTTAAACTCATTATCAGGTGTCCAATGAAAAATTGCAGCATATTTTTGTAACTCAGAGAGGGATAATATGAACTACAAAAATAATCATAGAAAGGCAGAGATTTCAAATTGTACTTTTATTTACATGGAGAGTATTTTAAGAAAAATTCAAAATTTTAACTTTTATACAGTATTTGCATTTCAAAATCACCAATCATAAGTCATCACTATTGCATTGTTAGTCATACCCAAAAGGTTTTGTTATTTAAAATTTACACAACCTCTACACCTATTTTCTGCCTCTAAAAACTACTGGGTTAGAGTCAAACATTGTGACTTTGTCATGCAATTTGAAGCCTGATTTTCAATTTTATGTTTTAAATTTCTTGTAAAATGAAATAAATCATGATTTTTGACTGTCTCTAACTCAGATGTTTGGATCAAACTTTTTGGGTATGTTTAAGAAAGGGCCAGTAACTATTTTTGTGACTGGCCATTTTTAGATGCAGGAAAATTATAAAAATTTGATGTTTTTTGACTACAAAATAAGAGAAAGTACAAATTGAATTATCTATCTTCATATGAATATTTTTATAATTTTCTTATCGTTTCAGAAGTAATCCGTAACCATCTTTTTTGACACATAGTATATTGCTTGACATGTATTTTCATTATTTTATATACAGGGCAACTGAAAAGTATGGGGACACAGAAAAATGTTGTATCCTGTAAAATATATGCCATATTTTAATTTTTTAAAAAAAGAAATAACATTATTTTAACAAATTGTTCACTGGCTTGATATTTATTTTTTACACACGTTTGAAAACGAAAGATCACAGAATTGACAGTCCGCTGCAGATAATTCTGATTTAAATCATTCTATGCCTTGATAATTTCGCATCACAGGCAATGCCAACTGGGGATTTTCTATTTCTAACTTTTCTACAGAAGTCAAGTGAGTTAAGATCTGATTGTTCGAAGGCAATATACCTGTTATTAAATATCCATGCAGATGGGTATTGAAGGTCAATGTTGTTTTTGCTCCATGTGAAGGCCCCAATACTGCTGGAAGTTCCATTAAAATTATTTTGCTTCCATGAGGCCAACACTTTGTTGCTGATCATTTTGACGGCTGTGAACTTTTCGGAGGATTAAGATTTTCATATAATCGAAGAAATGCTACAAAATTTTAAAATAAGCATTTCTCAGATTTTAGTTGTGAAATATCAATGTCAAACAACGCACCAATATTTTTTTCAGCTACCCTGCTGTATTTAATTAAAAAATATGTAAAGCACAAATTAGAAAAGAATATGTAATAAATGCTGTGTAACTTTTAAATTAGTAAGAATACTACATATTCTTTAAAATTCTTCCAGAAAGTTAGCCATCGAGCTATGAAATGAATTATAGAAAATAAGTTCATTTTATAGTTGCGGTAAAATCACAGATGAAATTGAGTAAAAAAAATTATTTTTACAATATATGTAGTATTTACCTTTATAGTGAACTTATGCAAATCCATATTTTATAGCATATATCCACACAGGATTAGAAATTAAGAACTGTATGTAAGGTGTCAAAATAATGCCTACAATTTTTTTTTTCGATGTGCCAAATGCATTTCATATTTTCTTATTTCTTTTCAGAACCATGTTAATAGTAATAATATTGCATTGCATATTTAATTTTAATGTATTGAAGGGAAGTGGAGAGGAAACTTTATATATTAAACACTTTTTCTTACTAAACAAAATAAAAACTGACTTTCCATAAGTATGAAATCTGATTAAACTACAATATTTGGATTCTGAAAAAACTTATTCTTTTTATAAAGATAACATTCATACAAAACAGATAATCAAGAAAATATGTCCACAGAAAGAAAATATGAGCTTCAGATATAACTAGGTATAAGCTAATTTTTAAAAACTCTGAGAATAATAGTACATCAGAAAATAAAAAGTTAGCAAATAAATGAATCTTTGGTTGCCAATTATGGTATGGCATTTAAAACATTTCCAAATCACACATATTTTTTTTGTTTGTTTGTTTGAGGAAGGGAGTGAAAAATTTTAAAACAATTTTAATACAGTATTTTATTTTAGGAACATATAAGGATGCAGAACTATCTCATAATAAAATAAAATCTTGTTTACAGGAGTGTAATATCCAAGGACCAGTTTTATCAGTCATTGGTTAAAGTGAAGTTAACTTAGAAGTTATTGACAGGCTCAAAATTCTTAAGACACGTGCTGATGTCATGGCGCAGAGGGGGGGGGGTGTATGCTAAAATACAAACGAAAGCATTTGCTAAACAAAAATTAAAGTTAAAGAAAGTTAGCTATCAAGATTTGACGACTAGGAATAATTTTTCTATAATTTAGTTTCATTTGACGACTAACGACTGCTGATTTCTAGTCCTGTATCCACATCAAAATACTTTCTGCCAAATTGTTTTTGTGTTTTGACTTATTGCATCTGAAATTTTAATCCAAAGAGTAATTATAATAAAAGGAATAAAACACTGAATTAAAAAAACAACCTTTTAGTTCAAATAATCTATTTATTGTAAACACCAAGAATGTATTAAATATTATTTAAACAAAGACGTGACACTATGTGGAATTAATACCACTGAGAAAGTTTTGAAGACATAAGTATCTAATAAAAATGATAAAAATTTAAATTGGCTTTTGCTATAGTTAACGTTAAACAACCAAAATAATGCATACCACAAAGTAACTAAGCTTATAAAATTATCAATTTTTGTAATTAACTGTTTATATAAAGTTAATACATAGCATGAGTAATTTAACAAGTTGCTTGAGTTGCGGAGCACAATAACAGGTTGAAACACAGAAATTTCTGCATCTTCTTCATGATAAAGAGTAGGAAACTTTTCTTGTATCAAGCATGGTAATGTAAGTACTGTAAATGTAAGTTCACTATTTGAAATAATAATAATAACACATTAAGGAAAACACACAACAAGACAGTCCAATTAAAATGTATCATCAAAGTACAGCAAAAACGGTAGATGAACAAAAAAAGAAAGAACAAAATTTAAATAAAATTTAAATTATAGCTCACAAGGTATCAAAGCCTGATAGCTAATGTGCCCGCAGGTTCTGTATGTAACGTGATAACTCTTTATATAAATATCAGATTTGCTTCAAATTTTATATGTAGGTTCATTCTGATAAGGTTCTTCACTGATTAGCATTGGAGGTTCATTGGTTAAATATGAAGGGGGGGGAGAAAAGAGTGCTACCCCCCTTGATTTATATAAATATGCAGAAATCATGCAGAATCATCAAATTTTCTTCAAATTTTGTTAATAGGTTCACTCTGATAAGGCACTTCCCTGATTAGTTTTAGGGGCTCATTGGTTAAGTATTAAGAGGGGTGGTAGTTAATCCACTGTTCAATAACTTACAGTTGATTTCTTTTATTTTTGGAAGGGCATTATTCTTTGAAATAAGAGTATAATATAGAGTTGTATGTATAGACTGCGAGATCAATGCCATCAGTTTAACTGGGCACTTTCCTCTTTATTGCCTATTTTCGGACAGCACAAGAAAATTACATGACCAACTCATACTTGTTATTCAGATATTCTTTTCCTGTGTTATCATTAAGAGTTACAAACTATTGACATTATTAACCATATTCACAAAACATATTTTGCAACAAAGTGTCTATTCCAGATTAGCAACGAATTTCCCTAACATGTCCAGGTATTCCATACCAGTAATAATAATAAAAAAATGAGGAATTTTATTCAAATTTATTAGTACGCCCCTATTATGTATCCTATATTGACACTAATTAATGAATATATGGATACAACCCCTCGTGTTTTTCTTTCATTTTGGGAATAACGAATATTCAACGTATTCTATTGACGATTATTTTCAAAATTTTCAAGATGTGATTTTGCGACTTTCACAAAAGTTGCTCTATACATTTGGCTAACATAATATGCAAATGAAATTTTGATATCTAATTTTGATATCTTTGACGCGTGCGCAGTGAAAAATTATTTAGTAAACCTACTCAATATTCGAACAATTTTTATTATTTTTTAATTCTGATTACAGGGTATTATGTGCATTGTTGTTTGTCAAATTTTCTGAAAAGAATGTTACTTTATATTAAGATCTCTTTAAATTATAAGCAAAAATCTTGGATAAATTTGAGACTGTTTTTTGGATTCGTAGAAAACCTTAATTTTTCTACGAGTATACATGCTATCGACATAAAAATGAACACAGTTTATTTCAATAAGCCACTTAATCATAATCTACAGTTTGAGCGATTTTGCTACATTAGTTTTGACAGGATTATCCAAAAGATATCCAAAAGGTATTCATTCTTTTTAATTTGTTGACAGTTTCCTATTGGAGTTCCGGAATAAAACCTTCAGGGAAATATATGACTTGTACTACACTACCTGGCCATTGATTATCGTCCACTTGCGATTTTAGACATTTTGTTAAATATCAAGAAAAATACATGAGGAATTATCCTGAAATTCTCAGTGTATAAACGACATAATAGTACAGGTCATATATTTCCGTGAAGATTTTTACCAGAAACCTTACAGGAGACCGTCAACAAATTAAAAAAGAATGAATATCTTTTGGATAACCCTGTCAAAACTAATGCAGCAGAAGCGCTCAAACTGTAGATTGTGATTAAGTGCCTTATTTTTATAGGTGAATATTTTATAGAGAAATTAAGGTTTTTATAAAAATAGTCCCAAAATTTTCCACGATTTTTGCTTATAATTTGCAGAGTTCTTAATATAAAATAATAATATTTTCTGAAAACCTGACAAACAACATTGCACATAATACCCTATAATAAGAATTAAAAAATAATAAACATTGTATGAAAAATGAGTAGGTTTACTAAATAACTTTTCACTGCGAATGCGTCAACGATATCAAAATTTCATTTGCATATTATGTTAGCTAAATGTATAGAGCAACTTTTGTGAGAGTCGCAAAATCATAGGTTGAAAATTCTAAAAATAATCGTCAATATAATAAGTTGAAAATCCGTTGTTCCCAAAATGAAGAAAAAAAAAAAAAAAAAAGATGGATTTTATCCAAATGTAGTAGTAAGTTCCGTGTTGTGTATTCTACAGGGTGATTCATAAAAGATGGGAGAACTTTAAGGGGTTATAGTACACTTAAAGACAAATAATATTAAATAGGAGACTAAGGGTCCCAGACGTATTCCCAAGGAGATAGGGGGCATTAAAGTTTAGGGTCCGAAATTTCAAATGATTATAAAAAATGGAAAAATTGGTCGATTCGTTTGCGGTTTTTGCAAAAAATTTTCTTTATGCCAGTATTTTCTTGAAATAAAATTTTAAAGTTCAATTTCAAAAAATGCCGATAGGGGGCGCTTTAGACTTTGGAGTAACAAACAACTATTTTTTAACGTTATTTTTTGTATTTCTTTAAATAATTTCGAAAGCTTAGACTTAAACTTAAATTTTGATCTAAAAATCTGAGTCCTAACGAGTAGTTAAGTAGCGTAAACTGAAATTTGAAATTTGAAACCCTTCTCCCCCCAGAACAAAAATCAGTTATTCCCGATCTTTGTGTCGTAGATTAGGCTCTAACTACTGCCGCGTTTTGCTAAAATTATTCTTTATGTCAGTATTTTCTTCAAAATAAATTTTAAAGAAAAGTTTCAAAAAATTCCGATAGAGGGCGCTTTAGACTTTGGAGTAACGAACAACTATTTTATACCGTTATTTTTTGTGTCTCATTAAATGCTTTCTAAAGCTTAGACTTAAACTTAAATTTTCATCTCAAAATCTGAATCGCTGAGCGTGGTTCAGTAGTGAGGGGAGGGGGTTCAAATTTCAACTTCTGAACATAGTTCAGTTTGCACTACTTAACCATGCCCAACGATTCTGTGCTGTGATACGAGGCAAAAATACAACTTTCGCCAAGGACTGCATAGTCGGAATTCACTCATAAAGGCACTGGCACAGTTGGAAACGTCGCTCATGCAAACGTTAAAGCTCCATTCCTGACGCTAGTCACCGGATGAAGAAGGAGACAGAAAGTATGCAAATGTCAAATGGGGAAGAAGAAGAACACGTAAGCAAAATTTCGACACGATTCAGGCATAAAAACCACTGAACGGTGAGTCAAGTGTAAGTCGCTGTAGTAATGAATCGGAAGATGGTGCCCTTCACGAATAAGGAAAAGGCTGAGATGCATTTAATTTACGGAGCGGCAGATGGAAATGGTGCAGAGGCACAACGAATGTACGGAGAGCGAGTTCCCAACAGGCGGTTGCCTAACCGCAAAACTTTCGAGCGCTTGCACAGACAGTTGTGTGAGACGGGATCATTTCTCGCTTCCCGGTCGAATGCAGGTCGTGCAAAAAAGGACGAATCAGTAGTTGTTGCAGAAGCCATTCTGGATGTAGTAGCGGCGCAGCCAAGTACAAGTACACGAACAGTGGCTAGGCAGGTGGATACCTCACAGTACATGACTTGGAGCGTACTGAAGGATGAACATTTGCTCCCGTTTCATGTGCAACGAGTCCAGAAACTGTCTCCAGGGGATTATCCAAATCGTATTGAATTCGCCCGCTGGTTTCTGCAGCAGAACGCGCTAAATCCACATTTTGGACGAACTGTGCTTTTCACCGATGAATGTACCTTCACACGTGAAGGTACATTTAACACACACAATGCACATGTATGGGCGGATGTCAATCCACATGCTACGTATCCACATGCTTATCAGAGACGCTTTTCCATCAATGTTTGGGCAGGAATCCTCGGAGACCACCTAATCGGACCGTACCTTCTTCCTGAACGCCTCAACGGTAAAACATACCTCACATTTCTGCAACATGTGCTGCCAGACCTGTTAAACGTTGTTCCTCCACGCATCCGGCGGGTCATGTGGTTCCAGCACGATGGAGCGCCAGCCCATTACGTACGAGACGTCCGCAACTATCTGGACATCACATTTCCGAACAGATGGATTGGTCGAGGTGGTCCTGTTGCTTGGCCTGCTCGCTCGCCAGATCTTTCACCCCTCGATTTCTTTTTTTGGGGACAATTGAAGGCTCTTATGTATGAGACACCCATTGAATCCCCCGAGGAACTGGTCGCCAGACTTTCCGCCGCTGTAGGGGAAGTGCTCGAAAAGCCTGATGTTTTCGCGAATGTTCGCCGTTCCATTCTTCGCCGTTGTTCTGCGTGCATAACCTCTGGTGGTCACAATTTTGAACATTTATTGTAATTACATGTTAATAAATATGCTTTGGTAACATAACCCTAGTTTGTGTCTTTTTACCTCGTATCACAGCACACAATGTGTGGACATGGTAAACTGAACTGTGCTCAGGAGTAGAAATTTCAAACCCCTCTCCCCAGAAACTTAACCACGTCTAACGATTCAGATTTTGGGCTGAAAATTTAAGTCTAAGCTTTAGAAAGCATTTAATGAGACACAAAAAATAACGGTATAAAATAGTTGTTCGTTACTCCAAAGTCTAAAGCGCCCTCTATCGAAATTTTTTTTTAAATTTTCTTTAAAATTTATTTTCAAGAAAATACTGACATAAAGAATAATTTTAGCAAAACGCGGCAGTAGTTAGAGCCTAATCTACGACACAAAGATCGGGAATAACTGATTTTTGTTCTGGGGGGAGAAGGGTTTCAAATTTCAAATTTCAGTTTACGCTACTTAACTACTCATTAGGACTCAGATTTTTAGATCAAAATTTAAGTTTAAGTCTAAGCTTTCGAAATTATTTAAAGAAATACAAAAAATAACGTTAAAAAATAGTTGTTTGTTACTCCAAAGTCTAAAGCGCCCCCTATCGGCATTTTTTGAAATTGAACTTTAAAATTTTATTTCAAGAAAATACTGGCATAAAGAAAATTTTTTGCAAAAACCGCAAACGAATCGACCAATTTTTCCATTTTTTATAATCATTTGAAATTTCGGACCCTAAACTTTAATGCCCCCTATCTCCTTGGGAATACGTCTGGGACCCTTAGTCTCCTATTTAATATTATTTGTCTTTAAGTGTACTATAGCCCCTTAAAGTTCTGCCTATCTTTTATGAATCACCCTGTATATTGACACTAATCAATGAATATATGGATACAACCCCTCTTATTTTTGGTTCATTTTGGAAATAACGGATTTTTAAGTGATTCTATTGACAATTATTTTCAGAATTTTCAAGCTATGATTTTGCAACTTTCACAAAAGTTGCTCTATAAATTTAGCTAACATAATATGCAAATGAAATTTTGCTATCGTTGACGCATGCGCAGTAAAAAATTATTTAGTAAACCTAATCATTTTTCATACAATTTTTATTATTTTTTAATTCTGACTGCAGGGTATTATGTGCAATGTTGTTTGTCACATTTTCAGAAAATATTATTATTTTATATTGAGAACTCTGCAAATTATAAGCAAAAATCCTTGAAAATTTGGGAGTATTTTTATAAAACCTTAATTTCTCCATGAGTATACATGCTATCGACATAAAAATGAACACAGTTTATAACAATAAGCCACTTAATCACAATCTACAGTTTGAGCGCTTTTGATGCATTAGTTTTGACAGGGTTATCCAAAAAATATTCATACTTTTTTTTATTTGTTGGAGGTTTCCTATAAAGTTTCTGGGAAAAATCTTTACGGAAATATATGACCTGTACCATATTGTTTATACACTGAGAGTGTCAGGATAATTCCTCATGTATTTTTCTAGATATTTTGCAAAATGTCTAAAATCGCAAGTGGACGATAACCAATGGCCAGGTAGTGTATTATATTTATACACTAAGATTTTCAGGATAATTCCTCATGCATTTTTCTAGATATTTAACAAAATGTCTAAAATCGCAAGTGGACGGTCATCTCTGGCCATATAGTGTATGGGTGATTCTACGATAAGCGGTTCAAAAACATGGAGAATTCGGCCAAAAAGAAAAGTTTGAGTTTGATCAAAAACCTTTAAATTATGATTTTTGTCCCGTTTATTTACTTTTTCATATAAGGGCAAGTCACTTTATACATATTTTATAACTTTTTCTGGTCAGTGACAAGCTTCCCTGGCAGTTATCGTGCCAGAGGAAATACGGCAGGGGAGAGACATTTTCGTGTAAATTCAAACTTTTTAACTGGCTGAATTAGTTTTTCGGTTAATTGTATATTTCAAGTATAAAAACATTTCATATTTATTTACTTAGAAGGTGTCACAAATAAAAATTAAATTAAAGAGTTGACATGTTTCGGTTCATTAATAAGAACCGTATTCATAACATATAAAATCAGTAGAAAATTAAATGACACTGGATATAAATATAATTTAAAAATCAAAACAAAACATTGCGCCCGCTATGATCGTGAATATAGCCATTGCCAACGCGGCATATAAATATAATAAATTTTGACCATATATTAAATTTAAAATGTATAAAATTAAAATTAATAAAAATTAAAAAATTAAAAAATTAAAAAAGTAGAAAAACTAAAGGACTCTGGATATAAAGGTAATTTAAAACCCCCAAAACATAAAATATTGCGCCCTCTATGATCGTGAATAGCCAATGCCATCGCGGTTCCTCCTATTAGACTCATCCTTTTAAATGAATATAGCCATTGCCAACTTTGATTTTTAAATTATATTTATATCCAGTGTCATTTAATTTTCTACTGATTTTATATGTTATGAATACGGTTCTTATTAATGAACCGAAACATGTCAACTCTTTAATTTAATTTTTATTTGTGACACCTTCTAAGTAAATAAATATGAAATGTTTTTATACGTGAATGAAAAAAGGTGAAGTGATTTTGTTTTAGTTTTTGAAAAAACGAAAGCTAACAACAGTTTTAACATTGTATATTTCACTTTAAGTATTACTGTATTGTTTAATTAGGGCAGTAAATGCAATTGAATTAAATGAATATTATAAGTTTTATGACTTACCAGGGGTGATACACGATCAACGTGCGGAACCACTACAAAACACGGTCGCGTCGCAACAACTAAAAATGGCGACGCTTAAATGGCTTGCGCGTTTAGTATTGCTAACTTCAAGCCGATAGATGTCCTTTAGCACTACTTTCAATATAGCCATCCTTGAATTTATATTTGTTTCAGCGGAACGAAATTTGACAGGGGAGAGACACAAAAAAAGCGGGACACCAGTTAATTTTAAAAATTATTTGAAATTAACAAAATTATTTTATTTTTTATTTTATAATACGTAAGTATAATTATTTAAATTCCAATTAAACATACTTTAGCTAAGCATCTGGTGGAAAAAAATATATGTATTGTTTGAAAGTGAAATTGAAACCGACAAGGGGACATGCCAGGGGAGGGGACTTTTTAGACTTTGTAAGAAATTTCAGAAAAATATGTTTAAATGAGGCATTCAATCGTGATGTTATTTAATAAAGCATATTAAGATGATGCGATTCATTGCAAAATATAGCAACATATAGAATAAAAAATCTGTTTTAAACGGATTGCCGTACAAATTACCTCTTATCGTAGAATCAACCGTATATCAGAAGCTCTACAGAACTGGCTAAGTCTTTATTTTCCCTTTTGATATATGGGGGAAAGTCGGATGGAATAGGACAGTAGGTTTTTCTCTTTGTGCATTATTCTAAACTTTTCATCTATCGCACACAAGATGAAGCAATGGTAATCCATTCTTCAGTTTACAAAAAATATTGATATGCATAGACTTGCAAATGTATGAAAGAAAAAATTATTTCAAAAATTCAATTTAAATTTGATTTATTTGCTTTCAGTATATTAATCACTTGTTTATGCATAAATGTAGTAGTTTCCCTATTTATGGAACATTATATTGTATATTATCCATAATTTAAACTAAGCCTAAAACAGCATTTTTGTTTGAACAAAAAGTTTAACACAAACAAGGAAGTGGTGAGGAATGGGACATGCCAGAAAAGGGAGGAATGGGACGCGCCCAGTTCCTTTTTTTTATTAATAATAATGCGAATTGCTAACATGCAAATATTTTTAGAGGATAATATATTAATTATAACATTGATAATATATGAATTCATACTTCAAAATGTAAATAAATTGATGATTATTTAAGGCGCAACGCTAAGCACAGAAAAAAACCGGATGATAATGTAAAGTCTATGGGAGCGTTCTTTTCAAATATCTCGCTCACATTTTAATATTTTTACGTGATTGTTTTGCACAAGACTGCTGAGGGCGATCCGCAACCGGCGTAGTTTTTACTTTTTCAGTTTTTGTTTCAGTTTTTTTTTCATTACTTTAACTTACGAAATCGGTTTAAACCGGTTCTGAAATTGAAACTATCGTTATACAAAAAATACAAAATCAAAATCGAAAAAATAAAAACTAGGCCGGTTATGGATCATCCTTAGCTGTGTTGTTCAAAAAACTCATGTAAAAATATTAAAATTTGAGTTAGTTATTTGAAAAGAACGCTCCTATAGACTTTTACATTATCATCCGCGTCTCTTTCTGTGCCTAGTGTGGGGTTTTAATGACGCCTATGACAGAGAATCCTGAATTTTCATTCCAGTCATGAAGATACTGGAATTTTATATTGTGGCATATACATTATCAACTTACAACCTTTGTTTGATTGTTTATCTTACCGACACTATAGGTTATTTTGTGCTTTATAACTTTTTTTTTTATTATTGCTGTCCCATAAAACTCTTAATGAGGAGGTATGAGACACATTTTGAAACTTACGTTCTCTTTAAAATAAAATAGTATTTGCACGTTATGTTTCTGTATTGTTGAGGGGGATTAAAAAATGTTTTACTTTGCATGCTATAAATTGAAATTTTTCTTTTTGTATATATATATATAGAAAAAATCTTACTTTTGTAAAAAAAGTCCCACACCATCCTACTCTCCCCTATATAGATATTATATATTAATACACCAATTACATGAAAATAGAATTCTTATCAATAGTATTACAATACAGTTTAAGGGCTAACAGTTTATTGTACATCCTTAGGTTTTTACCACCTTCTCCCCAGGTTTTTATCAGTAAAAAGCCAACCCTGTTTATTGGTCTTGTTTCAGAACGGGTGGAATGAAAGATTGTTAAAAATTATGTCATTAGAAAAATGTTTAAAATTTATAAATGAAAGTGCAAAAATCGCCTTTAAAACACAAGATCTTCATCACCTGCAGAAAAATTTCACATTTGTGTAAAATTACGATATAAGTTTTTATTCATTGTTATATTTTTTGAACACACACTACTTCTGTAAACTATTCTGAAAGTTCATTTGAATAAATACAGATTGATTTCCTTTTATAATTTGAATGTTCATGACTACAAATTTGTCATATCGGATGATGTTGATGATTGAGAAAGGGGGGGGGGGGAGACTGAATACGGTCTAATCAAGCTTAAATTACTATTATTGAAAAAAATATATTTTATTTTATTTAAAAATAAAATTCTACTACTAAATAAGGTTTAATGCGAAAGAATACTTTCGAAAAAAAAATGGGTGTAAATCTACATAGCCGATAATCAGATCATAAGGTTTATTCAATTCAATACCCTAACATTTTCTCACCTTTTTGAAAGAAAATGAAACCAAAAATATAAAAATATGAAGAACTGGGAGTAAGAAAACATAATGGTAAACCCAAGATACCGCTAAATTCGGGTTTTTAGGCATTTCCCACCAAGGTATGACTTGGCTGACTAATAACGTTTTAATATGCAAATCGAGATTTTATCCGTGATTTTTATCCTTAAATGAGACTAAATGATTGTCCGTGCTACCGCCTCCCGATCTAATCTTATTATGAAGATTATTTTGGAAATAATGGTGGTTAATAAGGAAAATATTAATAATGAAAACCCTGTAAATAAGTTTTTATTACTTTAAGATTTGCAAGTATTCAATTGTCTTAAATGAAACCGTTACCCCCCCCCCTCTCAAACAAACACAAATCAGGTACACTGAAACAATATTAGAGAAGTTACGCGAGGATGCAGTATGGTGTGAATTAGCCTTTACAGGAGGGGTTCGGATAGCATTTATCCGACAATATATGCAAAGCCGGCCAGATGCTGTCCGATATCCCATGTAAAGGTTAAAATTAAAACTTCGCGAATAAAATTAATTGTTTTTAAATGTATATAGACGCAAAAATATATTTGAACTTTAACTGCTCGGACAAAAATCATTACATAACTACTGTGAGCTGTCTGTCAGACCATTTAATCTGAAGATGAATAAAATGTTACATTAATTTTCAGAATACTATTTATGTATTAAACTTTATGTAGGGGAGAGGAGGGGGTTAGTGTGGACAGAAAAGTTTAATTTAATTTTATAAAATTCTATGAGCATTTTTAAAATT
Source organism: Maratus speculifer (assembly GCA_964019185.1). NCBI lineage: Eukaryota > Metazoa > Arthropoda > Arachnida > Araneae > Salticidae > Maratus > Maratus speculifer. Next base: position 385,985,576 of record OZ025291.1, read on the forward strand.
TCGCAACCCTTTCAAATTGAATAATGATATTATCTGTTTATTAATATACAGGAAAGATGATGATAAATACAGTTAAACAATAAGAAAATTGGCAGTTTTTAACAGTGATCCATGTGTCAAGGGGTTAGTGTGGACAAAACCAAAATATGTTGGGGGCTAGTATGGACAGGTAATTTTTTCACAAATATTCCTTATTATCTAAACTTCTAAGTTTAAATTACAGTCTAAAGGGTTTATGAAGAAAGAAGCAACACCAACAATCACAAGCTGTGTGATTTTTTTTTTATTATTCCCAATTTTTAATCAAGGAATTATTTTTCATATCAAGAAAAGTAAAATGATGTGCCGGATCTTTTTTCTGGAGAAATACAACATTATAGACGCTAAAACCATTTACACTTTCCAATCTGCCTACAAAATATATAATATTGCAACATTTAAAAGTTGATGATGATGGGATTCGTTTATAATAATGGAACAGATGATATTTATCATGCTTCTAACCAACATAAAATAATGTATAGGGTAACATCCCCAGTAATTGGCATGCACCAGTGATTGACACATCCTACAAACATCTCCTGAAATAAGATTTATATCCAGTCTTTTAAAAATGCAAGACCATATACCAGTTATATGCTCATTTATGTTAAAGATTATAACTTTGATTTATGCTACTAGATAACAATAGTGCCTAGGAAAGAGAAACAATTATGGCTTGTATGAAATAGCCATTTTTGTTGCAAATGCTTATTCTTTGGTTTAAGGAAGGCATGCTTTTCAATTCATTATTATATGACTTATAATATATTTTAAATTTTAATTGACAACAGTTTTGTTTAATTAAAAAGGGTTATTTTAATTGTGTAAAAGTATTTTCGACACAAATATTTGGAATTCTGAATTAATGATAGTTGCCAATTAATGGTGCTTCAATTTTGCTAGTTCCAAGTAATTGGCACCTATTCCAATTACAAGGAATTCGCAAGAAATTTGAGATTAAACCACTTATTTTGGAAGTACTTTTAAAGTTATAGACTAATTTTGTTTATCATTTGTTTTTATTTGAAAATATGAAATATTATCAGTAATTGGAAACCATTAAAGTTTCATATGACAATTACTGGGGACAGCATGACAATTACTGGGTATTAATATAAGTATATTGTATTGTTTTAAAGTGTTCACATTTCAGACTAATATGTTAATTTCTTACTCTCAAAATCTTTAAATATGGCATTTTCATCTACAGTAAATTCATTTGAAGCGATTAAACCCAATGCAAAATGTAAATTTTTTAAAAAATATAAACTTGTGCCAATTACTGGATCACAAGGTATCATACATTGGTGCTCTAAGTGCCAATTACTGGTGATTTCAGCAACTTTTTATAAATATATTTTTATTAAAATACTTTTTCAATTTTTTTTTGCTTTTAGTGGGCAAAATAGATGCACAGATATGCATTCTTTGATTTAAAAATATTTCCAAGCAAATATCTTATTTCTTTGTAATGAAAATTGAAGTAAGTTTGAAGACAAATTCTTAAAGTGCCAATTACTGGGGATGTTACCCTATTCTATTTTATTGAATTAATTTAAAATTAAGGCTAAGTTAATCCTCTAAAAATGCAAAATTGGTGAATTAAAAAAAAAATAGCAAAAGAAATAATTTCAAATTTTTGTTTGAAATGATTTGATGAAAATTTCATTAAATATCCTTATTTATATGGAAAATAGTCTTATTTGATGTTTAATATGGTAATTACATTTGTAAGTAAACATACTTTCTGTAAATCTTTACATTATAATAAATTTAGTACTTAAAATACAAATTATGCAGTACAATAAGCTGTCTACACTAACCCCTAGTAGTGTGTCTACACGAACCCCATGCTAACATTGTGAAGTTATTCTTCAGTTATACTCATTTAACCAATTTAATATCGTAATGAAAGTTATAGAAATAAAGAAGACATTTTACACTTGTCTTATAGCAACTTGTTTATTGGATTCTAAATTTAAATTCTTTGTGCAGCAAAAATGAAAAAGACATCAATTTTTTACTTTTCATGCATGAAATTAAACTTCTTGCAACTATTCAAAAACTTTTTAACCCTTTGAAATTAAATTTTTGCTTAGTAAGGAGTACAATGTTGTCAGTTTGTGTAAATATTTTGGTAATTTTTTCTACATTATTTAAATTGTTATTTTGAATGTCTACACTAAGCCCTTGTCCACACTAACCCCCCTCTCTCCTACAAGAATATTATAAATCAAATTAAGCTATTCAAAAGTATTTAGAGGTAGTAATAATATTCCAAAGTAAATAAAATTGACCAGTATCTATAGTTAAACTAAAAATTACAATTTAAACTGTGAAACTTGAAAAACTCACGGTGTTTGAGACCACTAACAGCAGTTAAGGGATTAAATCTAAACAGTTGAATTTAAACACAAGGTAAAATGGTCATAGAATATTCCGATTGCAACAAGATTCGTCTATAATAACTGATTTGTTATGAAAAAATATGTAAATATTTTACAATCTTTCATTTCGCTCTTTCTAATTGTGCGCCCTTAGGATTCCCGTGCCTAGAGCAGTTTGCTCCAATTGCTCCTCGGTAGCAAAGGCCTCGATAAATCATTTAAAAATATTGACATGTAAACGAGAAATTGTAAAATAACTGCCTCATAGGTTTAACATTAGCAAACGGGTATTTTGGTGAGAGTGTAGCTTGTAGCTTCACATAATAAACTTACCAATCAATCATACTAACAAAAAAAATCTAATTTACTGTTTTTTTATGACAGTACTTATAGGGATGCACGATAAATTAACGTAACAATAAAATAAAATAAAATAAAGTTAAATCTTACCTTTAATCACACTTTGCCCGGTTAACTGGTCACGCAAATCGGACCGCTAAGTCCTCATTGTTGTTTCATTGTAGCTCAGTGGTTAGTCCTCAATTAATATCGCCAATTTATGCACTGCCATGTTTTGATTTGCTCACACCCGTAAACTTTACTTGCCGACACCGAAAGCAGAAAGACACACGTCATAGTGCATGCGCAAGTTGCCAGTCACCCGATGAGTGATACATTGCTACCAATACGAAGTGCATGGCACCTTATTTAGCTCCCATAATCCAGTATCAGATCTGTCGTCACCCCAACCACATATTCAAGCTCCTATAACACCCTAGGGTTCCAAATGGCACCGCCTTTTCACCTCCGGGTCCCAAATGGCACCGGTTTGTCACCTTTATTTTTAACAGTGTAGGAACAAATTGTTGCTATGACATAAACAAACTTCATTTGCGAGATAAAAGATTTTAAGAGGACATAGGCTCTTAGACTTCAATTAATGCAATTAAAAATATTAAAGAATAATCATATTTGATCACCTAACGATAAAATGAATAGCATTCTTACACTGTTAAAACTGATGGTGACACATTGCACCTTTTAAGGCTGAAAGGCTTGTCCCACTGGTGACACCCCTAGAGGAGCTAAAATGGCACCCTTAACTAGGGTGAAAGGATGGCACCCCTAATCCAGGGTGTTTCAGGGGGTGAAAGGACGGCACCTCAGGGAAGAATAATAGCACCCATTATCCAGTGTTCAATAGGGTGAAAAGATGGCACCAGAGGGGAGAATAATGACACCCCTTATCCAGGGTGCCCCAGGAGGTGAAAGGATGGCATCTCAGGGGAGAGTAATGGCACCCCTTAACCAGGGTGCCCCAGGGGGTGAAAAGATGGCGCCTCAGGGGAGAGTAAGGGCACCCCTTATCCAGGGTGCCCCAAAGGGTGAAAGGATTGCATCTGAGGGGAGAGCAATGGCACCCCTCATCCAGGATACCTTAAGGGGTGAAAGAATGGCATCTCAGCAGAGAATAATGATACCACTTATCCAGGATGCCCCAGAGGGTGAACGGATGACACACATAATCCAGTGTGCCCTGTGGCATCCTACAAGAAATAGCACTCACAATCTATGGCCCACAGTTGCAACCCCTCCCTCCACCCCGCTTGTCAAGAAATTATATTGGTTTGAATCATGAAATACAAAGTGTTTACCCATTTTTATATTGAATTCTGCAGAGAAAATTATCATGATCAGTCAATATTTTGAGTCTTTTTTTTTTCTTTTAGATTGATGGAATATTATATTTTTAAACTCATTGTCAGGTGTCCAAAGAAAAATTGTAGCATATTTTTGTAACTCAAAGAGGGATAATATGAACTACAAAAATAATCATAGAAAGGTAGAGAATTCAAATTGTACTTTCATTTACATGGAGAGTATTTTAAGAAAAATTCAAAATTTTTAACTTTTATACAGTTTTTGCATTTCAAAATCACGAATCATAAGTCATCACTATTGCATTGTTAGTCATACCAAAAAGGTTTTGTTAGAATAAATCGCAAAATTTACACAACCTCTACACCTATTTTCTGCCTCTAAAAATCACTGAGTTAGAGTCAAATATTGTGACTTTGTCATGCAATTTGAAGCCTGATTTTCAATTTTATGTTTTGAATTTCTTGAAAAATGAAACAAATCATGATTTTTGACTGTCTCTAACTCGGATGTTTGCATCAAACTTTTTGGGTATGTTTAAGAAAGGGCCAGTAACTATTTTTGTGATTGGGCATTTTTAGATGCAGGAACATTATAAAAATTTGATGCTTTTTGACTCTAAAATAAGAGAAAGTAAAAATTGAATTATCTATCTTCATATGAATATTTTTATAATTTTCTTATAGTTTCAGAAGTAATCCGTAATCATCTTTTTTGACACATAGTATATTGCTTGACATGTATTTTCATTATTTTATATACAGGGCAACTGAAAAGTATGGGGACACGGAAAAATGCTATATCCTGTAAAATATATGCCATATTTTAATAAAAAAAAAGAAAAGAAATGACAATATTTTAACAAATTGTTCACTGGCTTGATATTTATTTTTTACACAAGTTTGAAAACGAAAGGTCATAGAATTGACAGTCCGCTGCAGATAATTCTGATTTAAATCATTCTATGCCTTGATAATTTCGCATCACATACAATACAAACTGGGGATTTTCTAACTTTTCTACAGAAGTCAAGTGAGTTAAGATGTGATTGTTCGAAGGCAATACACCTGTTATTAAATATCCACGCAGATGGGCGATGAAGGTCAATGTTGTTTTTGCTCCTTGTGAAGGCCCCATTGTTGGTGGATGTTCCATTAAAATTATTTTGCTTCCATGAGGCCAACACTTCGTTGAACATGTTAGTTTAGTTGCTGATCATTTTGACGGTTGTGAACTTTTCGGAGGATTAAGATTTTCATATAACAGAAGAAATGCTACAAAATTTTTAAATAAGCATGTCTCAGATTTTAGTTGTGAAATGTCAAACAACCCACCAATATTTTTTTCAGAAACCCTGCTGTATCTAATAAAAAAATGTAAAACACAAATTAGAAAAGAATATGTAATGAATGCTGTGTAACTTTTAAATTAGTAAGAATATTTCATATTCTTTAAAATTCTTCCAGAAAGTTAGCCATCAAGCTATGAAATGAATTATAGAAAATAAGTTCATTTTATAGTTGTGGTAAAATCACAGATGAAATTGAGTAAAAAAAAAAAAAAAAAAAAAAAAAAAAAAAAAAAAAAAAAAAAAAAACATTTTTATAATATATGTAGTACTTACATTTATAGTGAACTTACGCAAATTCATATTCTATAGCATATATCCACACAGGATTAGAAATTAAGAACTGTATGTAAGGTGTCAAAATAATGTCTACAAATTTTTTTCTATGTGCCAACTGCATTTCATATTTTCTTATTTCTTTTCACTACCATGTTAATAGTAATAATATTGCATTGCATATTTAATTTTAATGTATTGAAGGGAAGTGGAGAGGAAACTTTATATATTAAACACTTTTTCTTACTAAAAACAAAATAAAAACTGACTTTGCATAAGTATGAAACCTGATTAATCTACAATATTTAGATTCTGGAAAAACTTATTCTTTTTATTAAGTTAATATGCATACAAAACAGATAATCAAGCAAATATGTAAACAGAAAGAAAATATGAGCTTTAGATATAACTAGGGATAAGCTAATTTTTAAAATATCTGAGACTAACAGTACATCAGAAAATAAAAAGTTAGCAAATAAATGAATTTTTGATTGTCAATTATGGTGTGGCATTTAAAACAGTTCCAACTCACACATATTTTTTTTTGTTTGTTTGAGGAAGGTAGTACAAAAATTTTAAAACAATTTTAATACAGTTTCTTATTTTAGGAACATATAAGGATGCAGAAATATCTCATAATAAAAGAAAATCTTGTTTACAGGGGTGTAATATCCAAGGACCAGTTTTATCAGTCATTGGTTAAAGTGAAGTTAACTTAGAGGTTATTGACAGGTTCAAAATTCTTAAGACACGTGCTGATGTCCTGGTGCAGAGTGGGGGGGGGGGGGTGTATGCTAAAATACAAATGAAAGCATTTGCTAAACAAAAATTAAAGTTAAAGAAAGCTAGCTATCAAGATTTGACGACTAGGAATAATTTTCTATAATTTAGTTTCATTTGACGACTAACGACTGGTGATTTCTAGTCCTGTATCCACATCAAAACACTTTCTGCCAAATTGTTTTTGTGTTTTGACTTATTGCATCTGAACTTTTAATCCAAAGAGTAATTATAATGAAAGGAATAAAACACTGAATTAAAAAAACAACCTTTTAGTTCAAATAATCTTTTTATTGTAAACACCAAGAATGTATTAATTATTAAACAAAGACGTGACACTATGTGGAACTGATGCTACTAAGAAAGTTTTGAAGACATAAGTATCTAATAAAAATGATAAAAATTTAAATTGGCTTTTGCTATAGTTAACGTTAAACAACCAAAATAATGCATACCACAAAGTAACTAAGCTTATAAAATTATCAGTTTTTGTAATTAACTGTTTATATAAAATTAATACATAGCATGAGTAATTTAACAAGTTGCTAGAGTTGTGGAGCACAATAACAGGTTGAAACACAGAAATTTCTGCATCTTCTTCATGATAAAGAGTCGAAAACTTTTCTTGTATCAAACATGGTAATGTAAGTACTGTAAATGTAAGTTCACTATCTGAAATAATAATAATAACACATTAAGGAAAACACACAACAAGACAGTCCAATTAAAATGCATCATCAAAGTACAGCAAAAATGGTAGATGAACAAAAAAGAATGAATAAAATTTAAATAAAATTTAAATTATAGCTCACAAGGCTATCAAAGCCTGGCAGCTAATGTGCCCGCAGGTTCTGTATGTAACGTGATAACTCTTTATATAAATATCAGATTTGGTTCAAATTTTATTTGTAGGTTCAATTTGATAAGGTTCTTCACTGATTAGCATTGGAGGTTCATTGGTTAAATATGAAGGGGGGAGAAGAGAGTGCTACCCCCCTTAATTTATATAAATATGCAGAAATCATGCAGAATTATCAAATTTTCTTCAATTTAATATTTTTTTTTTTTTAATTTTGTTCTTCTTCAATTTAAATGTTTTTTCTTATTTTAAATGTTTTTGTTATTATACAACGTCTTAGAAGCAAAATGTTTTTATAATATAAATTCTTATATTTTTATGTAGAATATATATTATTAGTATTACGATTTAGTTATTAGTGGACGTAATCATGACTTATTTAGTGTTATTTTTCACATTTAATGCCATCAGTTTAACTGGGCACAATCTTTATTGCCTATTTTCGGACAGCACGAGAAAATTACATGAGTAACTCATACTTATCATTCAGATATTCTTTTCCTGTGTTATCATTAAGAGTTACAAACTATTTACATTATTAACCATATTTACAAAACATATTTTACAACAAAGCGTCTATTCCAGATTAGCAACGAATTTCCCTAACATGTCCAGGTATTCCATACCAGTAATAATAATAAAAAAATAAGGAATTTTATTCAAATTTATTAGTACGCCCCTATTATGTATCCTATATTGCCACTAATCAATGAATATATGGACACAACCCCTCGTGTTTTTCCTTCCTTTTGGGAATAACTAATTTTCAACGTATTCTATTGAAAATTATTTTCAAAATTTTCAAGATGTGATTTTGCGACTTTCACAAAAGTTGCTCTGTACATTTGGCTAACATAATATGCAAATGAAATTTTGATATCTTTGACGCATGCGCAGTGAAAAATTATTTAGTAAACCTACTCAATATTCGAACAATTTTTATTATTTTTTAATTCTGATTACAGGGTATTATGTGCAATGTTGTTTGTCGCATTTTCTGAAAAGAATGTTACTTTATATTAAGAACTCTTCAAATTATAAGCAAAAATCTTGGGTAAATTTGAGACTGTTTTTCGGATTAGTAGAAAACCTTAATTTTTCTACGACTGTACGTGCTATCGACATAAAAATGAACACAGTTTATTACAATAAGCCACTTAATCATCATCTACAGTTTGAGCTCTTTTGCTACATTAGTTTTGACAGGGTTATCCAAAAGATATCCAAAAGGCATTCATTCTTTTTTAATTTGTTGACTCTCCCCTATTGGAGTTTCGGAATAAAATCTTTAGGGAAATATATGACTTGTACTACACTACCTGACCATTGAGTATCGTCCACTTGCGATTTTAGACGTTTTGTTGAATATCTAGAAAAACACATGAGGAATTATCCTGAAACTCTCAGTGTTTAAACATAATAGGACAGGTCATATATATCCGTGAAGATTTTTTCCAGAAACCATACAGGAGACCGTCAACAAATTAAAAAAGAATGAATATCTTTCGGATAACCCTGTCAAAACAAATGCAGCAGAAACGCTCAAACTGTAGATTGTGATTAAGTGGCTTATTGTTATAAACTGTCTTCATTTTTGTGTCGATAGCATATATACTCGTAGAGAAATTAAGGTTTTTATAAAAATAGTCCCAAAATTTTGCAAGATTTTTGCTTATAATTTGCAGAGTTCTTAATATAAAATAATAATATTTTCTGAAAATCTGACAAACAACATTGCGCATAATACCCTGTAATCAGAATTAAAAAACAATAAAAATTGTATGAAAGATGATTAGGTTTACTAAATAATTTTTCGCTGCGCATGCGTCAACGATATCAAAATTTCATTTGCATATTATGTTGGCCCAGTGGCCAAGAGGTTCTGACCTCAAACTGGTAGTCGGCAGGTGCTGGGTTATAACCCAATCGCGACCGTCGGCCTAACTGTTCGGAGTTTTCCGTGGTTTTCTTCGAACCTTGCGTAAATATGGGTTAGGTTCCCTTAGAAAGACCCCCACGGAGGGCACCCCACCTCTTAGGGCCTATATCCCACAGTGTAGATAATTGGCCGACATACATACACATATATTATGTTGGCTAAATGTATAGAGCAACTTTTGTGAAAGTCGCAAAACCATAGCTTGAAAATTCTAAAAATAATGGTCAATATAATAAGTTGAAAATCCGTTGTTCCCAAAATGAAGCAAAAAAAAAAAAAAAAAAAAAAAAAAAAAGAAGGATTTTATCTAAATGTAGTAGTAAGTTCCGTATTGTGTATTCTATATTGACACTAATCAATGAATATATGGATACAACCGCACTTGTTTATCTTCATTTTGGAAATAACGGATTTTTAAGTGATTCTATTGACGATTATTTTCAGAATTTTCAAGCTATGATTTTGCAACTTTCACAAAAGTTGCTCTATATGTTTAGCTAACATAATATTCAAATGAAATTTTGATATCGTTGACGCATGCGCAGCGAAAAATTATTTAGTAAACCTAATCATTTTTCATACAATTTTTATTATTTTTTAATTCTGATTACAGGATTTTATGTGCAATGTTGTTCGTCACATTTTCAGAAAATATTATTATTTTATATTAAGAACTCTGCAAATTATAAGCAAAAATCTTGGAAAAATTGGGGAGTATTTTTATAAAAACCTTAATTTCTCTACGAGTATACATGTTATCCACATAAAAATGGACACAGTTTATAACAATAAGCCACTTAATCACAATCTATAGTTTGAGCGCTTTTGATGCATCAGTTTTGACAGAGTTACATTCATACTTTGTTTAATTTGTTGGCGTTCCCCTATAAAGTTTCTGGAAAAAATCTTCACGGAAATATATGACCTGTACTATATTGTTTATACACTGATAGTTCCAGGATAATTCCTCATGTATTTTTCTAGATATTTTGCAAAATGTCTAAAATCGCAAGTGGACGATAATCAATGGCCAGGTAGTGTATTATATTTATACACTAAGATTTTCAGGATAATTCCTCATACATTTTTCTAGATATTTAACAAAATGTCTAAAATCGCAAGTGGACGGTCATCTCTGGCCATATAATGTATATCAGGAGCTTTAGGGAACTGGCGAATTCTTCATTTCCCCTTTTGCTATATGGGGGAAAGTCGGGTGGAATGGGACAGAAGGTTTTTCTTTTTGCGCATTATTCTAAATATTTCATCGATCGCACACAAGATGAAGCAATGGTTATCCATTCTTCAGTTTACAAAAAATATTGTTTTGCATAGACTTGCAAATGTATGAAAGAAAAAATTATTTCAAAAATCCAATTTAAATTTGATTTATTTGCTTTCAATATATTAAAGGCTTCTTTATGTATAAATGTAATAGTTTTCCTATTTATGGAACATTATACTGTATATTATCCATAATTTAAACTAAGCCTAAAGCAGCATTTTTGTTTGAACAAGAAGTTTCACACAAATAAGGAAGTGGCGAGGAATGGGACGCGCCCAGTTCCTTTTTAAAATTAATAATAATGCGAATTGCTAACATGCAAATATTTTTAGAGGATAATACATTAATTATAACATTGATAATATATATATTCATACTTCAAAATGTAAATAAATTGGTGATTATTTAAGGTGCAACGCTAGGCACAGAAAAAAACCCGGATGATAATGCAAAGTCTATGAGGGTGTTCTTTTCAAATATTTCGCCCAAATTTTAATATTTTTACGTGATTGTTTTGCACAAGATTGCTGAGGGCAACCCACAACCGGCGTTGTTTTAATTTTTTCAGTTTTGGTTTCAGATTTTTTTTTTTTAAATTACTTTAACTTACGAAATCGTTTTAAACTGGTTCTGAAATTGAAACTATCGTTATCCAAAAAATATAAAAGCAAAATCGAAAAAAATAAAAACTAGGCCGGTTATGGATCATCCTCAGCTGTCAGCTTCAAAAAAATCATGTAAAAATATTAAAATTTGAGTTAGTTATTTGAAAAGAACGCTCCTATAGACTTTTACATTATCATCTGGGTATCTTTCTGTGCCTAATGTGGGGCCTTAATGACATCTATGACAGAGAATCCTGAATTTTCATTCAGTCATGAAGATACTGGAATTTTATATTGTGGCATATACATTATCAACTTGCAACCTTTGATTGTTTATCTTACCGACACTATAGGTTATTTTGTGCCTTATAGCTTTTTTTATTATTGCTGTCCCATAACTTTTAATGAGGAGGTATGAGACACATTTTGAAACTTACGTTCTCTTTAAAATAAAATAGTATTTGCACGTTATGTTTCTATATTGTTCAGGGGGATTAAAAAGTGTTCTACCTTGCATCCTATAAATTGAAATTTTTCTTTTTGTACATAAAAAAAAATCTTACTTTTGTAAAAAAAAGTCCCACACCACCCCACTCTCCCCTATATAGATATTATATATTAATACACCATTTACATGAAAATAGAATTTTTATCATTAGTATTTAAATACAATTTAAGGACTAACAGTTTATTGTATATACTTAGGTTTTTACCACCTTCTCCCCAGGTTTTTACCGGTAAAAAGCCAACCCTGTTTATTGGTCTTGTTTCAGAACGGGTGGAATGAAAGATTTTTAAAAATTATAATCATTAGAAAAATGTTTAAGATTTATAAATGACAGTGCAAAAATCGCCTTTAAAATACGAGATCTTCATCACCTGCGGAAAAATTTCACATTTGTGTAAAATTACGATATAAGTTTTTATTCATTGTTATATTTTTTGAACACACACTATTTTTGTAAACTATTCTGAAAGTTCAGTGGAGTAAATACAGATTGTTTTCCTTTTATAATTTGAATGTTCATGACTAAAAATTTGTCATATCGGATGATGTTGATGATTGAGAAAGGGGGGGGGGAGACTGAATACGGTCTAATCAAGCTTAAATTACTATTATTGAAAAAAATATATTTTATTTTATTTAAAAATAAAATTCTACTACTAAATAAGGTTTAATGCGAAAGAATACTTTCGAAAAAAAATGGGTGTAAATCTGCATAGCCGATAATCAGATCATAAGGTATATTCATTTCAATTCCCTAACATTTTCTCACCTTTTTGAAAGAAAATGAAACCAAAAGTATGAAAAAATGAAGAATTGGGAGTAAGAAAACATAATGGTAAACCGACGATACCGCTAAATTCGGGTTTTTAGGCATTTCACACCAATGTGTGACTTGGCTGACTAATAACGTTTTAATATGCAAATCGAGGTTTTATCCGTGATTTTTATTTTTAAATGAGACTAAATGATTGTCCGTGCTACCGTCCCCCACCGATCTAATCTTATTATGAAGATTATTTCGGAAATAATGGTGGTTAATAAGGAAAATATTAACAATGAAAACCCTGTAAATAAGTTTTGATTACTTTAAGATTTGCAAGTATTCAATTGTCTTAAATGAAAAAGTTACCCCCCCCCCCTCTCAAATAAAGACAAATCAGATATACTGAAACAATATTAGAGAAGTTACGCGAGGCTGCAATATGGTGTGAATTAGCCTTTACTGGAGGGGTTCGGATAGCATCTATCCGACAATATATGCAAAGCCGGCCAGATGCTGTCCGAGATCCCGTGTAAAGGTTAAAATTAAAACTTCGCGAATAAAATTAATTGCTTTTAACTGTATATAGACACAAAAACATATTTTAACCTTAACTGCTCTGACAAAAATTGTTACATAACTACTGTGACCTGTCTGTCAGACCATTTAATCTGAAGATGAATAAAATGTTTCATTAATTCTCAGAATGCTATTTATGTATTAAACTTTATGTACAAGAATATTATAAATCAAATTCAGCTATTCAAAAGTATTTAGAGGTAGTAATAAGACTCCAAACTAAAATAATTTGACCAGTATCTATAGTTAAACTAAAAATTACAAGTTAAACTATGAAACTTGAAAAACTCACGGTGTCTGAGATCACTAACAGCAGTTAAGGGTTAAATCTAAACAGTTGAGTTTAAACGCAAGGTAAAATGGTCATAGAATATTCCGATTGCAACAAGATTCGTCTATAATAACTGATTTGTAATGAAAAAATATGTAAATATTTTTACAATCTTTCATTTCGCTCTTTTTAATTGTGCGTCCTTAGGATTTCCGTGCCTAGAGCAGTTTGCTCCAATTGCTCCTAAGGCCTCGATAACTAGCTAAGGCCTTAGCTAAGGCCTCGATAAATCATTTAAAAATATTGACATGTAAACGAGAAATTGTAAAATAACTGCCTCATAGGTTTAACATTAGCAAACGGGTATTTTGGTGAGAGTGTAGCTTGTAGCTTCACATAATAAACTTACCAATCAATCATACTAACAAAAAAATCTAATATACTGTTTTCTTATGACATTACATATAGGGATGTACGATAAATTAACGTAACAATAAAATACAATTAAATAAAATTAAATCTTACCTTTAATCAGACTTTGCCCGGTTCACTGGTCGCGCAAATCGCATCATTAAGTCCTCATTGTTGTTTTATTGTAGCTCAGTGGTTAGTCCTCAATTAATATAGCCAATTTACACACCGCCATGTTTTGCTTTGCTCACACCCGTAAACTTTACTTGCCGACACCGAAAGCAGGAAGACACACGTCATAGCGCATGCGCAAGTTGCCAGTCACCCGGTGAGGTGGTACATTGCTACCAATACGAAGTGCATGGCACCTTATTTAGCTCCCATCATCCAGGAACAGATCTGCCGTCACCCCAACCACATATTCAAGCTCCTATGACACCCTAGGGTTCCAAATGGCACCGCCTTTTCACCTCCGGGTCCCAAATGGCACCGGTTTGTCACCTTTATTTTTAACAGTGTAAAAATTGTCTATTATGTAATATCTCATAGAGACTATATATATATATATATATATATATATATACGTATATATTAATGTGGACTTGGCGCTGTGCGCAAGCCAGATATATTTTAATTTTTTTTTTTTTTTTTTTTTTTTTTGTAAATTTTCAGTATATTTTGTTACACTGTAAAAATCAAACAATGATTACGTTATCACGGTAGATTATACTCGAAGATCGAGACTCCGAATGATGCGCGTTCTATCCCTCGAGAATATTTTCTATTTTTAAAAATTAATTAACTGTAACTATTCTTGATTTGTTCCGCTGTATGTTCTGCAATTGATATTTATTTGTGCTGATGAGGCCTTGAGATTAATTTGACGAAACTTTTACTGTTTACATTTTTAATGTGTTTTAGTACTTTTATTTTTCGTGTATAAATTTTAATTTTTTTAATGTATTTAAGTCTGACTCAGTTTATTTTATTAAATCTTTTAATAGTTTTTTTTGTTTAAACGTTAAATGTTTGTGCATTGCAGAAAGTAATGTATTATTATTAGTAGTAGTATTATGGTATACTGGTATTATGCATTTTTTTTTTTAAATGTTTATAAAAATGTTGGAATGAAATGTTTGAATAATTCAAAGGATCTTGTACAAAAATACCAGTTTCACGTAAACGCTCATTCATACAGAATATTTATGCGAAAATTTCTGTCACAAGCTATTTTCACATAAACTTAGTATAAATGTTATGTTTACTACTTCTGGAACATTATTCAGATTTTCTTGAATACGTAGTTCTTAAATTCTACAAGTAGAATTATAAATTCTCGAAAATGGGAACTCCGTTTCCCAGAAGTAAGAAACATGACTTTTATCCTGAGTTTAACTGAAAATAGCTTGTGATCGCATAAATATTTTGTATAAATGAATCGTATTTATGCGAAACTGGCATCCCGTAAATGCAGGTTAAATCAGAAATCGTTTCATACGTCACTGTTTTTTTGCGCATAAAAATATTCTAATGTCCAGAATCACAAAAAACATTTAGACAGTAGATAATCATACATTAACACTTTTGATATGTCCCTCTAAAACCTTTTATAAGTACGATAAATAACTCTTAAAGTCTCTCCAAGTGTATTATTTTTTTAGTTTAAAAACTCTATACAAGCCTTTTTAGTATTTGGTGAGACAATATCATGTGTACACTATAAAAATAAGTAAATAAATAAAATTCTGTAATGTTACTAAACATTTTTCTAGGAAACTGCACTGTTAAAACTAATGGTGACACATTGCACCTTTTAGGGGTGAAAGGCTTGTCTCACTGGTGACACCCCTAAAGGAGCCAGAATGGCACCTTTAATTAGGGTGAAAATATGGCACCCTTAATCCAAAGTGTCCAATAATAAAAAAATAAAAATATATACAAACCGACTTTTGGCCCTCGAAGAATTCGAACTCAGAACGTCTGATTACAAGCTCAGCGTTCTAACCGCTCGGCCATCGAGCTCACGTTCACTCACACATAGCCACAGATTTTACTTGCCGTCACAGAAAACAGAAAGAAACACGTCACAGCGCATGCGCATGGTTCCAGTCACCCGATGAGGTGCCACATTGCTGCCAATACAAAGTGCATGGCACCTTATTTAGCTCCAATCACCCAGTAAGCGACTTGTCGGTACTGCAACCACATATACTAGCCTCTATGGCACCCTAGGGTTCCAAATGCCCCGAATTCCAATGGACGAGAGGGCCTTTTCACCTCCGGGTCCCAAATAGCACCTGTTTGTCACCTTCACTTTTAACAGTGTGGGATTATTAGAACTTTTTATGTAACGACAGCAGTAAAAATTCAAGTTTCAGAATCGATTACATGATTTTTTTCTGTTACCGTTACATATAATCCTCTCACTGACAAGCCCGTGTTAATACGTTCACTAAAGGTTCACTATACGTTTTCCAGGTTTCATAGTAATACAAGCAATATTTAAAATAATATAAGTCTAAAAATTTTATAGATTTTTAATGCATTTCACTATGATTACTACTCTAAAGATTTACATTCTTAATTCCAATCAAGTTTTCTCATATAATGCTGAAGTATCATCTTTTCTTAGGTATTTAAAATTGCAGGCAAAACAACAATTTTGCCCTTTTGCAAGACTGTCAGAGGGTAAAGCTCTAGAAATGCCACTTTCCTAGAAAAAAAATTAGTAAACTTATAATTTTTTTACAGTGTATATTTAAATAAAATGCAAAATCAGAAACTTGTATTAAGTTAAACTTATGAAATAGTTTTAATATAAATAGAATCTTGTTTATGTTTTTAATATGTGGTGCAATCTATGTGTAAGGTTCTATGACGTAAATTGTGACCCACTGAAAAACAACTTTTCAAAAGTTTAAAAAAAAAAAAAAAAAAAAAAAAAAAAAAAAAAAAAAAAAAACGGAAAGAGATTAAAGTTGTGGCTAAAAATGGTATTATATCAAATTTCCAATCTTATATTATGGTTCTTATACATACTCTTATAGTTTTCCATTAAAAAAATACCTGTTGTAAGTCAAGTGCCTTTTTATGTGTTTATAGAAATCCTTTTCTCCTATACTAAATGCATTATAACGTGTTTCTAAAAATTCAAATGTTTTAAAATTATGCATAAGGCGCTTGGCGGCCATCTTTCCATATTTTACATAAATTTCTATCTATCCAAATCCATAGTCAAAATCCGAAATTCAAAATTGTTACTTAAATTAATTTCTTTTTATAAACTATCAGTCTTTATCAATAAGTCTGTTCGCAGTTGAAATTAAAAGTTTGGCATTTTACTAAAGAAAACATTTCGTGACTTTTCTTTATGGAATTGTGTATTAAGATAATGGTGACATATCTTCGCGATTCCTCTTATAATTACTTTTTTAGAGTGATTAATCATTTAAAAGAATTAACAATTAACTTCCTTTCTAAAAATAAAAATCTTTTTAAATTTATTTGTCCGTAGTTAATATCATAAGTTCTAAATTGTTGTTAATACAAACTTATCACGCTCTTTATGAACTTGGGTGCTCAGACATTTGTGTAAAACATAGAAAGATGGCCGCCAAGCCCCTCATGCATAATTTTAAAACATTTGAATTTTTAGAAACACGTTATGATACATTTAATATAGGAGAAAAGGATTTCTATCAACACATACGAAGGCACTTGACTTACAAATGGTAATGTTTTTTAATGGAAAATGTTAAATAAGAACCATAATATAAGCTTGGAAATTTGATATCATCTAATTTTATAGCTACAACTTTAACCTTTTTCCGTTTTTTTTTTTTTTTTTTTTTTTTTTTTTTTTTTTTTTTTTTTGAAAAGTTGTTTTTAGTGGATATCATTTCTTTTTTTAAAACAGAATATGTATATCTTAAATAGTTTTACACATTCTAATTAAAATGAGTTTTCGTATAGCCTTTGTAAACAGTGAGCAAACACAATGATTTTTTTGGCCCCCTAATTGTCCTCCTTATAAAATGTACATTAATAAATATGATCTGTATAGTCTTTATAACTCTAAATTTCCATTTCTTTTTTTCCGTACGAATTAAGGATTTTTGATGACCAGATTGTACATCTTTAACATGCTGAAATATCGCAGTCAGAATTTAATGTTTAAAATAAATTTAAATCAAATATACAGATACGATCTAGGTTAAATTAAATTTATAATAAAGAAAACCGAAAAATGTAACATTAAATATAGCTCCTCATATATACATTACATAATCCTCACGATTCTCGGATGAAAACAAACAATTACATCCTTTTGACAAACTTCGCGAAAAAAAAACTTCTTATGAAAATATACTTATTTTACTAACATAATAGTAACATTTAGACTTTAAGTTACTGTTAAAATATATGTACACCTATAAGCTGTTGCATGTAACAAAAATGACATACTTCGACAGTTTCAGGAAAAAATAACGCTATTGGATTTTTTTTTTTTTTTTTTTTTGTAAAATAATAGAAAAACACCTTTGCTGTTTCTAGGCAATTTTTGTATTTGATAAATTTCAGTGGCATTTGATACTATCCAGCAGTTTTCTTTGCGAATTACTGATAGATATTGACATAATTCTATGTGTGCACCTTCATGAAATATTGCAGATTGAATTTTATAATTTTCCCTAGTAAGCTTTAATATCGTTTTACGCATATTTATGACATAAAAAAATCTTTTTATTTCTTGTTTCGTCCCGAATCATTATTTCACATACAACAATTTTAGCAGGCACCTCTATTTCAGTTTTTATTAAACAAAAACCATCACAATTCTCGCATCGGTTTGATTATCTGATACTTCCTATCGACTAAAATATGTTATCAATTTCTTAATGTAACTGATTTACAATTCGGATCACTGAATAAAAGAACTAGTTGGATGTGCAAATCCCAAAACTTTTTTTTATCGCATACGTACATTTTTATATTTAAAAAAACAATCACTCATGTTAATGCTTTAATAGTTTTAATTCAATACTATAACAACTTTGATTTTCATCTTAAATTCCTGCTTCAGTCAATTAATCAAAGTAAAAACGAGTTTCCGTCTCTACACGAGCCGATGGATAATAGAATGATAAGAAGATTTTTTTTCAAATTCAGGGAAGACCTACTTGCCATACCAAAAATAATTATACACAAAAAATTTGATTCAATTCTGTGCATGACGACTTCATATACTTTTAGGTGGTACAATATACAAAATGGCACAAAAATTGCTTTTGCAGTACCCCCTAACGAGGGTTTTTTTCAAATTCAGGGAGGACCAACTAGCCTTAGCCATACACGTACACAAAAAATTGGTACAATTCGATGCATAACTTCATACACTTTTCCTCGGTACAATATTGAAAATAGCACAAAAATCGCAATTGCAACGCTCCTTTCCGGCAGATATTTTTCAAATGCAGGGAGGACCAACTAGCCATAGCCATACACTTGCACAAAACATTTGGTTGAATTCGATGCATAAATTCATACACTTTTGGTCGGTAAAATATTGAAAATGGCACAAAAATCGCGATTGCAGCGCTCCTTTCCGGCAGATATTTTTCAAATGCAGGGAGGACCCCCCTTCCGGCGAAGTATTTCAAAATTGAAAGAGGACCTGCTTTCCATAGCCAAAAACATTCGCAAAAAAATTGGTTCAATTCTATGCATACCTTCATACACTTTTTGATGGTAGAATGGCGATATACGGACATACAGACACACAGACACACGGATATACAGACACACAGACACATGGACAGACAGACATTTTGTAAAAACATGTTTTTGGGGGATCTCTGACCTCTAAAATGTGTAAATCCGTCGAAAAACGGAAGTCGAAAAAAATTTCGATTACAATACTTTTTTCTATTGAAGATAGAAGGCAGTAATAATACAAACTTTGCCACATTGTATGGATGTGTATCCGCAAGTTGTGTTTTGGCATTTATTAGTAATTAAGTTTATATTCGTCGTTAAATTTTTAAATATTTTATTTTTGTTAACTAGAGGGCTCTGCCACGGCCAACTTTATTAGAGGCCTAAGAAGCTCTTGGGTATTTGGACAGAATTATCATTATCACCCAATCGGCAGAGACAGCTCTTGTTTGTAATGCCTCTTGCTAAAACAGCTATCTCGCGGAACTGGGTTGGCGGAGATTACATGATCTGACGTCTTGAATTCCGTCCTGAGCTCCGCCTTATCAAGGAAAAGCTTCTGTGGCCTCTAATGAAGATGGCCGTGGCTTGTGGCTCTGCGCCGTACTAGCTACGCTCGTGAACCTCCATTTAAGCACCACAGACTCTAAACACACGCTAACTGGATCGTTTTTTTAAAGATTGCGAAACATTGAACTATATATAAACACATAGTGGCGATCTCCCTCAAAACGGATTTCCATTCATTTTCCTTTGATTGGGGAATTTTGAGGTAGATTAAGCTGCTATTAAACAACTCCTGGGCTTTTCGATCCTTAATTAAACTAGAACAGTTGAGAAATTTCTTTGCAGTTATTCACTGAAAAATCTTTTCCGCCTGGTATTTTTTCATCCGCAGTATAAGAAAAATGTTTAAGTAAGGTATTTTAAATATAATATTTAAATCTCATGTAATTTTCACTAAATTTTTCTTTCTCTTTTTAAAATTTACGTAACAATATTTTTGTTTGAAAGGAAATATTATTTGTGCCATCTTAAAATTCCCGTCAATCGTTAACAAGTCGGAAATTTAGAATCTTTTCAGGATTTCGCGTTTTGATTATTATTATTATTTTTATGTTATATATAAATATATTTTGAGACAGTTCTTTAAGATGCATTTATATTTTAAAAATAACCATCATATCGAATTAAAAGTGTTTTTATCTACAACCTATCACAATAATAGCAGTTTAGAACTTTATTATTACAGGGATTTCTTAATAAATTTCAAATTTTTTATGCTTTTCTGTGTCAACATTTACGTTTTAAAATTCACAAGCATTTTAACGGTAAAATTTTAAACGTATGTGGTAATGTTTTTAATCATTTCTTATATTTAAATTTCGATTTTTTTAGAAAGAGTTTTTAGCAACCATTTACAATTTAAAACTACCATTTATGCCAAATTTCAGCATTATTTCTCTAAATGTACCACACTAATTGAAATTTTAGATCGTTTTTTACACATGCATATGCTCCGGGATAGTAGTACCAGGATAAAATAAAGCCTATGCTGGAGCAGAGTCGGCAGATTAATTTTCCCATCTTTGATTTTCAAATTGGTTCTGTAGTTCCAGAGATTATTCTTTATAAATAAGCATTTTAAGGTAAAATTGTATTTCATCATACATTGCCGTCAAAGTTATCTGTGTTGATTCTCTGCTCACGCACAAAATGAACATTGTTTACCATAGTCCTCTTTTTATATAAAAAAAACCACACTGAACTCAATTTTTTTTCAAAAGTTTTGTTTACATTAGGAATGAAACTTTAAATGCCAATGACTTTAAATGACTACATTTTAGAAGATATCTCTTCTTTCAAAAATTAATTTTATTTTGAAGAAGATCTTTCTAAAAATTAACTTTTACGCTGTTTTATTCGAAAAAATAAGCTGGAGAAAAAATATCCTATTGGTATATAAAACTTGAAGTGGTTGTATCTAAATTGATTTGCACTACTGTAATGTAGATGTACACGATCGTTGGCGGTTTAGCGCAGTTTGTCAATTAAATAAGTTTTTTGCTTATTAAAGAGGAAAATTTTATTTTTTTTAAACGGAATTTTACAAAAGCACGTATATTGAATAATTACATGCCCGAAAATGCATTCTATACTTTTTTCAGTCCATTATTTAACTCTGTACCTTGATTGAAATAAAATTTTTTGACGAAGAAAAAAGTGATCATTTTCAGTATCTCGACGGTTTTTTAAAAATTCTGTATCTCTTTTAATAATAATTTTATAAAGATGAGTTTGATCTCAAATTGAAGTTTTTCATCATTAAATTCTTCTAGTTTTTTTTCTATTTCTCTACGATACTTCATTTCTTAAATATTCGAAATTTTAAAATGCCATGTTTTGGTCGATTTAACATGGGAAAGTTGTCTCGAGTATATTAAGCAAGTAAGCGGTCTTCATGTTTTTGGCGTTTGTTCGTTTTGCGGGCATATTATTTTTTTTTCTAGCTTGGCTCGGCAGAACGACCGTCCTGCTTGAATTGTTTGGGAACAATGTTCATATTGATAATAAAATTATTTCGCGTATATACCGGCAAATTCGGAAAATGTTGTCCCAAACAAATGTTGTTCCATGACAATGTTATTATCCTCTTGCCAATATTAAATCATTAAATTCTTCTAGTACTCCAATACTCCTGGTACTTCTAGTACTCTAATACTTCTAGTACTCTCTAGTCTAGTATTCCAATTTCCAGCATCCCAAATACTTGATAGGCAGTAGACAATTATACATGAAAGCATTACAATGTAAAACATATACACGGCACGACAACTACCTTTCACTTAAAAATTCCGCTTATTTATTAAAATTAAAATGCAAAGAATTCAGTATAAATTTATTCAGCGTTGGCTGAAAAAATGTTTTTAGTACCTATAAATATATTTCTTAAAAATATATAAATAAAAACATAGTTTTCTTTTAAGTCAAATGTTTACTTAGATATATGTGTCAATTTCTATGAATCTAAAATAGTCATTTTTTCTTTTTTCCTAATACTCATTGTAGTCTATACATAAAGATCTGTGTTGTAAATTTTATTCTTAGTCGCTAAATATACTTAGTTTTATTCAGAATGATTCGTTTATAATTTTCAGCATGAGTATACTTTAGTATTACATGAGTATACATTAGCTACAAAGTTGGAGCTATCCAGTATCCGAAAATATATTACATTTATTATTTTAGGAGTTTTTGAAAATTTATTGAGCATAAAAACCCGAATATCTTAGTCGTTATTCTTTCTTATCGATTGTATAGACCAAAACAAAAAAATCTGTTACTTATCCTTTCATACCAAACAAATTTTATAGTTCGAATGCTGGCAGTAAAAATTTAAAGACGTCTTTTTATACCGTGTTTCCGCCCATTTTCCTTCTATTTTTTTTTCGTGGAGAAAAGAGAATGGCTTGTAGAAGTCATAAAGAGTAGAATCTGTGATTGTGTAATTGATACCTTTAGCATTTTACGGCAAAATATACTTTCAAAATTATAAACCTTCTCAGAATGTGTATATTATTTAATATTTATAGTAAATAATCTGATTTTCGATTGTTCAGAAACTTTTTGGGATCATTACACTTTATTATTTCTGTTGTTTTTTACTATTTAATGTATGGGGCGTCTTTCTAGCAACTTATAAAGTTTTATAGTATTCCTTCTCAATGTACAGGGTAATTTAAATTTCGCAAGGTTCTTAAATCTTAGACTTGTCCTTTTATATTCACAAATGTAAATTATTCATATTATAAAAAAAAAAACATATAGTATTATTCTAAGTTGTAATTTAGTTACTGAATATTTGAATTTTTGATTCTTTTTGTTCATTTGCTGATTAATTTAAGACCATAATTTAAAGTAGCGATTAATTTATGGTTTATTATTATATCTGGTTTGCAGAAATCATAAAATGCATAATTTGATATTATATAATTGTTAGCTTTAGCGTTTTGTAATGAAATATATTTTCACAATAAAAATTCTTCTGAGAATATATATATTATTTTACATTTATTGTAAATAATCTAATTTTCGATCATTATAGAACCTTTTTGGGATCAATATATACCTCTATTTGTTGCTGTTGTTGTTTTATACTATTTAATGTATGAGGTGTTGCTCTAAGATCTTATAAACTTTTATAGTATTTCTTCTCAATGTACAGGGTGGTTTAATGGTGGTGATTTAAAGAAATTGAAACATAAACATATATTCTAGTTTTTTGAACAGCTATCACCTTAATGAGTATTAATAATTAAGCAAAACAACAAAAAATCAATTTTTAGCTGATTTCTTTACATTTCTTCAACTATAATATTAGAGAATCAAATGAAGAAAAGAAAGCTTAAATATACTTTCTGGATTTTTGAACAACTATCATCTGGATGAGTAATATTAATTATGTAAACTTAGAACTTAAACCGTAACTTAACCTAGAATTTAAACCTAGAACTTAATACAGTGCATGATTTTATAGTTATAGTTTGAATTTTGTTATTATTATATAGATTTTATATTGTATTCTGTCTCTTTAACCTTACTTCAAAAAAAAGTCGTAATAATAAAGAAGTTCAAAAGTTTGGATATTTTCCTCTACCCTCTAACTCCTTTAAATTCTTAAAGATACTCCTTTAAGTATTTAATTTTTTAATTGCAATGTTATGTCATAATGTCGCTTTTGATTTTTTCAATTAGCGGTCAAATTGAATACCTTGGCTTATTACAAGGGAACACTACGATCAACACTTTTCTTTCAAGATTATGCATTTAAAACACTATATATAAAATATTCATTTAAAAATTTATGACGAAGTAATATTTATAAATTAAAAATAAATGAATAAATTTTCAGTTACGTACTAGTTTTTTTCTGCATGTCTGAGGATTTGCAATCCTTTGCAAGTCGAACTTGAACATAGGATGTTGCATAAGGATGTTAAATAATTAGGTTCTATAGTTCAAGAACGTACAATAAAAAGAACAGAAATTTCCTTAATCAACGGAAATAAGCCGGCAGCATTGTTGACAGGAATATTTTCGTGAATTTAAAAAAGTATTTTTGAAAGTTTATTTAAATCTGCATCATTTATATATTTCATCAATAAACTATATACGTTGAAATGTTAAAAAACAATGAGTATTTGGATTCATATAAAATATTTCCCCTGAAATTTTGCTTTATTAATTTAAAAATACTTTGTACATTCTTACTATAATAGGGAAGTAATATTGAAATACAGAATACAATTATTTGTTACAAACAATGGAACAATTCTTTTCCTCTCGTCAATAATACTGAGATACGTATCGTACATATATATTTCATAAATAGCACACGCTAACTTGCGGTCTAAACAATAAATATTAAAGTTTCAAAAAAATTATAGATACTTTTCTTTTCTAAATAAACTGACAGTAACGCAACAACATACTATGCCTATTTCATTAACTGATTTCAAAGGGAATTCGTACTTCATTAAAACTCATTACGCCTTGTTACCCAATTACTCTTCATTACTGTATTCATTTCTATACCCCATCTTATTTTTCCGTTATAAATGAGGTATGCAATTACATTTTCATTCCAGCGTTACTAATGAAGTATTTCAGATTGCTAGCGGGGGTTAAGAGGCATCGCTAACTGAGATTGAAATATTTAAATTAAGGTCATTCAGCATAAATTTTCAGTTACTTTCACCCCTTTGTTTAATCTAGAACGAGTAAAGGAAAGTTTTATCGAACGCACAGAATCTGAAGAAACGTTTTCTTCTGCAATTGCAATGTAACATGCTGCAAAGTTTGTCGTTAGTTACTTGCAGTTTGTTTTATTGGAATAAATTGAAATATATTCTAAAATGTTTGCAAGTAAAACTTCGTTTGGAAAAGTTAAAACTTTCGTACTTAAAATATGTTATATGTACCTTAAAAAGGTACACTGTTTTACTTAAAAGTCAGCTAAAAATAATTAATGATACTAATAGTTACTTTTATTTTAAATATCTTAGTACTTATAAACCCCTTCAGGCTCTTCATCAGAGAATATATTTATAAATAACTATTGTTTATTTATACAAATACGATATTTCGCTTTGAAAATGAGCAAGCCACTATTTATTACAGCTGAAAATGGAAGTACTAATAATTATTGGCTCGATTATTTTCAAAATGAAATTATGTATTTGTATAAATAGAGAACTATTAGTTAAATATATTCTCTGATGAAAAGCCTGTATAAGGTTTGAAATTACTAAGATATTTTAAATAAAATTAACTATTAATATTTAATATTTTAACCGTTTTTTTACATAAAGCAGTGAATATTTTAAAGTTCATATTATATATTTTATGTTTAAAACAAAATTGCGTTCCGTCATATGTTTAAACTTTTATTTTTTTATTATACTGTTAACATAAACGGAATCTTTTCCTCTTTTTTAGACATTCGGGCAGAATTCAGGGATCAATCATGGATGTTTTTTAGGATTGTGGAAATTATTTGCGAAAAAATAAGGATAATTTAGTATATATTGACGAATTTTCCTTACAGTGTAGTATACGAGCTTTCCTAATTTAGTTGGGGATGACAATCACATTCAGCAGCCCGATATTGTTTGATTTAAACATAATTTAAAAAATGGAGTTGTGGATATTTCAACTAATCAGATATTTTCATATAAGTTCTTCAATAACTGAGTAAGTCCTTGTTTACACATTCTTTTAAATACATTTAACAAGATATAATTACAATTTAGTTTAATTATAATAAGGAATTTTAAAAAGTTGATTTGACATACATGTTTTGAGCTCAGGATTATAAAAATACGTATTTGTGAAAAAAAAAAACACTTAATATTACATAAAACAATCTTAAAATATTGCACTTTAATTTTAACTAAAATTACTATCGAAGTTTAAAGATAAAAGTATTCTTTTTATTGAATTAAATCATAAAATGTAATATTTATGAATTTTTTTTATAAAACTTTGAAAAATTCAATATATATATTACAGATACTGATTGAAAAATAGATAAAGGTTACAACGATATATAAACTACAATATAATACAAAATACTTATCTATATTACTTGTTTTTTGTATTACACTTGTTTTAAAAAACGAAACGCATAAGGTGAACAGTATTTAGTCAACAAAGGTTTAATGTACAAAATTTACATTGACTTGGATTGGTACCACCCTACCACAATTACGGTACCACCATTGGTACTATTTTATCATAAAACCTGTGGAGAATTATGTTTCAGCGCCAAAAGGGCGATGAAAGGTTTCCGATGGCTGTGCGAGTGGCAACCCTCCTGGTCTTACGATTTCGTTCTGTTTATGTTTCTGAGAGAATACGAGGTATGTGTTGACAGATGAAATGTTTTGAGAATATGTCGAATTTTTCATGTAAATAATGTACAATATTTGTATATAAGATGTATATGTTACAGGCCAAACCCGATTTTAGGCCAAACTAGATTGGCCTAGGCAAAACTAGTTTATCCTAACGACCATCGGATAGACTAGTTTTTCCTAGGCCATACCGGTCTATTCTAACGCCCATCGGATAAACTAGTTTTTCCTAGGCCAAACCGGTTTATCCGAACGCCCATCGGATAAACTAGTTTTTCCTAGGCAAAACTAGTCTATCCTATGGCCCATAGGACAATCTAGTTTTTCCTAGGCCAAACTAGTTTGGCCTAACTCTTATAGGATAAACTAGTTTAGCCTGCTGTTTATTGGTCTGAACTAGTTTCTCCTAGTCCAATTCAATTTGGCATGATTTTATTGAATTCAATGGCGCCACAGCGCCAACATTCTAGTTTGTCCTAGGCTGATCTAGTTTATCCTAGGCCAATTGAATTTTATGTGTTTTAAGCTCGCAGGCGTCAAAGCCTGAGAAAATAATGGGCTCGCAGGTTCTGTATGTATGTATGTACGTATGTATGTATGAATGAACGTACGTATGTACGTAACGCGAAAACTCGTGATAGAAATATCAGATTTGCTTCAAATTTTGGATGTATGTTTATTGATATAAGGTAGTTTTCTGATTATTTTGGGAATTCATTGGATAAGAATAAAGGGAAGCAAACGGGAGGCTAATCCCCCATCATTAATTTAGAGAAACGGATTTTTCATGCAGAATTATCAGTTTTCATTTTATGTCCAATGCATCATGTTTCTAAGGTGAACATGTTAAATTTCTGTATTGGTGTTATAAGCAATGGCTCTTGACATACATTTATACTTTTTCTAGTGAAAGATATGTTTTTTACTGGCCAAACCCGTTTTCGAGCTAAATTAGATTAGCCTCGGCCAAACTATTTTATCCTTATGCCAATTGGATAAACTAGTTTTTTCTACACCAAACTTGTTTATCTAAATGTCCATGGGATAAACTAGTTTTTTCTATGTAAGAGATTAATCGTTCATTTTTCCTTTCATAATTAAACCCCCAAAACTATTCAGGAAATCGCCTTATCAGAAAGGACCTATATACAAATGTGAAGCAAATCCATAAATTCTGCGTCAAAAACCATTTATCTAAATTATGGGCGGGGTTAACCTACATTGCCCTTTTTTTACACTTAAACAATAAACATCCACATCTAATCATGGAGGCGCCTTGTCAGAATGATCGTATATCTAAAATTTTAAATGAAAACTGATAATTCTGCATCAAAAATCCATTCCTCTAAATTAACGGTGGGGGACTACCCCCCCCCCCGTTCGCTCTCTTTTATTCTTATCCAATGAATTTCTAAAATTAATGAGAAAAGTACCTTATATCAATGAACGTGCATCCAAAATTTGAAGCAAATCGGATATTTCTATCACGATTTATCGCGTTACGTACATACGTACATTCATACATACAGAACCTGCGAGCCCATTATTTCTCAGGCTTTGACGCCTGTGAGCTAAAAACACGTAAAATTAAATTGGCCTAGGATAAATTAGATCAGCCTAGGACAAACTAGAATGTTGGCGCTGTGGCGGTCATTGAATTCAATAAAATCACTCCAAATTGGATTGGCCTAGGATAAACTAGATCGGCCTAGGAGAAACAAGTTCGGACCAATAAACAGCAGGCTAAACTAGTTTATCCTATAAGAGTTAGGCCAAACTAGTTTGGCCTAGGAAAAACTAGATTGTCCTATGGGCCTCAGGATAGACTAGTTTGGCCTAGGAAAAACTAGTTTATCCGATGGGCGTTAGGATAGACCGGTTTGGCCTAGGAAAAGCTAGTTTATCCGATGGGCGTTAGGATAGACCGGTTTGGCCTAGGAATAACTAGTCTATCCGATGGGCGTTAGGATAAACTAGTTTGGCCTAAAATCGGGTTTGTCCTGTAACATATATATGTTCTTCCAATTATAATAAGATGAAAAATACTGGTTCGACCTTATTAAAAAAGACACAATAACTTTAAATTGAATTTGTGCTAGTCATATAATTATTCCACTGAACCGAAAACGACGCGAAAAAACCCTTTCTAATCCGACTATCAACATAATTTATATATTAAAGTTATATAACATGCTATTCTTGAAAAATAGACCAAAGGAAATTGATTTAAAAAAATGAGGGGAAATCCTCCCTTCTCTATGCTAGACATTTCTGAAAGTACATCAACACTCACAGAATGTTGTCATTTTATCATAATATTGTAAGGTGATTTTTAAATTTTCCCTATAAAAAAAATTGTATTGAATTACAAAATGCCCAAACCGATAGTGTGTAATACCTTTATACAAAATATGTATGCACACTTCTAATTGTGTTACAGAAAAATTTACAGAATGTTATAATATTAACAAAATATTTTTAAGGGATTATTAAATGTTTGCTGGAGCAACACTTAAAGCAACGTCTAAAACCCTTTAAGTACTGAGTGTATAATATCGTCATACAAAAGATGTAAATATAAATATAATATTTATCCATTATATAATATTTATCCATTTTTTAATAATTAATTAATATTTATCCAGAATTCATTATTAATATTTATCCATTATTAATCCATTATTAAGATCCATTAATAATATTTATCCAGAAATATAATATTTATCCATTTAACGAGAACAAAGCATACACTGTAAAAAAAAAAAAAAAAAAAAAAAAAATCAAGAGGTTACTAAAAATTTCTTAGTAAATTTGTATTCCACAGAATTTTTTAGTAACCATTACAGCTTTTTTTTTACAAGTGAAACAAACATTTCTTTTGTAAACTGAACAAAATATTTTTTTTTATAACTAACTTAAAACTTTTTAGTATGAACCACTAAGAAAATTTTAGTAATAGCTCTAAAATTATTTTTAGTAACCATTACGTGTGCCCGAAGGGCAGGAGCCTCCTTCGTGCTGCATCCAGTGGGTAAAAATATAGACTTCTGGAAAGGAAGATTTTCGGCAAACCCGCAATAGATGGCAGCACCAAACATTGCTACCTACTCTATTTTGACATGTTCCTAAAGAGGAGGGAATGTTCAGATATCGTTACCCATGGTAACTTCTACGACAGGATATTCATAATCGCTTTATTTACATTCAGTGCATATTTGGCGGCGGCCAGCATCGAACCCAGGTACATTCAGCCTGGAATTCGGTGCTATGACCACTAGGCTATCCGGCCACACCAAGTGAGATTTAGTAATAGCTATTAAAAATGTAAAACTATTAACTGCTAGCTTTTTTTAGTAATTCTTACAGATTCCTCGTAACCGAGTAAGATTACTAAAAATTTTTCAGTAATTAGAAGGATTACTAAATTTTTTTTAGTAGATCGACCCTTTTTTTTACAGTGTATTCAAAATGATGATGATCATCGTTTGCTGCATTCTAAAATTAGGACATAGTGTATTCAGTGTTTGATTCCGTTTGCTTCTGCAATTACATATGAACACGCTTTCTTGTCAGTTACACTTAGCTTATTTTATTGGACTATATTCTCCTCATGTTTACAGAAAAAAATTTCGTTTCGAAATGTTAAATTGTAACTTATAAAAATTTGTCATATTATCAAAAATTGTAAAGAGCTTATCAATTATTTTTATTTTGAGCTGCATTTAAAGTTATCTCCATACACCTAAATACAGATTGCATAATATCTTTAGAAAATATCTGCAACACAAAATATAATAATATTTATCCGTGTAATGAAAAGGAAGATTGTTCAAAATTATCAATATCATTCTGTGCTACGATCTAAAATTGTAGCTTAATAACGTGTTCAATGCTTTCTTCTACAATTATTTAGCAGCATACTTTCTAGTCATTTACTCTTATCTTGTTAAATTGGAATAAATTCGAATATAATCTTAATATGGTAAACATTTGTATAGAAAGGGTGTGCTACTAAGATATTTCGTTTACCTATTTTTAAAAAAAATTGTTTGTAGAATGCGTTAAAATTTTAGAACAAGCAATTCAATGGCTTGATAAGTGTGTGAAAAGAATTGCTTTAATTTAAACATGCATTTAAATATTTAAAAAAAATGGCTTCGAGAAAACATCTATGAATTGGTATAATTCATAAAATGATGTTAATAACTAGATAAAAAATATTTTTTTAAAAGCTTACTATCTAAAAACCCATTAATGAAATTTAACGCATTATTTTTAGTTTTGGAAATATTAATTTCACAGAAAATTGAACTATTTCTATGGAAATTTCGACTAATTCTGAGATAAAAATTCCACAACGTTAGAAATAATGTCAAAGTGCTATAATATCAGAAGGAATTTTGTTCGTCTAATAAAATTATAAAAGTGATTTATTTTTATGTCCTTTCTTTCATATCGAATTTATTGTATGTTATTCTGGCGGGGAATCATAAAAGACAGTGTGATATGGATCAATTGTCATTAAAGAAGGATTTATGTATTCAATAGAAATTCAATCTGCATGAAAAAACATATATTCTTACAGGGTTTCCAGTGAATAAGACTCCGATTTATAAATTAAATTTCTCAAAAATAAATAATGATAGAATTATGCAATAAATGATTTGTTTATCTGCTAAGTTGAAAAAATGTTACACAGAAGTTTCGATCGGTGAATATTTTGGAAAGATTGTGTTCTGATTGCAAAGAATGCTTGACTTGGCATGTTCCTTATTTCAGAATTGCTTTTAGAGAACAGGTTTTTCCGAAAACAGTGCTATGGTTTAAAGATTTTTGGAATTAAATTTTAGGAGTTTCAAAATTCCAAAAACAACTTATATAAACGTCTTAAAATATTTACATACTCTAAATAGGTAAAAATGCTCCTTTATTTGTGTGATTATGTGTATGTGTAGCTGGGTGTGGGAGGGGGCACTGGTGTCAGCGGTGTCAATTTGTCAGCATAGCAGTTTTTGCTATAATTTGAATAAATAGGGTCAAGCAATTTCGTAATTAAATAAACTTGTTGTCTTAAAACTTATGCAAATTCTTGAAAGAGGAAAAGAATCATATTTTTGTGTGTATGGGGGGGGGGAAGTACAGGAACTTTTTAAAATCCAAATCAAATTTCGAAGCTGTGTATAAAAATTTCCAAAACTTATATTTCGAGTTCTTCCCTCTACATGAGCTCAGACACTACGTCTCTCACGCGGAAACACTTTCTTTCTAATGTTAATCCGATGGGAGATTTTTTTTATATATCTCGTTTGCATTTCCATATTTTTAAAAGCTTTTGTTTGCATCCTATATCTGAGTTCGATCTTGATAAAGGCTGTTTTACAAAATTGAAAGGAATATAATAAAAAAAACGCTTGTAAAAAAACAAAAAACTAGAATAAATATAAAACAACCTCTGTGAAAGGTGACCCAGTTATACAATGCAAAACATTTTGAAAATAAAACCAATATCTTTAAGAAAAAAAATCTCTCTTAAAGTTAATATTAAAAAAGCGATTGCTTTCACGTGAGTGTAGTAGCCCATTATTTGGGACACAAATTATTTGAGCGAAATCAATATGCTATTAAATTCACTTATACAGTCAAACGTGATGGTAGAAGTGATTACTGGACAGAAAAACAAAACAGTCTATATTTTCAACATTTCTTTGATTTAGTTGTGCTTTTTAGGTGCTTTCGTAATTATGTAAATACGTAGCACCTATTGTTGTCGTTCAGTCCGTCTGTCTTTCTGTCCGTCTGTCTGTCTGTCCGTCCGTCTGTCTGTCTGTCCGCATATAACAACGCAAAAACTACCCAACTGAATCGTTTGAAATTTAAAATACATAATTATTATATAATTTTGTCGAGTTATTTCAAATTTTATCAAAATTGGATGCATAGTTCAACTACAGGGACAATCAAAAGTTTTCCTTTACATTAGGTTAATGGGGAAAAATGTTTCAAATGCATTTTAATGGTGTTACACTCATTCGAACGTAATAAAATTGATCTGCATCTATAAAGTACTTATTATAATATACATTTTGCAGAATCTGTGGTGCAAAGAATATTTGTTACTGATTTACAAGGCCACACAAAAGTATTCCATGGCATGGTATAGGGAGAACATTGTTCAGTGCGCATTTTAATTGTAATTATTTACAATTTTATGAGATTGATGTATGAGAGTGATATTTTAAAAAATGCGTTATTGTACGAACGCACCTCATTTGCTACGTTTCACGTGCAATTTCCAACTTGTTTTATCTGAAAAAGGCTCTTTTTATACAACTTCTTGCCATATGTCTGTGAGCATGTTCAACATCGATCCAATCGAGTACAAAGGTATCCTTGATTTCAAATGAGAAATGATTTTCGAAAGCGGTGTAGTGTAAACTTGATATTTAATAAAACTGTATGCATTGAAAACTAGACATGAAAGATCCGTTGTCATTATTGCTATCTGTATTTCAAATTTGTAATTTAAAATACTCCACATATACGATTCCAGTAACGTTGGCTTCAGCAAAGAAGAGTAAGCCAAAATATTAGAGTAAAATATTATAAATCTGACTTCCAATTTGCACATGGGAAATTATACATAGATTAATATTTCACAAATTATTCAATTACAACATTACCCAAAAAATTTATGCCTACACTGCACATGACTGTAATTTCGAAAGGAAGAGTGGGATCACATGCATTTCACTGTTATGCATTATTCTACATTTCTATTGTCATGCACTTTAGTCGGTAATAATGTGAATTTCTGTTGTAACTTTCGTAAATACAGACTCTTTAATTTCTGTCTAATTTAATAAATTTATAAATGTTTAAAGATAGCATGTTTAAAGATACCCAAAAATGGTAATTCAATTAATAGGTTTGCTTGACTCTCCGTTTCACATTATTGAAAAAAAAAATTGCGAGGTTGTTAAAACTAAAAAAATAAATACAACATTCCTGTTTCATAACGAATAAGCTTCTTTTTTTAAGATTGAAAAAACGTTCATAACTTCAGTGATAATTTCTTTTATGAAAGAAAATCTCTTTTATTTAATATTTGCATATTATTGAGCTAGAATTTTATTTTATCAAGTATTTTTTTTGCCCGTGTTCATCTAATTCTTTGGATTGAAATTATAATAATAAACTATTCTCAAGGGATTTTAGTTTAATACATTAAATATTTTGACATTTTTTTTGCACATAAATAATAAATATTATAAATAGTCAAAGAATGTGAAAAACAATGTCTGAAAATTTCATAATAAATAATTATGTTCATTATTTTATTGATAAACAATAAAAAAGGCCCACTAGTCAATTACATCATAAAAAAAAAAATTTCACACAAAAATGAGAAATTGACTGACTAATATTTTTCTAAATTGTTGAAAACAAAATTATTTTCTAATTCGTATATAAATAATTCGCTAAAGCTAATTAATCAGTTAAATCCAATTTAGGACTTCAAGTAAGTCCAGTTATACGATTACAGTAATGTCATTTTCAGCGTGTGTCAAAAGTGTAAGCCAAAAATTTAGGCTAAAGTAGTACAAATCTAAATTTAAATTTGCACATTAGAATAAATATTTCGCTAATTATTCAGTTACAAAATTATCCAAATAATTGATGTTCACATTACAAGTCATACTATAATGACGGTGGAACACGTGGCAGGTTCCCAAACATCAGTGACGTAGCTAGCGAGGGGCGGAGGGGGCGGACCGCCCCGGGTGTCAACCTCTAAGGGGTGACACCCAATCTTTTTTTGAGAATAACCTTAAAAATTTTTGAAAAAGAAATCTAAATTAAAATGAAATTTCTAGCGCACGACCTAATAGATATAATTTTCTTTTCTTTGATAATGGGCAATTTTATACTGATTGGTGTGTCTAAATAAGTCAAAAACCAACCTATCCAACGTGTGGGTAGCAAAAGCAAACTTTAAATGAAAGAATTTTCTTCTACATATAGACAGCATGACTTATGCGTACTGTGCGTTAAGTAATAAATCACTCTGGTGTTTTTTTTTTCCTT
The DNA here is from genome assembly GCA_964019185.1 of Maratus speculifer. NCBI lineage: Eukaryota > Metazoa > Arthropoda > Arachnida > Araneae > Salticidae > Maratus > Maratus speculifer. The sequence continues at coordinate 386,020,500 of OZ025291.1, forward strand.
ATATAAAAGGACAAAAGGTAAATAAGGAATGGTATAATCATTTGTTACAAAAACGTAGAATTTTGATTGACAAAATATGACGGATCAGAGGGGGGGATGATACCATGATGCCTGGGGGGGGGTGAATCCGCCCCGGGTGTCACCAAACCTAGCTACGCCACTGCCAAACATTGCTATTGACATGGACTACTCTGCTCTGCAGCTTTTTCTGCATAGTCACTCTACCGCTTTTATAGAATATTTCTATTCTGACCAATAAGAATACTCCATAATATAGTCAAGTAATCGTTTTCTATAAAATCGGTGGAGTGGCTATGCAGTAAAAGCTTAACAGTGTACTAACATACAATTTGAGGGATAGAAATTCGAGATTTTTCCGTAACTTCAGCAAATATAGACTCTTTAACTCTTTCCTGTCTTATTTACAGACTTAAGTGTCAAGCTGGTCGAAATTAGTTATATATAATGTGGAAACCTATGAAAGAAAAACAAAGTTTATTAATTTCTTTTAAATTTTAGATAAATTCAACACCAATTTTATGTAAAAATGATATTTTATAGTTCTCCATGTTGAGGAGTAGGATTATGCGGCAAAAGCTGCAGGGTTTTAACAGTGTACTGACATACAATTAGAGGAATAGCAATACGAGATTTTTCCGTAACTTCACCAAATATAGACTCTTTAACTCTTTACTGTCGTATTTACAGACTTAAATGTCATGCTGGTTGGAACTAGTTACATATAATATGCAAAATTATGAAAGAAAAATAAAATTTATTAATTTCTTTTAGATTTTAGATACATTGAACACAGTAATGTCTTTTAATTTTATGTAAAAATGATATTTTATAGTTCTCCATCATGTAGTAAATTTTAAAAACTTTTTCTGATAGGCAGCCTTTATTTTTATTTATTTATTTTGAGCATGCAGAACAATCTTTACTATTTATATACTTAAAACTATAAACTACATCCAATTCCATGGTACGCTGCTTTCGATAACTTTATTTTTGCCCTTTTTTAGTGGGACCTTGCGCCATAAAACCCAAATCAACCAACCAACCTTTTTTAGTGTATAATTTAAAACATATTTTAAGAGGCAAAAATACTTAATTTCATTCAAATACATTTTGTAAATCTACGTATATTTGAAACTGGCCAATTTAGCAAAATATAAGCAGTGTTGAATAGAGAATTTGGCCTGGTGGGGTCACTGAGCTCGACAATAACACGGAGGGCTAACTCCCTATTCTGATACATTGAATCCAGCGGTTCGCCCATGAATACAATGCCAAAGATTTTCGGACGAATATCTTTGGCAAAACATGGATTTTCTCCCATAGGATAGTATGGGGTACATAGTTTCAAATTGAATTTATTTTTAAATTAGGACGAAATTGCTACAATTTTCACTGATATGTATTCTTTTATTAAAAATCTGTTGATTTTACTAAAATTCATAGCAATTTTTTTTATTTTATATTAGTTAAAAAAGAAATTTTAGTTAAACTCAACAAAAAATAATGAAAAATATGTTAAACATTGATCATAAAAATATCAATAAGGTGTAGAAATAACCCAAAATAATTAAAAGTTTGCGAAAAAGCTTCAAAAAAAGCTTGCAATAGTAAGAAAAATAGAGGACTCATTACTTGCGCGCACTGAAAAGTGTAATGCGGTCCCGGCAGAAAGTGGTTTAGCCGGATCGCTGAGTAGGCTCTCCGTATTATATATGGAGCTCAGTGGGTGGGGTACATGATATTCACGGTGCAATGAGATGTCATCTATCCCGGATGATTTGAGATTTTTTGTTTTGGTTGGAGAAGAAGTAAAATTCCCCATCCCCAGAAATCTATAATGGATCTCTCTGGAGCCGCATAAATCCTTTTCCGGAAAAAAAATGAATTGAATTAGCATTGAATATAAGACAAGCATGATTTGCAGCTGTGGTGGTTAAGAATGAAATTAAAAAATATTAATAAAGTAATAAAACTGGAATAATAAAAATGCTTTCGTGATTGACAGTAGACATAGGACTACAAACAATTTATTTTTATCAGACTCAGAGTACATGTAAATATTTTGAGACAGAATGTACTCAAAAAATGCTATATAACTCTATTTACTTGTCATTCCTTTTTATTACAGAAAAAAAATATGATGAACTAAACTAAAGAACCCCCAAAAGCAAATATTAAAAAAAACATGTCACAAAAAATGTAAATCATTTATAAAGAATAAATAAGCTTCTTTTAAAAGGTAGAAAAAATAATAAAGTAAGTAATGATCTTTTCATTATAGACTCATAAGAAGTAAATTTTCTTCTATTTCGTTTTTGCATACTTTTGCACTCTAATTTTATTGTGTCAAGTATTTTTTTTTTTATGAATTTACATCTAATTCGTTGTTTAAAAAATAAAAATATAGCACTCTAGCGCTCTTGAAAAGACAAAAATTTAGTTCATTAAATATTTTCTCCATTTATTTATGAATTATAAACATAAAAATAGCAGAATTATGCAGAGACAAAAATATTTACTTCTAATTTTTTTATAAAGCAACAAATTATAATAAAAATTATGGTAAAAAATAAATATAAAAATAAGATAATGAAATACGTCATAAGATTAACCATTTTTTCATTGCAAATAACATTTTTAAATTATGAATATAAAAAAAAGAATACAAATTTGCTATTCATTAATAATACTAAACTATGAAATAAAAAGAAAAGGACATACTTTGATAATCACAGATTTTGATTATTTTCATATATGTTATAGGGTAGAGGCCCCTTAGTATCAGTTTCAACGGATTTTATGCAACGCTCCTTAGTTCTAGAGAAACAGGGGATCTAATATTACAATACAACTTAAGTACTTATTTTCTAATGATCTAATGATTATTTTCATTCCTCACGTTGGCGTAGCTCTTTCGGGAGAGAGTTAGTTGACAGATCCCCGGACCGCAAATAGACAAACACTCAACGTCCCAGCGCGCTTCACGCCAACCCCTCTAGCCAAGCGCTTTGGCGGAAAGATGAAGTTCGACGTACAACGTGCATGCTACATTCTATTCTAGTACCATACTTTGAAGTTTACATGTGCAAATATTTATATCCAGTAAACTTAAATATTTTGGATACAAAATATTCAAGTAAAAGAATTTTTGTTTTTCAAAGAAAATGCTTTTGAACATGCAAATTAATTTAAATCTACACAAATTGTTATTGATTAGATTAAGTCGAATACTAATGCTATTACAATAAGATTATACTGTTACGAAGTAAAGGCTGATGCTGAAAAATTTAAAGTGCATGTTTCTAGTGTTATGAAGGTATAATGGTTGAAACAATAGTTGACTTAATTCATCAAGATATTTCAACATAGTTCCAAAACTATTTACGAACTTGATTTGTTCTACATGTTTTTGGTTTTAAGATGAAATACTCATTAATTGAAATAAATATTTAGATAAGTATTTTTTAATTATCGTATTCTTACAAATATTCCAAAAACAAGACGTACGCGGTCAAATGAATGAAATACGAAAAATCGAAGCAACTTCGGACTTGCATGTTCTTCGAAGTTTTTTCCCCCAAAGCGCTTGGCTACGGAGGTTGGCGTGAAGCGCGCTGGGACGTTGAGTGTTTGTTTATTTGCCCCCGGACCTCCGGTTCGATTCCGGAATATGCTACGTTTCCTTTTTCCTGTTTTGTTTTGTAAATTAACTCGTAATTTTAAATTTACTAAACTCATCGTCAATTAAAAATTGTGTATCAATTATAATTTTTACGTATTTAGCTACGGTGTTTAGCTACGCAGCAATTTATTTTCATGCAATTTGTTTTTCAGCGACAGTTAATTTTTATTGTATGCTTTATTGACGTGTCATAACAACAAGTTTATTTTTCTGCAAAAGTTTATTTGTAAAAAAAAATAAAAGTCCATTTCTGTATATGTGTGCACTTCGATAAATAGCTCCGTTTGTAGCGTTTAGAATATACAATCGTTTTCAAATTTCCACCCACGTATTGCATAAAATGACAGGTATGAAAAAACGGATAGCTTTCGCAATTTTATAAGAATAATTCCAATCATCACGTACAGGAGAAAAAAATCAGTACTATAAACTTGTGTTGTTCATTATACCGAAAACCGCAAATCACTTGGACTCATAGTTCCCGTACAATAAGCATTTGGAAGGGCGGTTCCCTGCGGACACCCTGTAGCTATACATATGTGTATATACATCCGTATGATGATATACAAACATCTATCTATTCTCTTTATCTTTATCTTAAGCACCTATTACATATATTTTTTTACTGTAATATTCAGTTAAACATATTCCAGCTAAACGGAATATAAAGTAGTCTTTTTATATTAAGAAAGCAAACTAGTGTTGGTAGATAGAAAATACGTACAAGTATATTCATTCCATACATGTGTTTCAACGTGATGAGCTTTTTCAATTCTCAGCATATTTCAAATCCCTTCGTGAGAACATATATAAGACATAATGTTGTTTTGACATACTTTGTGCTTATTCCGATATTTCTTTTTCGCTGTTACTAACTTTAGGTTATTCCTAAAAGGGGGAACAATATGTTTCTTTTCTTTTTTGAGAAAAATGATTTATGCATAGATAAAATATAACAATATTTCAAGTAAAAATTTAAAATGAATTAATGGTAAAATATATAATAAAATATATTTTTAATAACAAGAAAAATGTCAGGTACAAGGATGGCATTGAACTCGCAGGCTATTCACTCTAGTTTTATATTACATTCTTATTTCAAAGAATAATGCCCTCAAAGACAGGAGTAACTCCCTAATTTACCCCCTTTATACTTAATCACTATACCACATATTCTAATCAGGAAAATCAGAAAAAACAGTTATACTAATTATTAAGCAAATCGGATAATTCTAGTATATAAAAAATACATTTGCCAAAAGGAAGGAATAAATATCCTATTCTCCACTCTTCATCCCCAATCAATAGCTTCCAAATCTAATCTGAAAAGAGCGTTATCAGAATAAAATGCTATACCTATTTCAAGCAAATATAATTGTTCTGCCAGAAAACACATTTACCCAAATTTAAGGTGCAATTCGTCCTATTTACCCCTTTATACTTAACAAATGAACCTTTAAAACTAATAAGGAAACCACCTTATCAGAACAAAAACATTTACCAAATTGAAGCAAATCTCATTTTTCTATAAAACTTTATAGCGTTACGAACATAAAGTCGCATTAGCTCTCAGACTTTTATAGCCTGAGAAATAAATAAAAAGAAAAATGTCGGGTTAAACTGATGGCACTGAGCGCACTGACTACTCACACTAATTACATATTATACTCTTATTTCAAAGAACAATGTAACTCGTAATTTAAATTAAGGGTGATTAGAGCCTCCTCCTTTATATACTTATTAAATGAATCTCCAAATCGTATTAGGTAAAAACATTATCAGAATAAACCTGTGTAACAAATTTGGTTCAAATTAGACAATTCAGCATGTAAAACACATTTCGATAAATTGACAGGGATATTAGTTGCTACATTAACCAATTTATACTTAAACAATGAAATTCTAAATTAATTCAAGGAAGTGGCTTATCAGAATAAACCTGCATATCAAATTTTAAGTAAATCGAGTAATTCCTCATGAAAAACACTTTTAAATAAATTAAGGGAGTTGCTCCCGTCCCTTTTTTTATACTTAACCATTAAACAATCAAATCCAATCAAGGAAGCTTCTTAATAAAATAAACAGCTATTTAAAATTTGAAGCAAATTAAATACTTCTGAAAAAAGAAACTATTTATCAAAGTTATGGGGATAAGTACCCGATTCTCACCTTTATACTTAATAAATGAATTCAGAAAACTAATCAGTTGCCTTACCAAAATGGACCTTGAAAAAAATTGGATGAAAACGGATATTACTAACAAGATTTATTGCATTGCGTACAATCGGAAAAAATCACTATATCTTCGTTCTAAACAAATCGCAGTAAGAGAAAATTTCGGGAACTAAAAGATTGGAAATGAAATCTACTTTTAAATGTATGTGTATAAAATTTTCTTAGATTGAATGAAAACGGATATTACTAACAAGATTTATTGCATTGCGTACAATCGGAAAAAATCACTATATCTTCATTCTAAACAAATCGCAGTAAGAGAAAATTTCGGGAACTAAAAGATTGGAAATGAAATCTACTTTTAAATGTATGTGTATAAAATTTTCTTAGATTGAATGGAAACGGATATTACTAACAAGATTTATTGCATTGCGTATAATCGGAAAAAAATCGCTATATCTTTGTTCTAAACAAATCGCAGTGAGAGAAAATTTCGGGAACTAAAAGATTGGAAATGAAATCTACTTTTAAATGTATGTGTATAAAATTTTCTTAGAGAGCCATGTACATGTTAAATAGAACACAAACTTCATTTTTTTCAAAGGCAATACTCAATTAAAAAAATATTTAAAAACTTCGGTTCAAACTATTCCAAGACACCAAATTTCAAGTCATTTAAATGATAATTTTTTGAATTATAAACATTCAAAATTTAATGCTTAAAATGTTAAATTACATTTTGATGCATATTTTAGTATCTCCTGAAATTACACTCCTAATGTGTTATTTTTTTAGTAGCGATATTACTAAAATACCCCAAAATAAATAAGTTGAGTTTGAAATTTTTTAAATTGTATTGTACGAATTATAAATTGCAACCTACAATATTTTTGATGGATTTACATTTATTAAGTCTTGCTTTACGGAAATCCAAAATTTAAATTTTTTCTTCCCATTAGTTCTCAAATTATGCTTAAAAATGGCTTGAGGGGCCGTCTACGATAGAAGTGACAAGATATTTTGGAACTTCCTATCCTATCCTGTAATCTAGCTGTCTTCAATGACTGGTTGAGTGGCGATCGCTCGTTCCAAAGGGTTTAAAGTAATGCATTTTAGAGATCTTCGTCTTACTGAATAAAAATCGTCTTATCAGTTAACAAATTTTGCAATAATTTTTAAAACTCTCTATCCAAAATATATTTTGTGTATGTCTGGCTTACTTTCCTTTTTTAAAATAATACATATAAGGCTTTTTAGGTGCGTTCGTAATTATGTAAATACGTAGCACCTATTGTTGTCGCTCAGTCCGTCCGTCTGTCCGTCTGTCTATCCGTCTGTCCGTCCGTATATAACAACGCAAAAACTATCCAACCGAATCGTTCGAAATTTAAAATATATAATTATTACATAATTTTGTCGAGTCATTTCAAATTTTATGAAAATCGGATGGATAGATCAATTACAGGGACAATCAAAAGGATTCTGTTACATTACGTCAATGGGGAAAAAAGTTTCAAATGCATTTTAATCGTTTGAAATTTAAAATGTATATTTATTACATAATTTTGTCGAGTCATTTCAAATGTTATGAAAATCGGATGCATAGATCAATTACAGGGACAATCAAAAGTATTCCGTTACATTACGATCAATGGGAAAAAATGTTTCCAATGCATTTTAATGGTGTTACACTCATTTGAACATAATATAATTGACATGAATCTATGATGTATGTACTAAAATCTACATTCTGTACAATCTGGGATGCAGAGAATATTTATTATTAAATTACAGGGCCACACAAATGTATTCCACTAAATAATGTTATACGGGGAAACATTGTTTGGGGCGTGTGTTAATTATATCAACCTACTTCACATTTTATGAATAAGATAGACGTTAATGAAGTATAATAAAAATTACTCCCTGCATATTTACAGGAACACAAAGATTTCGACCACTGTACTGTATCCAAAGTACGCTCTACTATATCAGCAAGATCTGAATATTTTAAAACTTATAGTACGAACGCACCTCATTTGCTACGCTTCACGTGCAATTTCCAACTTATTTAATATTTAAATGCATGAATCATTTTCTTTAAAGCAATTCAAGCGAGTTACATAATAGCAAGTCAAAAACTCTCATTATTCACAACTTAAGAAACTAAATCTATTCATCTATGTCACTCATAAATGTAATTTTTCACTTTCACACATTTATGCGCATTTAAACACCAATTGTAAAAAAAAAAAAAACTTACATTTAATGAATGTGATTAATTAGAATTTTCAACTCTAAAATAAAAAAATATATATATTTCATCGTTACAATTAATGCTTCGAAAAATTTAAGGGATAAGTAATTGCCTGAATTTTTGAGCAAAGAAGTTTTCTAAATATTTCCTAAATATAAACATATTTTAGTTGCATCATTATATTTCTTAGTAGTTAAAAAATCTATCCAATATTACTTTCTGATTAATTAGATATTTTTTATAAAAGTACGCTGTCGACTCAATGTGCATATTTCATATGTATATATATACATAAAAATGAAGTAATGATTTTTTTTTCACCTAGTGTATATTTTTAATGGATTTAATATACAGAAGACATCAAAAATATGGTAATTAAACAATTAAAAAAATATTGAAATTTAGAGAATATCTATTGTTATACATAAATACTGAATTTTATTTTCAATTTATTTCAACTCTCGGAGTTCTAGACATTTTTTTCTTAATAGAATTACTTTTTACTGCTAAAAAGAAACTTGCTAAACAAACACACACACACATACATATATATACATTGTGACTTTAAAATGGCAATATTTGCTTAAAAAACTATGCTCGCTCTTGTTTTCTAAACTAAAATGCATCTAATACTTTATATATTTGCATCAAAAAGAATTTAATAAACATTACTTCAAATTGAACAAAAAAATTATTATATTGTGATAAAAAATTTTAAAAACAAAACATGTGTAAGGTTTGTATATACTATAACACAAAAGGGTGTCCGGTGTTATATTGTAGGAGAAAAGTCGAATAAATTAATCTTAAGAATATTGGAAAAAATGGTTGTTTGACATTTATCATACAACGTGCATGTCCAATCCTTCAAAGCTCCACCACATCTATGGCTGCACACATTTTATGGCTGCTATAAAGACACCAATTCACGATTTCTCCGTGGTCTCTAGTAGGAAGAAAGTAATAGGGCCATTTTCGCCCTTCGCTTACATTTCAGAATTTTATTTTTATTTTTCAAATTTAATAATTTCTTTAAAAAATGTAGAAAGGTGTTAAAGTAAATGTTTAGGGTACATGGAAAAAATTGGTTGTGCACTTTGCCTTATACTATAATAATAATGCTATTTAAAGTTGACTTCTAAGGCAAATTGTCAAATCCGTTACTATACAAAATTACTGAAAATACTCAGCTTTAAATTTATTAATTTTCCTAAAATACTTTAAAGTGACTTGAACTTACTTTGAAGTAACTTATGGCCCTAAATTTCAAAACATGAAATTTATTTATAATACTTCTATTATATTGAAATGGGAGACAATTTTAGCCACAAAATTTTGATCACAAAGAAATTATCCAAGAACTTTTTTTAATAATTAGAGTATATATTCATGTAAATTATTAAATTTTAAGGAAATTGCACATTTGTTTCTTAGTTGAATAAAAAATAAAAGTAGAATGGTGAAAAAATGAGAATCATTAAAAAACCGTGCGATAACAGACTTCACATTTGGTAACGGACTTGACACTATGTTGAAAATGGCCGAATAGCGAGTGTGTGTTGTGGGATAGGAAAAAATAACAGTCAGTGAGAGCCACCCAATCAAAAGTGGATAGAATGAAACATGTCACCGAGCTTTTAAACTACATTCTTCTTGGCCTATATGGTATCCGTATGCCGCTAGAAGTTGTTAATTTTGAAAAAAAAAGTATTAGTTTAGGGACAGGTATTGAAGACAAACAACTCTGGCCAATAATCCTTAGTTTAATAAAATTTAGTCTACATATTTTTTTTTCGTTAAAGACATAAAATAAAATAGCCAGTGTGAATGTAACAAAATAAAAATTCATAACAAAAAGATAAAAAAAAATTCAGCCTAATTGTCAGATTCCGTATTTTACAATATTCCCAATCATTTTATATTTCAATCCGCAGGAAATGGAATAAAAACACGGAAACACCCTATAAAAATATACCTTTCAATTTTACTGCCAGTTTTTTGATCTATAAAAATTTTTTGCAGCTTATTTTTGAAGAAATGTATTAGTTTAGAGACGGGTATTGAAGACAAACATCTTTGGCCGATGATTCTTAGTTAAATAAAAATTTAGTCCACATATGTTTTTTCGTTAAAGACATAAAATAAAATAGCAGTATGTATGTAAGATAATGAAAATTCATAACAGGGAGAAAATAAACTAAGCCAAATTGTCCGATTCTGTATTTTACTATATTCCCAATCATTTTATATTTCAATCCGAAGAAAATGGAATAAAAACACAGAAACATCCTATAAAAAGATACCTTTAAATTTTATTGCCAGTCCTTTTGATCTATAAAAATATTATGTAACTAAACGACCGTGTGACTACATTTTACTGCCCAGAATATTTCGATCCTGGGGGAGAATAACCGTCATGGTTTTTGGAATGTATCAATTCACGTTTAGAAGAAAATATATGAATACAATAAAACATGTATAAACTTAATTTTAAAAAGATTAAAACAATTTTTTTTTAAGAAAACGTAGCAAGAATGCTGCAAATATATATTAAAAATTATTTTTTTTACGCCAAAATTAACCTTACACTATATTAATTTTCTTTTAACAATATTCCGTACTTATTTCAACTTATTTAATTAAAATCCTGTTATTAGATGTAATCTATTAATATTTATAGAAGCTATATAAATTCTTAATTCGCCATAAAAAACATTTATACCAATATGCGTAAATTAAAAAAAATATCTCTAAATTAAAAATATTCTTAATTAAACTTTATATCTTAAAATTCCCAATAAAATTCATTTTTTCCCTGTTTTTATCAACCCTTTTTTAAGAAAGTTATATTAAATTTATTCCAAAACCATACTTTTCAAAAATATCATTCTTTTTAGTTTTTTTTCGCGTTTGATATTTTACTGCGTATCGATAAATTAATTCTTTCTTTTTTGTGTTAAATTATCGTCTGTAGAAAATATTCGAATTTTGATTTCGATTATTAATTAGTTGAATAATAATCTTTTAAAATAAAAATTATCGTCTGCAAAAGATTTGAGACTGCTATTTTGAACCTCGACGCTAGACATTAAATTCTGTTTACATAAAAGAATCGTGGTTAGAGATTATCGAAAATTCTAGAAGCTTTTTATTATTGACATAAGTAAGGAGGCCAAGAAATGATGGAATTTTTTTTTTCGATTATTCGGGTTTAGACGACTGGCGGATATTATGTTTTTATTATGGAATGTCGCTCCTGGGAGAGCATTTCCCGCTTATTATGAATGCCTTTTAATAAACTAGTTTGGAGCAGCTGATGTGTAGTTTAATGAAGCTTCTACATTTATTTTTTTTTCTCGCCACGACTCCTGTGATATAAAATGGAGAAACTTGCGGATAATAGTGACGGCTCCTTATCACAAAATGTCACACATACAGGGTGTTTCTAAATTCATGGTCCAAACTTTAAGGGGTGATAGTACACATGAAGACAAACAGTATTTAAATAGGAAACCAAGGGTCCCAAAGTCTTCCGAAGGAGATAGGCGCCATTAAAGTTCAGGATCCAAAAATTCAAATGATTATGAAAAACAGAAAAATTGGTCGATTCGTTTGCGGTTTTCAATAAAATTATTCTTTATGTCAGTATTGTCTTGAAAATAAATTATAAAGATAAATTTCAAAAAATGACGATAGAGGGCGCTTTAGACTTTAGAGTAACGAACAACTATTTTTTACCGTTATTTTTTGCATCTCATTAAAGGTTTCGTAAGCTTAGACTTATACTTAAATTTTGAGCTCAAAATCTGAATAGTTGGAAGCAGTTAAGTAGCACAAACTTAACTGTGTTCAGATGATTTTAATTTCAAATGATTATAAAAAAGGAAAAATTGGTCGATTGATTTGCGGTTTTCACTAAAACTATTCTTTATGTCGGTATTTTATTGAAAATGAATTATAAAGATAAATTTTAAAAAATGCCGATAGAGAGCGCTTTAGACTTTGGAGTAACGTACAACTATATTTTACCGTTATTTTTCGCATCTCATAAAATTTTTTTAGAAGCTTAGACATAAACTTAAATTTCGAGATGAAAATCTGAATCGTTGGGAGTGGTTAAGTAGCGCAAACTGAACTGTGTTTAATGGGGGTGGGGAGGTTCAAATTTCAAATGATTATAAAAAAACGGAAAAATTGTTCGATTCGTTTGCCGTTTTCGCTAAAACTATTCTTTATGTCAATATTTCCTTGAAAATAAATTTTAAAGATTAATTTTAAAAAATACCGTTAGAGGGCGCCTGAAACTTTGGAGTAACCAACAACTATTTTTAACCGTTATTTTTTGTATCTAATTAAATGCTTGTAAAAGTTCAAACTTAAATTTTGAGTTCAAAATCTGCATCGTTTTGAGTAATTAAGTGCGGAAATTTGAAATGTGTTCGAGGGGTGGGGAGGGTAACATTTTAACTCCTGAACACTGTTCAGTTTCCGCTTCTTAACCCCTCCATCGATTTAGAATTTGAGCTCAAAATTTAAATCTAAGCATTTGCAAGCATTTAATTAGATACAAAAAAAAACGCTTAAAAATAGTTGTTGGTTACTCTAAAGTTTAATGCGCCCTCTATCGGTATTTTTTGAAATTAATCTTTAAAATTTATTTTCGAGGAAATATTGACATAAAGAATAGTTTTAGCGAAAACGGCAGAAGAATCGACCAATTTTTCCGTTTTTAGGTGCGTTCGTAAGCATGTAAATACGTAGCACCTATTGTTGTCGCTCAGTCCGTCCGTCTGTCTGTCTGTCTGTCTGTCCGTCTGTCTGTCTGTCTGTCCGTCCGCATATAACAACGCAAAAACTACACAACCGAATCGTTTGAAATTTAAAATACATAATTATTACATAATTTTGTCGAGTCATTTCAAATTTTATGAAAATCGGAAGAATAGATCAATTACAGGGACAATCAAAAGGATTCTGTTACATTACGGTCAATGGGGGAAAATGTTTCAAATGCATTTGAATCGTTTGAAATTTAAAACATATAATTATTGCGTAATTTTGTCGAGTCATTTCAAATTTAATGAGAATCGAATGTATAAATCAATTACAGGGACAATCAAAAGGATTCCGTTACATTACGGTCAATGGGGAAAAACTTTCAAATGCATTTTAATCGTTTGAAATTTAAAACATATAATTATTACGTGATTTAGTCGAGTCATTTCAAATTTTATGAAAGTCGGATGGATAAATCATTTACAGGGACAATCAAAAGTATTCCGTTACATTACGGTCAATAGAGAAAAAGTTTCAAATGCATTTTAATGGTGTTACACTCATTTGAATATAACAGAATTGACATGAATCTATGAAATATGTTCTAAAAAATACATTTTGTACAATCTATGATGCAAATAATATTTATTAGTAAATAACAGGGCCACACAAATGTATTACACTATATAATGTTATACAAGGAAACATTGTTTGGGGGGTGTTTTAATTATATTAAACTACTTCACATTTTATGAATAAGATATACGTTAATGAAGTATAATAAAAATTACTCCCTGCATATTTACAGGAACACAAAGATTTCGACCACTATACTGTATCCAAAGTACGCTCTACTATATCAGCAAGATCTGAATATTTTAAAACTTCGTTATCAACGAACGCACCTCATTTGCTACGCTTTACGTGCAATTTCCAACTTGTTTAAAATAATTTGAAATTTGACCCTCCCCATCCCCAATGAACACAGTTCAGTTTGCTCTAGTTAACCACTCCCAACGATTCAGATTTTCATCTCAAAATTTAATTTTATGTCTAAGCTTCTAAGAAAATTTTATGAGATGCGAAAAATAACGGTAAAATATAGTGGTACGTTACTCCAAAGTCTAAAGCGGCCTCTATCGGCATTTTTTGAAATTTATCTTTATAATTCATTTTCAATAAAATACCGACATAAAGAATAGTTTTAGTGAAAACCGCAAATCGATCGACCAATTTTTCCGTTTTTTATAATCATTTGAATTTAAAACCCTCTAAAAACATTTAAGTTTGTGCTACTTAACTGCTTCCAACTATTCAGATTTTGAGCTCAAAATTTAAGTCTAAGCTTACGAAACCTTTAATGAGATGCAAAAAATAACGGTAAAAAATAGTTGTTCGTTACTCTAAAGTCTAAAGCGCCCTCTATCGTCATTTTTTAAAAATTTATAATTTATTTTCAAGATAATACTGACATAAAGAATAATTTTAGTGAAAACCGCAGACGAATCGACCAATTTTTCTGTTTTTCATAATCATTTGAATTTTTGGACGCTAAATTTTAATGACGCCTATCTCCTTCGGAAGACTTTGGGACCCTTGGTTTCCTATTTAAATATTGTTTGTCTTGATGTGTACTATCACCCCTTAAAGTTTGGACCATGAATTTAGAAACACCCTGTATATATTATCAAATATATGTATGCAAATATATATATTAATTACTATTTTCTGAAATGCAAAATTATGTAATGCTTTTTTTCTTTATTCCAAATTTTTCACCGATTGAACTCTTTTTAAACTTATTTTATAAAAGCAAAATCATGACTGACGCCATATTTTCTATGTCAACACCAGAACATTAAAATTTGCTTTTACAGCATTCTTTTTAACCTTATTTAAAACACCACGCTTTTTCAATTTTCACGCCATCAAATAGGGAAAATATGTTCTCTGATCGTGTTTGAAAACTTTGTCTCAGTTTACTGATTTTTTACAGCTTTTAAAATAATTGTCAATCATGTTATTTATATTAAAAAAACATCTATCACATGCAGTCCGACTCCAAAAAATAAATTATTATTATTATTATTAATAATATTATTTTGACAAGTTTTCGTGTCATCTTAAAAAAAGCTTAGCTATTTAAGCTTAAAAAAACTATGTTAAAACAAAATGATGGTGAAAAGAAATCACTTGGATTTTGACATATTAAGGGCACATTTATTTTCTTATTATTCTATGTGTTCGTTATCACAATTTTTAGTTAAAAGAGGTTTTACTTATCCTTTGACTAGTTCTTCATCACCAAAGTTTAGAAGTTTTTAAGTTCAAAGAAAACACCTTATTTTCCCTGTCAAAAATATCTATTTTTGTTTTTAATTTATAAAAATAATCATTTAGCGTTTGACATTGATCAATAGATTTGCTGTATTTTCATGTGACACAATCGAACTTTACAAGAAAGGTATTTTAAGCACATAAAAATTCTTATTTTATTAATTATTCATTCAAAATAAATTATTTAAATATTTAAAAAAAGAGTAAGAATTTTTAAAAATGTGCAATTGAATGAAATATAGGTATGTAGTAAAATCTGTAAATAATTCTTATTTATACATTCTGAAATTTAAATTTGCGCTCATTTTAATAATGCTTTAAAAATTTTTCTCAGTTTTCATAATTTTCCAAACCTACTTTAGGCAATTCTTTCGTGTCTTAAAAATATTCCAATCATACATTTCGGTTGTATTTTATATCCTTCTAAAAGCTCTAATTAATAATTTATTGATATTCTCAAAATACTTTTTTTTTAAACATTTCACTTATTATATTTTTGTTTTAAAATCTTTTAATTTATATTTCAGTCTACAATGCTGATATGAATTCTATTAATTTTTTTCTGCTGCAACTCTCGTTTTAATTTACCGATTTCTTTTTAGCACTTTCCAACAAAGTTGAAAAGTGCTTATGCATTCGGTTTGTCTGGCCGTCTGGCCGTCTGGCCGTCTGGCCGTCTGTCCGTCTGGCCGTCTGTCCGCGCTCTAACTCCCGTAAATATACTCGGATTGCTATGAAATTTTTATACGTTGTTGAGGTTTACCCTAGCACGAACCCTATTGAAAATGAAGTATCTACCATGATTAGTTTATCTACAGAGAGAATCAAAAGTTTCCCATTACATTACGGCCTATGGGGAAAAATCGTTAATATACTCGGATCGCCATGAAATTTTAGGACGTTATTGAGGTTTACCCTAGCACGAACCCTACTGAAAATGAAGTATCTACTATGATTAGTTTATCTACAGAGAGAATCAAAAGTTTCCCATTACATTATGGCCTATGGGGAAAAATCGTTAATATACTCGGATTGCCATGAAATTTTAGGACGTTATTGACGTTTAACCTAGCACAAGTCCTATCGAAAATGAAGTTTCCACCATGATTAGTTTATCTACAGGGCGAATCAAAAGTTTACTATTACATTACGGCCTATGGGGAAAAATCGCTTCAAAGGAATTTTAAAAATGTTATACCCTGTCAAACATATTAAAATATGCATTCTATAAAATATAAGGTGAAAATATAGCTATTATTCATTTACAGGGCCACACAAAAGAATTCCATTAGATAATAGTAAAAGGGGGAATTGTGTGTGGCATATTTTAAATATATTAAGCTGTTTCATGTATAATAAAATTGATATATGTCACTGAAGCTTAATATAAATTATACGCTACTGTCTTGCATAATATGAAGTACATAGTATTTACAGGGCCATACAAAAGATTTCAAATAGTATATTCTTTCCGAAGTACCGTATATGTGTCCGATGATGGCTGATGGAGGGATGAAATGCATTTTAATTATGATATTCGCGTTTATATTTCGCTAAATATATGCACATTATATGGTGTGTATAAATGTTATAGTTCATATACAGGGCTACCCAAAAGAGCTCACCAACGTTACTGAATATGAGCGTAAATTATTTAAACGTGGTTCTTAAATAAGCTATGCATTTTTACGCTGAGCTGCATTCAATTTACTGAGAAATGTTTGCAGAATATAGATAAAAGGATATACAGGTCCACGCAAAGAATTCGGTACATGGACGCCTATGAATGATGATTTATGAGAATGTGATTTCAGTTGTTTTAAAAGTGTTTTAGTTTACAATAACTTTTAGCCTAATGCTGACGTGTAATAAAGGTACAATGTAAACTACAGGGCTGAACAAAAGTATTCAAGTATGTTTCATCTAATAGTATGAATTGCTGAAAAAGAAATTTCAAGCTACTGGGTATTTTCTTGCTAAGCTAAATTTTCCCATTATATGAACTGACATATGAAATACAGGGCTGTTCTAATGTACTGGAATACATATTTGGGTATATTTGGCTATACACTATTATTTCCCTAAATAACAAAGTTTTGTTAAAGATTTCATTAAGTGTTGGAAAGTGCTTCATAATCTATGCTGAACGCATGATTTTTCTTACTTGTTTCAGTATTCTAAAAGTCTTTGTTGCGTGCTTTACGAAAATGAAGCTTCATTTGGATTTTCTTCTGCAACTAGGAGTGTTTTACGCTTTCTTGTCGGTCCTTGATACTCACCGCATTGCACCGCAGTGCTTTCTCAGGCAAATATTTATTAACCTACATGAATTTTGTTGCTGGGTTTTTACGGTTTTCAGCTGTTTAAAATATACATACGTCACAAAGAAGCCATCTTCAATGACATGGAATAACGCATTTATCGTAATAAATTAAAAAAGAGCATTATCGAATTTTTACGGAAAATTAAAGCGGTGTCATGTCGCAATTAATCTTATTTAATATGATGGACTCGTATCTTCTTGGGAATGCTCTGCTTATGTGCAATGTTTAAATCACATAACAGTAAACATCGAAATGGGAAACATTTTTCTATTAAGGATAACTGTGTCCTAGGTACAATAAAAAATCTCCGATTCTGTGGAAAACTCAATTGTAGCGGCTAGAAAATGCTAGGCAAAAAATTGCTAGCAATACAGTGCTCAGCAAATTTTAGACACTCGTGTTTTTTTATATTTAAATAAAAATAGGAACATTTGCGTTTTACAAATGGCTATACTTATTTTTAAATATATTTTAAACGATGCAGGATAAAAATAATAGTTATAATATAAGATAATATTTAATTTAACTGAAAAAAGTAAAATTTGCATATTGCAAAAGTTTAGACCCTTTTTTGATTTTTTGCCAACTGATCATGGAAAAATGCAAATTTCTAAGTTATAGTGTCACATGTCTGAAGTATTTAAGAGTACCTCGATATAGCATTAGTTTGTGAAGATGCCGCAAGCTAAGAATATTCAGTTAGATGAGGTATTTGAAGTAGAAAAGCTGAAACGCAAAGAGAAGACTGTTACAGAGTTTTCAGCAGCACTGAATCGTCCAAAGTGATCTCTCTATGAAGTATAGTCGAAAGATGTCTTCTTCAAAACAAAACATAAATCCGAAAGACCTTGTGTGACTAGAAAATGGGATGACAAAAGGATCCATAAACTGACATTTACACAAATGATGATTGCTAATCACATTAAAAGTAAACCAGGACTTTCCCTTTGCACAGACATGATTCGTAGATGAATTACAGAAACAGGTAAATAAATTTACATGAAAATAATAAAACAATCAGCTTTAAAATCTCGCTAAAATTTCGCAAAAAATCAATAGCATGGAATTCGAGTATGCAAACATACGTCATATAGACCCAAACCCAAATAGTACGCTATGATATTTAGTAACGAAAGAAAAGTGGAATTTGAATGGACCAAGCGGGTGGGCATACTATTGGCACGACTTGCGTTGAGCCTGGGACTTTCTTAAGTCGACAACAAAGAGGTGACGCTTTAATGATTTGGTCCTCACTTTTCTTTAATGCTCAAGTATCTTTGGAGTTATTCAACGGTTGCCAAGCAACACAAGACTACGTACATACATTGGAGATTGATTTTTAGTCATTTGGGGAACTTTAAGCTGGTCCAAAGTATGGATTTTAGCAAGATAATGCGTCTATTCATGTTGCATACGAAACAAGAACTTCGTTTAACTCTAAAAATACTACTGATCTCAAATGGCCAGCGTATAGCTCTGATCTGGACCCAATCGAAAATCTTTGAAACATCATATGTCGTAAGGTTTATGCAAGTTTTTGCTATATTTTTCTGTTAATGAGCTTCAAGCTGCTGTTGAACATGTTTGGTGCAAAATAGACCCCCAAGTGACTGAGCATTTAGTTTCTTCGATAAAAAGGTACATTCTTGCACTAATTGTAGACAAGGTGAGTGCAACTCGATTATAATATGTTGTTATTTTTCTGTAAATATGTAAATTGTCTATACTTTTGTCATAACGTTAATTTCGCTTTTTTTTTCATTATGTATTATGTAAAAGGTAATTGTTTGTGAATAAAGAATAAGTCACAAGTAATGTATGACAGATTAATTACAAAAATTCGGTGTATACTTTGGAATATAGAAGCGTAATCGATCATTGTCTAAACTTTTGCTGAGCACTGTAATACAAACAAGCAAGAACCTCTATATTGTGGAATGTCAATGGTTTATGAATTAGAATATATATATTACAATCCTAAGTAACTTCTTAGTGATATATTGTTTTTTAATTTATATATCAAATTGTAAAACAATGCGACAGCAATGCGACATATCGGAGTGTGGTTTTACCATAACGCTTGTCGAAAATGGATTTTTCTGTATCGAGCGAAACAGAAATTACATAAATAAACCCATAATTCCATTTGCCTTTCACAAACTTATAAAATTAAAATAACTGACATATCGATACTCTAAAGTAAAAAAAAAATATTATAAATAAAACCAGAAAACTAAAAAAATGAAAAACTCTAACATTAAAAGTTTTTGTTCAATAAGATAATGTATTTTTAAATATTTAAATCTAAAAATTTTAATTACCATAAAATAGTGTTATTCAGAAAAAAAGTTTTCTTCTCAGAATAATTCTTTTCAAAGTTTTTAAATAAAAACACACTTATGACGAAAGAAAAAAAAACTACTTGGATTCGAGATATTAGTAACGCTTAACCTCTTTTTAAAATATCTCCTTGTGTCCCTTATCTCTATTTTGAACTGTAATTACAATACTTACCCCTAACTCTATCATCAATTCTCTGTTGCCAAATTTTGAACTTTGAAAACATAAGAAAAATACTTTATTTTGCTTGTCAGAGTAAAATATTTTTCCTTTTTATTTATAAAATTAATCTTCTAGAGTTTGGCATTGATAAATAGTGCTACTGTATTTTTTGGTGACACAGTCAAGATGAAACAAGAAACGATTATATACAGATTGACGGTTTGAGTCCAATCACTGCGTTAACTGGGATGATAAAAATTTTTAATGTTTAGAATGTCATAAGAATGTAAAAATGTGATTATAAGTCAAACAAAAATAGGAAGAAAAGTTTTAATAAATTTAAACGAATTTTTCTACTATCTGATAAGTTATGAATATTATTTTTGGTTGAAATTGATAGTTTGGCCAGTAAAATAAAACTTAGGAAAATATTGTTTAAAGTTTGTCTTTTTTATGTATAGATAATTAAAAAAATTCTTACTATATCAACCTTTGTTCAGTAGTGATAACAGAGAAATATGACAGAAAACTAAAAATTTTTATCTTCATATTTATTTATTTATTGGAAATAATTACGTCTAATTTTTCTTGAATACTATCTATCTAGAATTTCTAGAAGACCGTCGTTGAAACTTGTAGTATTTTATTATTGTTTCCTCTTTTTTTTCTTTTCACTCTTCAACAGAAGAAAGTATTATAATCGAAAGTTTTTCCGACTTCCGGTTTTCGACGGACTTACTCGTTTTAGTGATCAGTGGTCAGAGATAAAACAAAACATGCTTTTAAAAATGTCTGTCTGTCCATGTGTGTGTCTCTGTGTCCAAGTTTCCATGTCTGTGTGTCCGTGTGTCACTATTGTACCATCTAAAATTGTATGAAGGTATGCATCGAATTGAATACACATTGTTTTCTGTGTATGCTTTTTAGCTATGGCAAGCAGGTCCTTCAATTTAGAAAGATTACACCGGAAGGCATTTTTGTGCCATTTTCAATGTTGAACCATCGAAAAGTGTATGAAGTTATGCATAGAAATGAACCAAATTTTATGTGTAAGTGTTTGGATATGGCTAGTCAGTCCTAACTTACTTTGAAAGAAATCCGCCATAAGGGGATTATACAAAGAAACTCATAATTCCATGCAATTCAAAAAGTCATAAAATCAAAAGAATTGTCATATCTGAGTACTAAAGTGAAAATATACCATAAATAAATCACAAAATTAAAAAAAATGGTAAACTCAAACATAAAGCTGCTTCTATTCAATAAGATAAAAATTCATTTTTAGATATTTAAAGCTAAATGTTTAAAGTACCTTAAAATAATGCCATTCAGCCAAAAAGACTTCTTGTCAGCATAATTGTTTTCAAAGTTTTTAGGATCAAACTAACTGATGGCGAAGAAAAATTACTTGAACTGGAGATATAAGTAACGCTTAACATCACTTTGAAATGTCTCGTGTGCTTTATCTGTATTTTTAGTTATAGTTATAAAATTGTCCTCTTACTCTTTGATTACTTCTCTGTTACCAAACTTCTGAATTTTGAAAACACAAGAAAAACACTTTATTTTGACTGTCAAAGTAAAATATTTTTCTTTTATATTTATAAAATTAATCTTCTAGAGTTTGACATTGATCAATAGTATTACTGTATTTTTTGGTGGCACAGTCAAAATGAAATAAAGAGATATCCTGCAGACTGTCAGTTTGACACCATTTTGCTATTTTTACTAATACAATTAAAAAAAATAATATCTAGAATATCACAAGAATATAAAAATCTGCTTATGAGTACAAAAATATTAAGTAGCACATTTGTAGATATCAAATGTAAATTTTTCCATTTTCTTAAAAATATTAACATACATTTTCTTATGAATACAGATAGCGAAATCTAAGAATTTATAAATCAAACATAGCATGGTGCAATTTTCAATATAAGACATGGGAAAGTGTTGGATGTCTAGTTCAAATAAAAAAAAAAGTCTAAGTAGACACATAAATATATTTATATCTTACACTGTTATACAAATCTTGCAATCTGTCGTATTAGAGTAAAGTTATGTCATAACATTTGTCAAAAATGGTGTTAAAAATTACTGTGTTAAAAATTACAGAAATTATACGAGGAAACCCATAATTCCCTTTTCCTTTCACACTGTAAAACATTTGTGTAACGTTACTCCATAAAACTGGTGGTGGAGTATTGGTGGAGTACTTTAACCGATATAATCGGAGTAACATTGCAATATTACACCAGTAATGCATGTTTTTATTACACCATTATGTAAGTGAAAAATTTCTCAATGAAGTGTAAATCGTAGCTGCCACCAATTTTATGGAGTAACGTTACCACAAATGTTTTACAGTGCACAAACTCATAAAATTTTAAAAAGTGTCATATCGGATCGTTAAGGTGAAAAAAATATTATAAATAAATCACAGTAAAAACTAAAAAAAGGTAAACTCAAACATAAACAATTTATGTTCAGTAAAATAAAAATGTATTTTTAGATATTTAAATCTAAAAGTTTGAATTACCTTAAATATAGTATCATTTAGAAAAAAAATTTCTTATCAGCATAATTGCTTTCAAAATTTTTAGGTTAAAACAGACTGAAGGCGAAGAAAAATCGCTTGGCTTGAGATGCTAGTAACGCTTGACATCACTTTCAAAGTGTGTATCTTATTTGCATTTTTAGTTGCAGCTGCCCCTTTCATAACTTCTGTGTTGCCGAACTTTTGAACTTTGAAAACACAAGAAAAAAAATTATTTTGCCTGTCAGAGTAAAATATTTTTCCTTTTTGTTTATAAAATTAATTTTCTAGTGTTTGACATTGATCAATAGTACTACTGTATTTTTGTGACATAGTCAAGATGAAACAAAAGGCGAATTTCATGAAGATTGGCATTTAGATAGTACTCACTAACATTGACTCACTGACACAATAAAAAAAATTCTGAAATATCATAAGAATATAAAAATCTGCTTATGAGTGCTACAAAGATAGATAGCAAGTTTGTAGATATCAATTGTAATTTTTTCTATTTTATCAAAAATATATATATTATTTACATTATGCATAGAAGTTCATTATTTCATTCGCATTTTAAATAAATCATGAAAATTAAATGAATTGTCGTATCAAAGCGCTGAAGTGGAAAATAAATGTGTTAAATATATCCCAGTATTATTTTTTTAAAGATAACTCGAAACTCAAACATGAAAAGTTTTCTTACTATATTCTTTTCACTAAGATAAAGATATATTTTCAGATATTTAAATATAAAAGATTGGTACTATTTGGTTATCACGTCGACCATTTTCGCCAAATTATAGCCAAGTTATAGTGTTGGCGTAGTTTTTATTTTAAATAACAAAAGAAAAAATAAATTAGTAAAATATGAATAAAAATACAAATAAGAAGTGGAAATTAAAACCACGTCATAACGTTTAAATCACGTATATCGTGTTTAACGCCATTGAAAATGACATTCACAATCATCCATTATTGGCATTTATTCTTATAATTTGGCGATAATTTTTTAGTCGACGGGTTAACCAAGTATTTACCAAAAGATTATATTAATTAAAACAGTGTCTTTGAGAAATAAAGATTTCTAATCGGTATAGATATTTTCAAAGTTTTTAGGTTAAAATAAATGATCTAAACGAAAATCTCTTGTACTCAAGATATTAGTAACGTTTAACATTACTTTCAAATGTTTCCTGGTGTCCAATATCTTTATTTTTAATTACGGTTACAATATTTGTCTCCTTACTCTTTCATAAGTTTTCTGTTGCCAAACTTTCGAACGTTGAAAACACAAGAAAAATATTTTGTCCTGTCAGAGTGAAATGTTTTTCCTTTTATATTTATAAAATTAATCTTCTAGTGCTTGACATTGATCAATAATAGTATTGTACTTTTGGGTGACATAGTCAAGAGGAAACAAAAAGAGATTTCAGGCAGATTGACTGTTTGATATAATTCACTGCGCTTACTGACATGATAAAAGTTTTTAATGTCTGGAATGCCATAAAAATATAAACTAGTCGTTGGGGGCCACCGTAATACTTACCCATCATGGATATGTATATGAAAATAAAACATGTGAAACTATTTATACAATTCATAAATAATTCATTGCAATTCATAAACAAAATTTAAATATTGTTAATATACATAGTAATGCTATATCGATATAGAAATGCCAATTTCGACAAATTATATAAAACGCCAAACTACTCAAGTAGTACCGAACTGCGTAAAAGAAACATCCTTATAACTCCAAAAATAATAATTCTATTAACTAACAATTAACTGCGTCAGATTAACCGTCTCATTTTCAATTAAAATATACCTCTGAATTGAAATTTGAATGAAATACAGGGTCATGAAAAATCGAAGAATGTGGAAAACAAGATTGCAAATATCTCGGCAACTAATAATCCGATCGACTTCGTTCTATATGCAAAATGTGTGTTATTTTATTGCCTTTTAATTCCATTCCTTAGAACAAAAAAAATTCGAAAAGTTTTATGTACCTTTCATCAGAACGAATTTTTCGAGAGTCCGAAAAAAATAGTTCCGGATAATCGAGGTTGCTGATATTAAATAGGGTTCATCCCATTCTTACATACTAACTACATACAAAATTTCAAGTCTCAATTTGTTCGGGAGATAGAGCGTTTACAGACAGACAGACTGACAGACAGACAGACGGACGGACGGCAATTTTTTTTCTAAAAATATGTTTTTCGGAATCTCCACTATCTAAAACGTGTAAATCTGTCAAAATTTTTTTTTCGATTTTCAAAACGATTGCAAGACTTACCCTATACTACGTATGATGAGTAAGTAAAAAGTGGTTAACGGTAAAACAAAGGTAGGTAGGAAATTTGTTGGTAATAAATTTAAAGGAATTTTTCGATATCCTGATAGAATATGATTAGTACTTTTAATTGAATTTCATAGTTGTTCAGTGAAAAAAAAATACAGAAGCGCTAAAGTGAAAATTTTTTTTTAAAAAAAATCCCCAAAAACTAAAAAATTCTAAAGTCAATTATAAACAGTTTTTTTCAGTAAGATACAAATATATTTTTAGATATTTAACGCTAGTACTTTAAATTACTTTAAAATAGTATCATTGAGAAAAAAAATCTTATCAGCATAATTGCTTTCAAAGTTTTTAGCTTAAAACAAACTAATGGCGAAGAGAAATTACTTGAACTCAGGATATTACTAATGCTTAACTTTACTTTCAAATGTTACCTTGTGTCCCTTATCTCTGTTTTTAGGTACGGTTACAATATTTGCCCCTTTGTCCTTTCATTAATTCTCTGTTGCCAAACATTTGAACTTTGAAAACACAAGAAAAACACTTTATTTTGACTGTCAAAGTAAATTATGTTTCCTTTAAATTTATAAAATTAATCTTCTAGCGTTTGACATTGACCAATAGTACTACTGTATTTTTTGGTGACATATTCAAGATGAAACAAAGGATTAACAGTTTAGTACCATTTACTGCGTTTTCCGACATGATAAAAATGTCTAATGTCTGGAATTTCACAAGAATATAAAAATGTGGTTATTTGTATAACAAAGACAGATAGAAAATTTGTAGATAATAAATTTTAACGAAGTTTTCTATTTTTTGATAAGTTATGACTATTACTTTTAATTTAAATTGATAGTTTTTCAGTAAAATAAAAACTAAGAAAACTTTGTTTAAAGAAATAATATATGAACATATAATTACAAAATTTTTCTTACTATGTCTACATTTCTTCATTATTGATAACAGAGAAATAGGAGAGAAAACTAGAATTTGTTATCTACATATTTAATGATTTAAATATAATATGCTTTTTTCAAAAAGAAGTTAAGTATAATGTAAATAATTAAATATTTTAATCCGGAAAATTACGTCTAGATTTTCAGTTATAATTCCTAGAAGACTAGCTTTGAAACTCGTAATATTTTATTATAGTTTTACGTCTTTTTTAAAGAAATTATGCACGAATAAAATTTTTTAAACATATACAGAATTATGCTCTGAGAGAATTCATATAGACAGCAATTACTTTACTTATTAAAATTACAGATAAGTACATTTTTGTATTGACATATTCTATATATATCAAGATAATTCGAAACGTAACCCAATTCAGGAAAATTATGGTTCCCATATTCGAAAACATTGAGAATTTATCTGTTTTTAGCGATCAACCTATTAAAGACGTGATTATATTTCTCTTTAAAATGCAAAATTTACATCAGTCTTTTTAGATAACAATTTTTGTATGATTTTATCCCGAAGTTCCCTTCATGAAATAAAGATAATATTCCCGTTAAAAAAATATTGGTATCAAACAAAAATGATTTAAACATTTCTGTACAATATGGTTGCAGTTGGTTTTAAAGAGGTTTGGGACAAAAAAAAAATCAAATTAAAATATATATATATATTATTGCATTAAAACTTTTCCTGTTCTTTTATGCTCATAATAATGTTTAAATCATATGTGTATCTTATTAGAAGAGGAAATATTATTTTTTTTCAATTTGATTTGTTTTCAAAATATAGCTAACAAGTAATGATTGAAACGAATGAAATTAAAATAATGGAAATGACCTTTTGTGAAAATGCCTTTTTTCTTCATGATGAGTTTTTTCACAATTTCTCAAATGTAAAGTATTATAACTCAAGCACCTTTAGAGATAAATGCTTCAAACTTGGAACATGTCTTTTTTGATTTTTTTTTATCAATTTTGATTTAGAAAATTTGAAATAATATTTACTTTTTAAAATATGATTTTTTTAAAATAAGTTTAATACTTTTTTTATTTTTTATTTAAATATTTTTTTTGAAAAATTTAATATTTTTTAGAATGCTGAATCAAAATTAAAATTTATGAATTTCTGTTTATTAATTTGTTAAAAATTGAAATTCTGCAAATAATATTTTGAGTTATAGCAATTTTAAATTACCTCAATTTAAAATAATAATAATAATAATAATTTGAAAATATTAGAAGTTTTATCATATGATTTTGTTTACAAATGATATGGTTGCCATAAAAAAAATCAAAATTTTAAATCAATAAAGAAACATTATTTTAAAATGCGTCCCAGTCCCCCTTAATGGAGTAAAGTATCTATCATAAAAATTGAACTAAATAATAGAACGGGACGCATTTTCAGAAAGATTCATGTTTTGAGCACCAGCCTTGGCGAGTTGTCGAAAGCGAGAACGTTTAGCTAGCTGCATCGCGAAACACAAAATAAACTAAGTTCAAATATGTCATAAAATATATGATTAATAGAATTATATTTATTACAAGGAATCTTTACTATTGTTTATAATTAACTTCTCAATTTCTTCGAACATAGCGAGTTAAGGAAATAATATTTTTCAATTGGGGGGGGGGGGGGGGGGGAAACCTATGTTTATATGTTCTGTGAAGTTTAAAGCATTTTAATCTGAAAAAGCTCTTTATTTTAAACTGTGTTTTAATCGTAAACAACGGTGAATAACATTTCCTCATATTATAGTCTTTGCTTGATAGCATTTACGGAAAAACAAATGAACAATAAGCGCGATCTCTTTGTAGAAGGAAGGGTTGCTATTCGCTAGGCGTTTGACGTCACAAACAAGAAAGTGTTCGTAGCATTGACTTCATCTCCTCGCCAATCGTTGTTCTGGCGATAAGGTGCTCAAAACGTGATTCTTTCTGAAAATGCGAACGGGACACCTTCTTACCGATTCACTTTAAGCCGTGACCAGTTCATCCTTTGAATGGACACAAATAAATAATTCGCACAATTCTCAAAAGTAATAATATTTTTTCAAAGTTCTCTTCTTAGATATTTTTTATCATTTTTGGTTGTTAATGCATATTTTTCTTTTTTCTTTTTTTCTTTTATTTATTAACTATTTGAAAAAAATAATTGTTGTTCTCGGTAAAGAACTGGGAAATCTAAAGTATATCTAAATCTTTTTATTGGTTGAATTCCGGAACCTATTTAATTTTATTCGTTTCCTGATTGGTCCAAGTTTAATGCCCCAAAATGGAATACTTCGGTATTTTATTTTATTCGTTTTCTGATTGGTCCAAGTTTAATGTTCAAAAATGGAATACTTCGGTTTTTATTTTATTCGTTTTCTGATTGGTCCAAGTTTAATGTCCAAAAATGGAGTACTTCTGTTGAGACGATCACAAAAAGAGAAATAAAATTTAAAATAATAATAATAATTTAAAAACAAATTGTGATAGAGATTTCAAATAAATTTCATTTAAAAGTGCATTTTTTCTCTACGCAACGGTGTAAAAATTTAAAATGGGCGATATTTAGAAATTAAAAAAATTGCAGTGCCGAAAATTGTACAACTGAAATTTCATTTAAAATTTGTCAGTGATGGGTCTAAAATTATTAATGTTTAATCCATGTCGTACGTAAAATAAGGCGTTCAGAAGTCAGTCTGATTAACTCCATCAAATATAAATGCACATTTTAAACAGTTAAAGTTGTCTATCTTTAATCTACTGTTTTTTATCATATGTCTTGGAATATCAATGTTTAATGCACGGCTTAAGTAATATATAACTCGTTATAATTATACTAAAAATGATGTTTATTATTATTGTTAATTTAAATATAGAATTTATTGACAAGTCTTTAAAATTTGAGTCTTTTGAAATATCATTTTCCAAATAGTCGTTGTAATTTGATAAATTACAATTTATTTATTTATTTGTTTATCAGCAGTGTTGTAGAAATTCTCATATCCGAACTATTGTGGACTGGAGTAACCCAGATATGCGAATAATTCGAATGAAAGGGGAGTGCACAAATGTTTTACTAATAGTGATTCATAAATGTGTCTAATCGGTGTATAAAAACATATATTTTCTTTTTTTATAATATTAATATTGTTTTACAATTTTTATTTCAAGTACATATGCATATATTCAATATCGTAGCAAAACCGGGGTGTAAGCATTCAATCGAATACATTGTGGCTTTCAGTTTAGTAATTGATTAACTAAGCAAATAAATCAGAGCAAACTAAGCAGAGCAAAACTTATAAGAAATAAAAGACTAAAATGCGCAAAAATAAATAAATAAATAAAATTTAAAAAAATCATTTTAATCTAGTTACAATGCGGTAATACTGTAAAAAACTTTTAAAAAATAAATATAAGTTTCTTTTACACGATTGAAAGCAACTTTTTTATTAACAAGTAGTCACTTAAAGTTACTTCGACTCTTTTGTCCGTAAATTACTTGTGAAAATTAATTCACACACTTTATAAAAGTAATTGTTATTATTGGTGTTGGTGATTCAGTTTTATTCAGAACTTTAAATATACAGCCAAATCTTTTAATTAGTGAATAACTTATTTCATAGTTCACAAAAGTATTATCACTTGATGGTAATTTTCACAAATCCATGTTCACTCACGTACTTCTGAGTATCTATGCATTTTCTGAACAAATCTTACGAGTTTTGAGTTTCTCAGAAAATATCTAATTACAAACTTTGAGACTGTATTAGATTAAACAAATTTTATAACTATTCAAGAAAAGAACTAAAATGTTGATTCGAAATTTTAATGAATGGAAAAGTAACACTTTTTCAAATTTTACTAATTGATTACAATGAAAGGTACACTCTAAAAAATAAAAGTGTAAATTTAGACAAAAAAATGTGTAAATCGATGATACAAAAACTATTTGTTTATATGTGTAAATTTGTGTGTAAATTGCCAAAATACAGGCCTAATGCGTAAATTTCAAAATACACATTTCAGTGTGTAATTTGATGATATCACTAAGTGTGTAAAAGTTATAATGATCACTAGTGAAATACCCACATTAATGTGTAAATTGCACAAGAATACACATATATCTGTGAAACATTCTTACTCATTTTTGTGTGTAATCTTCTGTGATTACATGTATAAATCTGTATTACGCAAAAAACACACATTATTGTGTTATTGCAGCTTACACAGTTCATTGTGTAATATGTAAAATACGCATATTCGATGGAGGTTCAATAACTATTGTGTATATAGAATAATACACACTCTTGTGTATATAGAATATCTGTACTGCAATGGGTTGATGTACAATTTCGAAGTCTAATGTCTTAGTTGATTTTATGCTTAGTTTCAGAACCGTAGCTGCAATAATCATATAGTTTTGTATGGAGGAGTAAAATGGGGTGGAGTGTAGTTGAAAGCCTGATTTTTAGCTTATAGGGGCTAGATTTGTGACAGTGGATGAGATAAAAATACTGTTGTTTGGACTCGGGATCATAGTGATGTACCCACATTTCATCCACTATCACAAGTGTAGCCTCATAAGCTCCAAATCAGCCTATCATTCTCACCCCCCTTCTCTTAAAAACTCCCTATAAATATTGTTTTAGAACTTTACTCCTCCCTTTAAAACTATGTTACTATAGCAGCTACGGATCTAAAATTCAGCATATAGCCATTTAAGAAATTAGTTTTTAATATTTCTCATCAACCATTGTAGTACAATTATTACTTCTCTGTTAATGTGGAAGTATGGATGCATTTTGAATTTTACAATTTCTTTAATTATAAAATTGATTCTTCAAATTATGTTTCTATATTATTCAAGGACATTAGAAACTGTTTCATTTTGTATTCTATAAATTAAAATTTTTGTATTCGTGTCAAATAAATTTGATTTTATTATTTTTGTAACAAGTGTCCCATTCTTCCCCACTCTCTTATAAATATACACGTAAAAATTTCTGTTTATTTTTCGATATTCTTTCTTGCTTCTTATTTTTATATTTTCCCCTCATTTAGATATTATTCAGTACATGCAATTAAAAATTAAGATAAAGAAAAAGAAATAAATAATTAATGATAGATTTTAGACTAGTCAGATGGAATAATAATACTTGGTAAACTTGCAATCTTTTTATTTTCAGAGTTCAGACTCAATTTTTCAGACTCAAGATACAAAGTCAATTTACTCAATGTACTGTGTTATATATAGTTATAAAAGTAAAATTTTAAATACTATAAAAAATAGAAAAAGGTATGCAATCTTCATCTCACACACACATACACATATTACCTGCAAACATTTTAGTTGATTTGTTTATATATACATAAATCACCTATATTACATGTTAAATTGTTTTCTTTATAAAAAATATCCATCATTACAAAGAATTTA
This sequence comes from Maratus speculifer, assembly GCA_964019185.1. Classification (NCBI taxonomy): domain Eukaryota; kingdom Metazoa; phylum Arthropoda; class Arachnida; order Araneae; family Salticidae; genus Maratus; species Maratus speculifer. The sequence continues at coordinate 386,051,808 of OZ025291.1, forward strand.
CCTTAAAAAATTATCAAGATTATCAAAAAGCCTGTTGAATCATTAAAAAAAAACGTCTTTTGCATTTACGATTATATTTAAAAAATTGTGTCTTTTTTCAAAAAAAAAAAAAAAAAAAAAATACAAATACAAATACAAATATATTTTACCATTAATGAAATGACTGGTGCTTTCATAAATAAAAATTTCAGATATTCTAATTAAAAATTTAGACATCAAACTAATGAGTATTTTTATTTATCAGCGATAGTAAAAAATAAAATAAGAAATACTGTGATTATATCCAAATATCAATTGACTCATAAATTTTCGAAATTAATGCTCGTAGAATTTATTTGGATATTAAATTTGTGTCTTAAGTATATAAAACTCCCCCGGCGGGGGATATTTATGTAGAAGGGGTAATATGTTCGATTTTGAATATTCATTATGACACAACTGTTATATATATATTTTTTTATATACATACAAGCATACGTTTTAAGTCATATAACTTCTGTAATAATAGGCAAAATTGCAATGGAAAAATGTTTATTTGAATAAAAAGCCATTACTTTAACATAATTTTTCTTCAGAATTTTTGGTATAAGGTTATTTTAAATCAACGTATTTGTGTCCTTTTGCAATTTACTTCTCTGTTTTTTATTAAATCTATAATTAACAAACAATAATAATGTATATATTACTATGATTATTTTAGTGGAACATAGTCCTTCTGATGTAATATTTTCAAATTAAAACACAGCTGAAAATTAAATGTATTTAAAATAAATAAATATTCCAAATTTCTCAAAATTGGAAAATGTAGCGTAGAAACTAAAAACAACGCTATAGTTTTAATCGATGATAAACTTAGTTAACATTATAAATTTCATTATTTTTAAAAAAACTTACAAAGAAATTTCAATAAATTAATAAAACTCAGATGAACTGTTTAACTTATAAATCAGAATATATAATTTATAGATATGATATACATTTGTATAGTAGTTTATAAATAAACTATAATATCTTTCACACAACCGACCCAAAATTTAATACCGTACCCCCCCCCCCCCTCTTCCAAAAAAAATGATGTTAACGTTTATTTTGCTACTGTTAAGGGGTGTCAGGAGTTTCAAATTTAACGCACTTCATGAAAATGTGCTTCCGCTTCGAGTTCGCATAACTTCATAAATATTCAAAGTATTTACTTAATTATTTGTGGTATATTTGGGATAGGGTTTCGGTCTAATAATATCATAAAATAAAGACTCACAACAGACTAAAAAAAATATAGCAAGAACATTTAAGTAATGAAATTTTCATATATTTTTTCAAAAAGGCTATCACTATCCGTAAGATAACTAAACTTTGAGTAGACCTATAAACTTCATTCATAGACTAAAATGATCTCTAAACTCTATTTTATAGAATGAATTAAGGATATAGACATTGCTTGAAATTAACTACTTTAAAATGGCATCTGAATTTGAAAATTTGAAAAATCGTTAAAATTACAATTAATTAATCACTAAAAAATTAATTAAATTTTAAATTATCTTTACAAAATTAATTCATTTTATAGAGAATGTTAATATAAACATATGTGAGAAATTTCCAGATGATACTTCAAATAGATTTTTTTTAATCTTACGGATTGTTTTGAAAAATACAGTTCTGAGAAAACGACACTTAAAGTTAAAATTCTAAAAAAAAATTTAAAAATTAACCTGGACTATTTAAAATGCTCCTGGGTCATATGTTGTTCCTTCCTTTAGCTATAGTTTATAAAATTTTGTTTTTTCTTTTAAGCTTCTAGCTCTTCTAGCTTCTAAACTACTGAAATCGGCTCGCTTTTCAGCAACGCGCACTCGTTTCAGATCAGACGACTTAGCAGCTTCGACTGTGTAGGTACCTGGATTAATACCCAATTCTTCCAGAGTAGTTCGTTTACATAAAATAAAGATATGAACGAAATTTTTTTTCGAAAATAGAAGAAGAGAATCACAAATGCAAATTTTTCCGGTTTTCAAACTGTGGAGTATGCAAATTTTGAGTTCGACGTCAAAAACGTCGCTTCAGCGGCAGCGAATGAAATTTGACTTTCAACTGGATAAAAGAGATTGAAGACAAGGATGATCGGCATTCAGTGATTGCTTTGTTTCGATGAATACGATGTCAGCGAAGTCATTTGACAGATTCAGAAGCTTGGAGAATTGTTGGTAGGTTAGAAGGGGACCAAACTCAAGCCGAAATAGCGCAAGCCATTGGAGTGTCACAAAGTGTCATTTCCAGGATCTGGAACCGTTTTTTGAAAGTGGATGTGCAGGCCGAAGACCAGGGCAAGGTCGTAGATGGGCAACAACGCCCAATGAAGATCGGTATTTAGCGTTAACAGTTCGGAGACACCGAAACATGAACGCTACTCTTCTCCAACAACACCTTCGCTCGGCTACAGGCACCACGATTTCAACTCAGACTGTCCGAAACCGGATCCATGCTGTAGGTCTGTATGCTCGCCGACCGATGTAAGGGTTAGATTAACATCAAGGCATCGTCGCGACCGCAGGGAGTGGGCAACCGAGCATATCAACTGGAGGAGAAATGAATGGAGCAATATTCTGTTTTCTGACGAGTCCCGATTTTCTGTGCATCCGGATAATAGGCGTATTTTCATCTGGAGGGACCGTGGCAGTAGGAATAATCCTGCGTTCGTGCACGAAAGTGTCAGATTTGGCGGTGGAGGAGTGTTGGTGCATGGTGGCATCTCCAATGACGGGCGCACTGACCTCTACATCATTCGAGATGGAGCTCTGACTGGTCGCCGATATAGGGATGAGATCCTCAGACCTATTGTATTCCCTTACGCTGCAGCAATCGGAGATAAATTCATTTTAATGGACGATAACTGCAGGCCACATCGTGCAAACCTGGTGGAGTATTTCCTTTTCGAGGAAGGAATCGTTCGAATGGAATGGCCAGCGTGTTCTCCAGACATGAATCCAATCGAGCGCGTTTGGGACGCTCTAGGAAGACAAGTTTCTGGCCGCCAACAACCCCCACAAACTCTCCAAGAACTGGAAAGAGCTCTTCTGGAAGAGTAGGGCAGAATACCCCAACTCGTCATTAATAGCCTCATTGAGTCCATGCCTCAAAGGTGTTCAACGTTGCTGGCCGCCCGTGGAAACCATACCCCCTACTGAAAATGATTTTCTTTGATGAAAACACCTTTTCTTATTCATTTTTTCTCATATGCACAAATTGTGTTTTTTCTTTTTGCACACAAATGCGCAATAAAATGCATTTTTTTCCTCCAAACATGTGTAATTTATTCTCATATAACTTACTATGTCTGTCGACCATGTATCAATCAGCTAAAAAGTTTCCTAGATACAAAATCCACCTAAAACTGCAATATCCTTTAATTATTTTGAGCAAAGTATCTCTATTATAAAGCCTATTTATGAAGCCTTCCTAATTTCGCTTTAAGAATGATATCTAACACTATTACTGAAAATTACAAGTAAAGTTGTGAAAAAACACAAGTCTGCGAGCTGGATGAAAGAAATTACGATTTAATTAAAACCTAGAATTATAAAATCAAGCATTCTTATATTTGATGTACAAATTTTAAAAGATAATTCGGAAAACGAAATTACAATTAACTTATCAAATTAATAAAATTTTACGATACATGTAACGAAATATTGTTACATGTTGTCGAGATTAATTTTTTTAACTTCTTTTAAATGTTCACGTGCTGCTGAAACGGGGAGGGTGAGAGAAGTGGTCAGAGAATCCTATAAAAATAAATAAATACATTAGTTTATTATTTAAAAAGGCTGTTACAGCAATGCAATGACATCATGTTATTTATGAATCGGGTCACTGAAATAAAAAGTGTAGCTCTGAATAATCTGTAAACATCCCATCCCTTTCGTAACGTCCCTTTCCTAATTTAAAATTCACGCATTTATAATTTTTGTAACACACTAATTAGAGTAATTTCAGGTGTTATCTACATTTACACATTTTTCTGAATTTATGAACTGATAACAACTTACAAACTTAATGTCATAAACTAAACGCACATTCAGATGGGTATTTTTGTAGGAAATGTGTATTTTTTTATGACAAGTGGCTGATTTTAGAAATTTACACACTTACCTATGTGTATATTATTAAGTGTTAGTTACAATAACGTACAAATTTGTGTAAATTCAGGCATATTTCACCATTTACACATTTATTTGTGATTTTCAAGTGATAACAAAATACATACTTAGTTTTGTTAGCTAAAATACACTTAAAAACAGGCAAAATTTTGCAAAAAGTGGGTAATTTTCATGTCAGGTGTGTAATTTTAGAAATTTACACACCTATATATGTGAACTCGTCTAATTTACACTTTTATTTTTTAGAGTGTACAGGAGCAATATTTATATATTTAAACGCAGATTCTGAAAAAAGAAATATTTTTTTCATACCTCAAGGATTTACATAATTTCTAATTGAAGAAATATTTTATTAGTTATTTTTTAATGTTAATTTGTATTTAAATCTAGATGAAAAGTGTATTTTTAAGTTTTCATGTATGTTTATATTATAAAAGAATAATTCCTTGTAAAGAAACTAATGAAAAATAAATTCTATATAAACATGTGAACATCGAGTAAACAAGTTCGGTTTTTATTCCATATTTTTTATCTAAATCTATAATAGAGCATGGAAAGTTGCTATGAATAGAAGAAATTTATAAACAAATACAGGTAAACATTTAATAAAAAAGTAACATTATGCCGTGAAGCATACTTTTTGGAAAACTTTTCACGACTACCAGAATATTGCAAAGGATTTCTTTCTCTTAAAAAAGCAAAATGTGATATTTGAAATAAACAATTCAAAAAGCGCATAACAACTCAAAATATACTTTCAGAAATAACTATATGCGAGATTTGACCGTGGTTCACTAACAAATTTAAATGGGTTATAGTATGCATCGAGAAAATAAAAAAATACCATAGAACACGCTGTCGCAAACCACGTATTTATTCAAAATTACAGGCTGTGTTTCTAAACTTAATTTGAACTGGCAGTAATAACTTTCGAAAAAATATTCAACAACTGCATTTGGAACTGCAAAACAACTATATTGAACTATATATTCGAAAAATTTAATTATATAAAACTTTTAACAAACATTTTCAATTTTGTTGTAAAAGCGAGAATAACAAAAGAAAAGTTTGGTGTTTCATATATGTCCATCATAAGTTCGAAAACTATGCATTTGACAATGCAAATTTTTAACTATGAATATAAGCTGATACGGTATCATGAATTGCTTGAACTTCCTATAATTTTCGAATTTTTCTGGATGTTATAAAATTCCAATTCAAACGAGATACAAGTATCGTTGCAATGTTTATATTTTCTTTAAATTATAAGCGTGAACTAAAGTTCAGTTAGGATGAAGCAGCTTGTATATGGGTGATTCTCAAAATAGGGGACAATTTCAAACGTGAAATCTTAAAAAAAATATTGTTAGCAAAATTTCTAATAAAAATAGGTGTTGTTAATATAGTATTAGGTATACTTTACGTGTAGTCAGCAGAGCTAAATATTTAAAAATTAACTTTAAAAAAAATAATTAGTATTTTTTGAGTCATGCTAATGACAAAACAAATGGCCTGAAATAAATATATTAAGAAATTTTTATTTTCTTCCTGTTTAAATATTTTTTTCTATATTTATTAGCCTTCCTTTTCAGCAAATGGTTTCCATTTTTACATACATACATATAAGGAGAATAAAAACATTACCAAAGAGCAAACTTTGTTTACATGAGCAACATTCTGACACTAACAATGTAAGAAGCTGTCTTAGTGATTTTCTGACAGATTTAATGCATATTTTAGGGATAATAAATGTAATGTCTAAATTTATGTGTAAAATTAAACTTTATAAAAGATACAATATAAGCAATGGTTTCATTTATGCACATAGGAGTCTTTAGCAAGGACAGAAAAACCATGCTAATGACACTGATATTTGTCCATGTTAATGACAGATTTTAATTTAAATAAGATTATGAGTCATAATATAATCACAATGCAATAGTCCTTTTTGGGGCTTTTTAAAACACAAAAGTCCTATGCAAATAAGTAAAATAAAAATTTTAATTTTTAAATAAACATGAAAATTAGTATCCATTCTAATGACATACAATTGATGTGCGCCCCTAATATTCAACTTCTATTCTTAAAATACAATACATGCTTCTATTTTCAGGCTGGGATAAAATGGCTACTTGTTGCCATGGAGAAACTTTAAATTTTCAAACTATTGTCATATGTGAAAATGAAATTTTGATTAATAACCAGCTGTTATAATATGACCTCGTTTTGAAAATAGAATATGGAGGACAAACTTTAATTCTTTTTTTATATACTATAATTTTATTTTTAAAAAGAAATTTATTGGATAAATCCTCTCCTTGATTAATTTAAAGAAAGAATAACATTTGTTTTAATTTATAAACATGATATTAACTCTTCAAAAACCTAGTATATACAAGGCACAGCTGCTGTGGACATCCATGCTAATGACATTTTGAACATTTATTCTGTTATTTTAAGGTGTTTTTAACTAAAAAGTGAGTAATTCTTGAGTGCAAATAGTGAATAATATTAAGACAAACATATCTAAATATAAAAACATGACAGAAAACCTCTCAATTTTTTTTTGTATGCCGAAAGACATAAATTGTCCCCTATTTGAGAATCACCCATATATGACTAAAAAACCGCGTGTGAGAACCTAAATTCTATGACGATGTTCCTTACTCCTTGCCACTTCACTGATTTTTTTAATGAAATTCGGCAACCTACTGTATAGACAACCATGTATCGATTTTTTTACATAGTGCTGTATATTCATTTATTTATAGTGTACAAATATCTCTAAGGCACCATAGTTCAATTAAAAATCATCCTTCGGAAATTCATTCTCCTACTCAATGTTGATCCTGAATTCACTTGATAAGCCTTGTATGTGATCTACAGAATTCAAACTGAGTTGCATGTAAAATAACAGTAAAACTTTTTCACGCATTTATCGCTTATACACAGAGCATATTAGTGAAAAAAGACTGGCATATAACACGGTAAATGAAACTTTTCACATATTCTTGTAAATAGACTTAACCGTAACATATAAAATCATTGCAGAATATTGTCAAAAAATTCTATTTTTTTTGAAAATCCAATCATAACTTAAAAAAGATATAATTAAAAGTTTTCTTCATTTTTCGGTGCATTCGTAATTATGTAAATACTTAGCACCTATTGTTGCCACTCAGTCCGTCCGTCTGTCCGTCCGTCTGTCCGTCTGTCTGTCCGTCTGTCCGTCTGTCTGTTCGTCTGTCTGTCCGTCTGTCCGCATATAACAACGCAAAAACTACCCAACCGAATCGTTTGAAATTTAAAATACATAATTATTACATAATTTTGTCGAGTTATTTCAAATTTTATGATAATCGGATGGATAGATCAATTATAGGGACAATCAAAAGGATTCCGTTACATTACGGTCAATGGAGAAAAAAGTTTCAAATGCATTTTAATCGTTTGAAATTTAAAACGTATATTTATTACATAATTTTGTGGAGTCATTTCAAATGTTATGAAAATCGAATGCATAGATCAATTACAGGGACAATCAATAGTATTTCGTTACATTACGATCAATGGGGAAAAAGTTTCAAATGCATTTTAATCGTTTGATATTTAAAACGTATAATTATTACATAATTTTGTCGAGTCATTTCAAATGTTATGAAAATCGAATGCATAGATCAATTACAGGACAATCAAAAGTATTCCGTTACATTACAAAAAGGTTCAAATGCATTTTAATGGTGTTACACTCATTTGAACATAATAGAATTGGCATTAATCTTTGAAGTATGTACTAAAATATACATTCTGTACAATCTGGGATGCAAAGAATATTTATTATTAAATTACAGGGCCACACAAATGTATTCCACTAAATAATGTTATACGGGGAAACATTGTTTGGGGCGTGTTTTAATTATATTAAACTACTTCACATTTTTTGAATAAGATATACGTTAATGAAGTATAATAAAAATTTCTCCCTGCATATATACAGGAACACAAAGATTTCGACAACTGTACTGTATCCAAAGTACGTTCTACTATATCAGCAAGATCTGAATATTTTAAAACTTCGTTACCGTACGAACGCACCTCATTTGCTTCGCTTCACGTGCAATTTCCAACTTGTTTAAAATCCAAATCATACATAATTATCTCAGTGATATCCCATAATAGGAAAATATTCTTCGTTGTCATGGTGATTTCATCTTATTTTAGATAGAGCCCTATTACTTCAGCATTACTGAATTTAATATGTAAAATAGTAATAATATTCATGCACTTTTGCATAATAATGAAATAACAATTGCACCAATATCTGAATACAGTAAAACCCCGATCTATCCTTCCCGCATCCATCGTTTTCCCGCATTGATCGTTTTATTTTTACGGTCCCTGCACAAATTATACTTAAATAATGTTAACGAAACCCGCATTCATCGTTCTTTAAAAAGTCGTTTTCCCGCATTCATCGTTGTAAAATTTTTCTTCTTACCGAAATGAAATTGAAAGTCATGCGAATTCCTATGAAACACAAACTGGAATTACTTTTTTTTAAATCCTAAAATAAGTCATTTGAGTTGTTTGTGCTGATAATGGCGACAATAATGCGGATGAAGAGTGGTTGTATATAGCAGAGGATGCGATTATGTTTCCACTGATCAAGATTTTGCGACATGCGGTGTCCTAAACTTAGAAGAAATGTTTGATAATGCAAAAAATAAAAATAATTGCGACAAAGTAGAGGATAACGCTCATGCCGATGAAGCTGAACCATCGTAGTTCTAATTCTGTCTGATGCAATTACGACTTTTGAAACTGTATGAACTTTTATAAACGCATATGAAATTACAAAAAATGACCAGAAAAGAGTTGTATATCTTGAAAATTTATTTTTTGACTTAAAAAAAATGAACAGAAAACCAAAAATATATATTGGTTTTTAAAAATAAATATTAATTTTCTGTAACTTCGATTTATTTTACAGTTTAGTAAGCAACCAATTAATATTTATTAGTACACTGTATACATTGCATGCATTAATAAGGCATAAATATTGTGTTTTTTCCTATTTTGATGCTAACCCGCATTCATCGTTTTCCCGCATTCATCGTTTTTTTCTCCGCACCCCTTGAAAAACGATGGATCGGGGTTCTACTGTATTTATAAAACTAGTGATACTACGATCCCATTTCATTAATTACGCTTGATTTCACTACTGAAAATTAATTGAGAAATTGATTAATATTAAATATGTATGTGATTTACCGATGCTGGGTTTCTTGATGTCTCATGTTACGCCGAAGATTGTGTGCTCATGAAGACGGTTCCATCTCGTGCTGTAGCCTAATTTTTATCTAATTGTAGCCTAACCAACATATAAAGAGTAAAACATGCAAAGCTACCATCGTCCTCGTGGCTTAAATGGTAGAGCACTTGGAGCACTATTCCAAGGGACCCAGGTTCGATCCCCGGGGGGAGGGCATTTTTTACTAAGTTGGTTCTACGCTTAGTTAGGAACGTGAAAATTCACGTATTAAATATTCTAAATTTTTAAGCGTAATTTCGCTGTTGGAAATTAATTGAGAAATTGATTAATATTAAATATATATCATCATAATATTTTAAAATTTTTTCCTGTAAATGCATTATGAAGAAGTACATGACAGTGTATTATAATTTATCACATGTGTCATTGTATTACTAACCATTTATTCAGCAAATTATTATTGATATTTCATGAGCTAAACAAAAAAAAATATTTTAATCATCGTTATTGTATAAATTCTGTTTTTCCTAAAACCACAATCGTGAGTGATTAAGTAAATATCAGATTGTTAGCAAATTTAAAGTTTTCCTAAGATTATTGTCACATATTCAACCATGTTTAAAATTTTATGTATGATCAAGTGTCGCGTCGTTTTGAAATCCTGCTATTGCTCAAAAGATGATGATATTAAATACACTATATTGCCATTGATTATGGGACACTTGCGATTTTAGACATTTTACTAAATATCTAGAAAAATACATGAGGAATCATCTCGAAACTTTTAGTGTATAAATATAATAGTATAAGTCATACATCTCCGTGAAGATTTTTTCCCGAAACTCCAAAGGGGACCGTCAACAAATTAAAAAAGAATGAATATCTTTTGAATAACCCTGTCAAAACTAATGTAGCAAAAGCGCTCAAACTCTAGATTGTGATTGAATGCCTTATTGTAATAAGCCTTGTTCATTTTTATGCAACTAGCATGCATACTCGCAGAGTAATTAAGGTTTTTATAAAAATGGTCCCAAATTTTTCCAAGTTTTTTCCTTATAATTTTCAGAGTTCTTAATATAAAATAATATTTTTTTCAGAAAATATGACAAACAACATTGCACACAGTATCCTGTAATCAGAATTAAAAAATAATGAAAATTGTATACAAAATGAGTTGGTTTACAAAATAATTTTTTACTGCGCATGCGTCAACGATATCAAAATTTCATTTGCATATTATGTTAGCTAAATGTATAGAGCAACTTTTGTGAAAGTTACAAAATCATAACTTGAAAATTCTGAAAATAATCGTCAATTGAATAAGTTGAAAAGCCGTTATTTTCAAAATGAAGCAAAAACAAGAGGGATTGTATCCATATATTCATTGATTAGTGTCAATATAGAATACACTATACGGGATGTTACGACTACTTTTAGATAAAATCACTCATTTTTTTGCTTCATTTTGGAAACAACGGATTTTGTCCTTTTTCTATAGACGATTACTTTCAGAATTTTCAAGCTATAATTTTGAGACTTTTACAAAAATTGCTCTATACATTTAGCTAACATAATATGCAAATGAAATTTTGATATCTTTGACGCATGCGCAGTAAAAAATTATTTAGTAAACCTACTCATTTTTCATACAATTTTTATTATTTTTTAATTCTGATTACAGGGTACTGTGTGCAATGTTGTTTGTCATATTTTTTGAAAAAAATATTATTTTATATTAAGAACTCTGAAAATTATAAGGGAAAAACGTGGAAAATTTTGGGGCCATTTTTATAAAAACCTTAATTACTCTGCGAGTATGCATGCTATTTGCATAAAAATGAACACAGTGTATTACAATAAGGCATTCAATCATAATCTAGAGTTTGAGCGCTTTTGCTACATTAGTTTTGACAGGGTTATTAAAAAGATATTCATTCTTTTTTAATTTGTTGACGGTCCCCTATGGAGTTTCGGTAAAAAATCTTCACGGAGATGTATGACGTATACTATTATATTTATACACTAAGAGTTTCGAGATGATTCCTCATGTATTTTTCTAGATATTCAGTAAAATGTCTAAAATCGCAAGTGTCCCATAATCAATGGCAATATAGTGTATTTCTCTATGAAAAGCAATCACTTGTAAGTTTGAAAATGAATATATGATCATATTAACCTAATGAATGAGACTTTGCGAAATCAACTTCATTCCAAGTTTAATCAGTTAATATGATTTACGGATTACGAAATCATGTTTTAATATTTCGTTTTCGTACCACATATTTCGACATAATTATTGTAGAATATATTCTAAATATTTCTACATGTTTAATATGTTATCATAATAATATGTTTATATAATATGTAGAATGTTTGAAATTCTTTTATTTATTCACCATGTTTCAAATAAGTAAGTTGAAAAGATTAATCAAGTACCAGAAAAATACACAGACCTCTAATAAATGTAGTTTATAAAACCTTTTTTTTTACTAAATTTAATTTGACGGAAAACGAGCATAAAAATATGCAATTTGATAGGATTGTAATTTTATAAGCGATTTTTATTGATGGAAGTAAAATATTATGTCATTCTTTAATTGTTCATTAAAATCTTTGATAAAACAAAGGTGCGAAATGTTTAAGTGTGTTAAAACTACGGCATATTTAAGAAGACTCCGTATCAAAAAAAAATATTTCTTAACTATACCTAAATTATATTTTTAGGATCATGTTTGAATAAAGCACAGTCACATAATAGATCATACAGAGTGTCCAGCAAGTAAGACTCCGATTTGAAAATTAAATTTCTCATAAACAAAAATCGATTGAATTATGCAGTAAATGGTTATTATTAAAATTTATTAGTTTAAAATTGTTTTACAGAAGTTTCCAACAGTGAATATTTTGAAAAGATTATGTTCTGATTGCAAGGAATGCTTGACTTGACATTTTTCTTATTAGATTGCTTGCAGAGAATGTATTTTTCGGCATACAGTGCCATATTTTAACGATTTTTCAAATTAAATTTTTTGAATTTCAGAAATTCCAAAAAATTGAATTTCAAAAATCGTTTAAATATGGCACTGTTCACCAAAAAACGTTTTCTCTGCAAGCAATCTAAGGCAAGAAAAATATCAGGTCAAGCATTTTATGAAATCAGAACACAAACTTTTCAGTTTATTCACCGTTCGAAACTCCTATATAATATTTTGACAGCTTACCTAATAAACAAACCGCTTACCCCATGATTCTATCGATCTTTCTTTTTCAGAAATTTAATTTTGAAATTATGATCTTATTCGCCTTATACCCTGTATTAATTGTTAGATTAATCCGAAAAGCACGCACAATTTGCAATCATTGTTATGGTATAAGTCTATTCATGAAGAATTTTAAAAACATACAGAATACAAATCATGCGTCATCTGTCGAATTTACTTTGATTGTATACAGTAATATATTAGCAAAGAATTTAGCAAATGTAGTTGGTAGTATTCCTGTAAAGATAGTAATTTTTGAACAATCGAACATTGAAAATGAACAAAGAAATCTCTGTATAAAGTAAATATATGTGTGTGTTTATAAAAATACATGTAGGGTGAACACGCCAATAGTTGATGAAATTTTTGAAATATTGTGCTATTTCAAGTGGAAATGTGATCCAAACGTGACACTAGAAATAACATTTTCGTTTCACTGTTAGTGCTTTTAAACAATTGTTAGTGATCTTTACTCCAATTATTTTTTTCTGTCTACTGTAAAAGAACCATTTTAAGATTTTTTTGGGGGTTCCGTATTTAAAAAGGGAAAACTGAACCTTTATAATGTCACTACAGTGTCTGGTTGTCTTTTACAGCCTTTTTAATCTTAAATCATCGCACGTAGAAAGATCAGATAGGAAAAATAATAAAAACTATTGACCCATATATTTAAGGTTTATGAAACATTCAGAAATATACTTAAAAATATGTAGAGGTGCAAATTAAGTTACTTAAAAAAAAAACTTTTCTTTGTATATCTTGTGGAGTATTGTGTGAAGCGTTTGTAACGCTGAACTCAAAAAATACAATTTTTTTAAATTTTAGATACATTTCTTTTAAATTTTAGATACATTTCTTTTAAATTTTATTTTTGTGTTTTCAGAGATATCGTAGAAAATATAATGCAAAAATTTGTACCAACTGCCCCGTCATATATTTTCGAATTTACTAAAGCTAAAATTATTAAAAAGAGAAATTAGACATTAACTTAAATTTTGCAGGAAAACTATAGCGATTGCCCTAAGTCTCATAGTTTTTAATGAAAATTGCATTTTTCTCGGCTGGGATGAACTGTACTCCTAAAACGGTTCCAAATAGTTTAATATCCCGGCATATAAGGTTGGAAAGTGGGTTTTAATTAAAGGAGTAGGAATGGTGGACTAAATCAAATGAAACATTAGATAAAGAAGGATCCGCGTAAGGAGAGGGGGGAGACTCAACATCCCTAGTATCCAATTTCCCCAGAGTGAATTAGGTAAGCTACTCCTAATCACTCAACCTGGAACATTCATAGCGTAAAAAATAACATCAAATAATTCATAACATAATAAATGTGATCGTTGATAGAGGACTAATTAATTGGAACTAATCATTTACACAATAAGATTCGCAACGAGTTTGCATTGCATGGCTCTCTTAATGCGACTTTCATGTTAAAAGTTACTTAGAAACTTATCGAGAAAAATATGACACGTATTGACTTCTTTTTAAGCTCGCTTAGCACAGTACCAAGTATAAACTTTGAACAAGGATTTGGATTAGTCCCACTGTTAAAAATAAATTTTTTTACGCTGAATTTAGCTTTAGGAAATAACAAATAAAGTTTAAGTATGCGCTATTTTTATTGTCAGTACCGTCTTTGTTTACATCTATAATTTAAATAGAAAGACTGTAGAGCTGATATTAATTAATCAACTTATTTCGCGATCATTCTCTGTTTTAATTTAATTAAAAATGTACCTGCTGAAGAGCTGAGTAAAATTAATAAATATTTAAATTCATATGTAATGTCTCTTTAATATATCAAAAGTAATTTTGAAAGAAAAAATTCACATATTTTTTCAGTGCGAGTTCAAAAAATTTGAAGAAGTTGTAAGTTGTCTTATACCAGTATAAAAAAACAGTAAAAAAAAATTCTAACAACTAAATACTTAAGACAGAACGAAAACCCATCAAGCGCAATTGTTGGGATAATTATTTATCCGTTACAAGTTCACGAAGCATGGACTGTGAAAAGAAACTTTTTTGTTCTCTGCGCCTGGACAATCTAATTAATCACATTCACTAAAACGACAATGTTCTTCTTTATGATAGTGTCCAAATGTTTAGGAAAGTGTCTGATTAAAAAAAAATCACGTTAATGAACAAGGAAAAGGAATCGTTTTACTTTGTATTAAATGTGAATACCTTTTCGTATATAAAAGTAAAATAATTTTCTTAATGTTGTAATGATATACCAGAAAAAGGTATGGGAATTAGATATACGTAATTTAATAAGTTTCATTTTTGCAAATTCTTATTTCTATACAAATAATATCTAAACTTTTTATATTACTGCTCTACAAAAAGTAACATTTTCGAACATCGCTGTTTGTTACTTAAATAGGGTGAAATCCTCGTAACTTTAATGATTCTTTTCTTGTTCAAATCACCGTTACAAAAATTTGCGTCTATTTCATAATTTTCTTTATTATTGAAAGTATAGGTAACGTTCATGCATATTAGTAATGCTTTTAAAAGAGAAGCTGATGTTTTTTAAACAAAGGCAATGTTTTTAAAACAAAAAATAAATACACAATTTAATATAATTATTATAATATGTACTATGTGGTAGTCCTTGTTGGTGACTATCATATTGGAGCGATATTTACAAGATAATAGCTCTTTTTGTGAAACTGGAAGTGGAATTTTGTTCCATTCTTGTATATCTCCAAAGTCCATTAATCGTAGTTTATGGGTATTGCAGAAGAGCCTGTTTTAATAATAAAAAAAATTACAGTAAATTATTGGTGAAACATCTGGGTACCAGATTGTAATATGAATAAATGGTTGATACTTGATTCCAGTTTTGCTTGTGATTTTTTCTGAAAAATGCGATTGTAATTTTGGATTTACGGTTTCTTGATTTATTCTAATGTAACTCAACAAATCTAACGTCCGAAAGAGAAAATTTTGAAATTTCCTCTTTAAGAATATAATTAGAACATTATTTTGCTGTTAAGTAGTGTTAATATTGAGATTGGGATCGAATTTTGTGATGTCTAACTTTTTGTTACAAGAGATTTCAACATGTACAATAAATTCTTTAGAAAAAACTTCTTTACAGTGTTTCAACCAAAATTGTAAGTATTTTAGGTCTCTTATCCGGTTGCTTTTTTTTTTATTCTAGTCAGTTAGATATATCCACGCTTCATCAATTTCGGCAATTTTTTTTCTACATATTACTTGCTAAATTATTTTCTTATAAATTTTAAAATTAACTATCTTAGGGTAAAACCAATATACACTGTTAAAAATTTTAAATGTTTGCTGCATCGTCGCTCCACCGCTTTTATAGAATATAATTACTTCATTATATTATGAAGCATCCTCACTAGTCAAAAAACAGATATTCGATGGAATGATGATGCAGCAAAAGTTTTAAATTTTTAAAAATGTAACTTTCTGTAATTTAAGGAACTATAGCAATATAAAAAAATCGTTACCGATATGTTATTGAAAGCGATTTCGAGAATGCATTTAAAGATGGATGTCTTAAGAACAATTTATAATTTAAGTCATAGTACATCGTAACTTTATAAAAAGCGAATATATGTACCTAATTCCTGATGGTTATTTTCGAATATTTCTCTTGTATAATTAATTTTATTAATTGCTACATAAATTTGCTTTTTAACGAAGAAAATAATAGCCAATGTATGTAGACAGTTGGAAGAAAAAAACAGCAATATTGATGGAAATAACTTGTTGTATATCATTTTTTGTTATTTTTATTTATTTTAGTTTTCAACAACTATTCTTGTATAAAATTGAAAATTAGAAAGCATAAATATCATTTCCAGCAAAATAAATTAATTTTCAAAGTAAAAGGGAGTGCGAATAAATGTAAAATTGATTCCATTGTTTAGTTCTGATGCATCAGTACTTCATAAAAACATTTTATATGTACACTAGGATTATTCAACACCAGTTGTATTGATTTATTAAAAGTTATGTAGATGTTTAATTATTATTATAAGCCAATAAATCGCAATCATTGCGGGCGTGAGTTTCTAAACCATTTGAGTAATAAAATTATGCGTTGAGATTATAAATCACTCTGAATTCACATGCAACTGAGTTTTGTATCGTTGAATAGAGAACCTCTTGACAAATTCTCTTAATCCAAGAATGATTCATAAAATTGAAACGTGATTAAAGGCCTAAGAAGAATCTTATGGTAATTCTATGAATTTCCCTGGGCTTATGGTAGACGCAGATATGTTAATAATGTAAAAGGAAGAATTTGACAAGGTAGTGCTCAGATTCATAATGAAGTGTTTTCCGAAGTTTAAAACATGAGTTCTATCATCTTTGATAATGACATTATTTATAGGCTAATAGTTCACTAATGTTTGAAAGCTTTTTTTGGGATGTGTTAACGATAAATAATAATTTATTTTGAAATATTTTATAATTGAAAGTTTAAATAAATGTAAGCATAATAAAGTTTGATTTTTTAATACTATTACTATACAATTAAAAATTAAATGCATTTTGTATAATGTTTTTTATCTTACTTAAAAAAAATATAGATAAAAGCATACCTTATTTTTAAAAAATGAAAGTAGAAAATACAAAAACATTTCAATATTAAAAAAAAGGGGAAAAAAAAGAAAAACAAATTGAATGTAGATTCTGCCTGCATAATTCAGTTTCGCCTCCGATTAGAAAAAAATTTGATAGAGATCTTTTAGAAGGGCGACCTCGTTTTGAATGCAATGAACTAACTTCATTTTTCTTGTGTTTATCAATATAATAGCAAACAGAACGGCGTGAAATACTCATTGATTAGCAATTTCTCTCTGAGACATTGGAATTGCATAATAATAAAGCGATACAATTTGACGTGCTACTTCTTCATTGACTAGATTCATCAAAACGGATTTTTTCCTTAGTTTAAACGCTTTTTAATAGACTCTGAGAAAAAGGAAATGCATTTTAGCAATGAAATGAGTGGAATCCCTGCGAATTCGACGAATGAAATGTTTAAAAGACCCGATCGATTTGGTTTTTAAAAAAGCAAACATAATTACATTACTGATTCAATATATAATAAATATATTTCCAATCTTAATGTCAAGTTTGCCAGTTACAATTTTGCATGCAAATATTCGCACATCTTCAGTTAAAATTCTAATCTGAGTGCCAGCGAAATCAAGAAATTTTATTTTATATGCACTCACAGAAAAACAGTTTTATTTAAAAAAAAAACTAATTTCATTTTTACTATGACATTATTTTTATTAACTGAAGTCATCTGAAAGTAAAATCTAAATCTCAGTGTCCATAATGAAAAGAAATATTGAAATGCAATATCGTTGTGGGTAAAAATGCGATGTTTTAAATAGTAACGTCATTTTCTCTTCAAATGTTTTTTTTTAAGTTACTGTTATTAGTAATATGAAAAAGGCATCCGTAATAATATTGTAATTCTCATTTATCTGGTTGCTGAATGACATCATTTTCCTCATTTGAATTTTTTTTTTTTTTTTTTTTTTTTTTTTTTTTTTTTTTGCTTTAGACATTAATTTTTATCATAAATTATTTTCTGTTATTTTATTTAATATTATTTCTCAGTAAATATTTTTTTAATATTATTTCTCAGTAAATATATTTTTTTATCTCAATCAGTGCATAATTATACACAATCATTTTATTGTGGTTAAATTACACGAAAACAGTTAACTTTTTTCTTTTAAATGCGAGGACATGTTCATTGATGAAATAAAGCTTCTGACTGGTGGAAAGTGATAATGGAAAATAAATTTTTATTATCGAGAGAAAAGCTATTCTGAGTTGCCACCATTTTGAAGAAATATCGTAAAAAGCATTTAAAATTAAAAATAAAATATAAAAATGGAAATAAATTAGAAAATAGCTAAAATGGGCACAACTACAAATAAATAGCTTCCATTAAAAAAAATATATATATCAAAATCGGTTCAGTAGAAAACTCAGGGCTGATGACTAAAAAAACAGCCAGGTCTTTTAAATATATAGATTGTATGAATGTCTCGTTTTAACTTCCAGATTATGAAAAAGTGAGCCACAATTTTTGGGACAACACTTTTTAGCTTGTCTGAAAGAAATAGCATCGAGGCTAAAAAAAGTTTTTGAAGAATTATTATTTTACATGGGTAACTCGAGAAATAAAACTTACATACATTAGAACATTTAAAATATTTGGCTAATATTAGTTTATTATTGCAGTCATATATATAATACAATATAAAAGTTCAGGGAGAAGGTGTAACCTTACTCTGAATATTTCACACACCGAAGCGCATCCACCTTTAAAGGAGTCACCTTGGCCGACGATACATTTCTGCCAGTGTTTGTATAACTTCTAGAATCACTGCTGGAAGCCATTTTTTGTAAGGCCTCCAGTGCTGCATCTTTTATCTCATCTGACGACACAAAATAGCGCCCCTGTAAATGTTTTTTCAGTAGTGGAAACAGGCAAACGTCACACGGGTCTAAATTCACTGAATAGGGAAGGGGAGGGATGTGGAAACACAATGGCGCGAATTTTGCGAAGGAACTGTTTTACCAATTCGTATCAATGTATGGTGCGTTTTCTTGCCGAAGGTATATTTGTGTAGCCTCAGAAATTCGCACGAGTGTTTGGCGATGATTTTTTCGATCTTTTCGAAATGGAAAGTTCAGAGTCAGACATCGTGGCACTTAACCTGTGAATCTCTAATGACAAACAAACCGTTGAACCACTTATTGCATGTGCAGGTGGATTTCACAAAGATTTGAATTGACTGACCAGTTCCATTTTACTATGTTAATTGAAATTTGTCTAATCCTGAAATTTCAACAGTGAACTCGATACTAACTCCAAACCTAATAACCAGAAGTAATTGAAGAAAAAAAACAAAATATTATCTTGTATCATGTTATACTTATTTGTAAAAAAGATATTCTACAACTTCAGCGTTGAATTGCAACACTTTGTTTCCGTGAGAGATTTCTGTAACTCTGGGAGGGGACCATTCTAGAGTTTCGGGCGGGGGGATTGCACTTTTTTACCTTTGAAAACACAATATCTTAAGTCTTCCGAGAGAATATCCCCCCCTGGCTATACCTTGTAGTCAACATTATGCAAATTGAAAGGACCGTTAGAAAATAAACTGATATAACCACAATTATCCAGCTCTTTAATTATTACAATTATCATATAAATAGCAATAAATGCGGGTGTCAAATATTAAACCACATGAGTAATTCATTTCCGTATGTTGATTCCTCCCTCTCTTTTCTCGGATGAATGCATTTTGTTGTACTGTTCAATAGAAAATTTGTTTAAAAGCTCTCTTAATCCATAACAGTATTTTCAGAATATGCAAGGATACTTCATAAATTTAAAGCGTGATTAAATATTTAACAAGAATCTTATGAGAATGTCATGAATTTATGGGAAAGGTGACAGATTCAGATGTGTTGATTATGCGAGACAAAAATTTTAATCAGGGTGGCACTCGAGATTTTAATTAGGTGTTATTTAGTAATTAATGATCAGTGTACTGTTATATAATGACAATGCGATATATTAAAGATTCTATATTTTAAAAAATGGATCTTTATTATAGATGCCTAAGTAGATGTATGTTTTAATGATAAATTACCTTGTATGGTTGAAGATTACAATATGTTGAAGAGAAACTTAATATAAATATTTTAAATAATGATTTAATCAATAATTTTGATACTATTGTCATTATATACTTACACCATAAATGGGTTTTGTGTTCTATACAATATTTTAATTGTTCGATACAACATTAATTATTGATAATCATTTAATGTTTATGATAAATTAGAGAGAGAAAATAAAAACTGCAAATACACTGTAATTTTTTATGGTAAATGAAACTATAGAAAAATTAACATTTTTTTTAAACTTTCGATGAATCAATGGTTTTCACATTTTTGTGTCCGTATCGGGACACAATGTTTAAAAAAAGCTTAAACTACAATACGAGCATATAGAAAGAAAATTAACAAGGTATGTTGCGCCGAGCAAAAATATACTGCTTTAATCACAAAAAAGGCCAAGTCTTTATTTATTACAACCATTAAATAGGTAGAAATCAATGCGGGTGTCAAATATTAAACCACTTGAGAAATTCAATTAATTATCTTGATTCCCCTTCTTTCTTTTCCTGCATGGATGCATATTGTATTGTTCAATAAAAGTTCTTCCCAACTTCTCCTAAGTCATTTTAGTATTCCAAGAATATGCAAGAATAGTTAATAAATTTAAAGCGTCATTAAATGCTTGAAAAGAAACTTATGAAAATGGTATGAACTTAGGAGACATATGGCATATTCAGATCTCTTGATTATGCAATGCAAAACTATCAATAAGGTGGTACTCAGAATTTTAATGACGTGTTATCCAGTAATTAACGGATAAGTACTGCGTTATAAGATTTTCAGTCGGGTATGTTAATGATTTAGTAATTTTTAGTAATCTTTAGTAATTTTTTAAATGGATCTACATTACAGATGTATTTATATATGAATGATTTAACTATAAATTACCGCGGATGTTTAATGTGATATAATCAAAATTATAAAACTCTTCAATTATTATAATAATCAAATAAATTGAAATGAATGGGGGTGTCAAATATTAAACAACTTCAGAAATTCAAAAGCATGTTAAGTTTCCTCGCTCTCTTTTCTTGTATAATTGCATTTTGAATTGTTCAATAGAAAGATTTGTTCAAAACTTTTCTTAAAGTATAACAATATTTTCAGACTATTCAAGAATACATAATAAATTTAAAATATGATTAAATGCTTAACAAGAATGTTATGAAGCTGTCAAGAATTTGCGGGACATGTCACAGATTCAGATCTGTTGATTATGCGATGCAAAGATTTTAATTGTTCAAAGGTATGGTTCAAGGTTACAGTAAAGTGATGGGAAATTGAATATTAATATCTAAATTAATTTAAAAATTACTGTCATCACAAATTTACAGCTTAAATATATTTTGTCTTTTATACGATGCTTCGAATTTTTGATATACATAATATTGATAATAATTCAATGATTATGGACAATCAGATGTAAAATAAAGATTATCATTTCAATGTTATTTTTATAATGAATTAAACAGTTTAAAAATAACAGCTCTTTTTTAAATCAAATAAGGAATATTATTTCGTTAAAAAAAGGTAGGCAAGAACTATTCATGATTAGAAGGAAATTAAATTTTTATATGTCTGTATGGGAACAAAATGTGCCAAGAGAAATTAAAAATACAATGCTAGTGTAGAGAAAACTAATATTTTATGAAATACGAGTAGTTGTATGCAATAAATTTTATCTGCTCATGGGCTAACAATAACAACGATGTTTTCACATAACTTAATAGTTCACTCTAGAAGATCTCATAAAAAAATTCAGTTAATATAGTGCAAATTCAGAAAGATATGAGAGGAAAGAGCTTTTTTAGTTCTCCCTAAAATCAGCTATATGATAAGGGATTTTCCACTAATTGCCAATTTTATATATATTTGTTTTTTTATTTTATATTGATGCTTTAGTTTTTCTTGGATAACAATCATAATGAGTTTATTTTATGATAAAAAGAAGTACCAAAATTGAAGCATTTGTTTTAATTCTTATTGATAAACATTAACGCCTTCGCGACAAGAGCAATTTTGCTTAATTTTTAACCTTTTAGCACTGGATTTTAAAAAGAAAAAAAATTTCTGTAATTGAAGCGGAAAAATGTACTGATTAAATAAAGTAAATTTTATAGTAAAAAGTAACTGGTGAGAATAATGAAGAACTTTCAGCATCTTAAGTGGTATGTATACCGGTCGCAGTTGGTTAAATATTGACTTTCTCTTAAAACTTAGTTAATAATAAACGGCCAAGTGGGAGTATTACTCACGCTCAGAGACTTCCGTACAATAAACATATGAATTAAACGAACGACTAGTATATGTGCCAATTAAAATTCTCAAAATCTTTCATTACTTCCACCAACTGTATTTTATTGAAAAGTTTATCTAAATTAATTGGAGCATTTTCGCGATCCAGATAGAGAAAATTTTCTGTTTTGAAACACTGGTAGTTAAAGATTAAAAATTAAGTAAAGTTCTCTCATGGCGAAGAAGGTAACTGTATTATTAAAAGAAAATCATTGTTGAAAGAATAATAAGATTTTGTCAAAAACTATATAAATTAAGGATTTGTTATATCTGTATATACTAGAAAAGTATGAATGAGTATACCACGAGAGTTCAAAGAGATAAAAAGCCTAAATAATATCAAATATTGCTATTCTGTATAAATCTTTTTTTTATTAGAAAATTAACTTACTATTGAGTATAAAAGATAGAGCATATTTAAACATCATTTTGCATTTCCTAAAACTAAATTCAGTATCGTTATAATTTTTTCTTTTACCAGTATTGCTAACACAAAACCCTGTTCAATTTTTAAATCTCATTTTGTGCTAAACGAGTTTGTGTAGAAAGGAACTCGCAAATTTGCAAAAGCTGCTTTGATCAGGGACGAGTTATTCCAGATAAGTTTCTAATCGACTATTAAATAGAAAGAGAGCCGTAATGAGAGACCCAAAAAATGCAAACTGGTCACGAACTCTATAAGATTTATAAAGGGTTCGCATGTATAAGGATTTTTTTTTATAAAAAAATTTGATATTTTAATACCAAAAAGTTCCTAACGTAGTGGCCCCTATGTCCAAAATAAAGAACGTTTTGCATTAAATAAGGCAAAAAATACATTTAAAAAATACCGGTACAAAAATGGATATTTTTTTAAATTCTAATACGTACGAACTCTCATTTATGTAATTATTTTTAATTAAATTAGTATGTTTACAACAGTATTGAGTTTATTGCTTTTATACTGCTACTGGATATTGAATTATATAAATATATTATTAAAAGTTGTTGTCCAGGCTTTAAAAGTCGATAGTATGCAGAGTACGCCGCCCCCATCATTTTTTATGTCCAAACATATCTGGTTTGTGGGTTAATATCTCAGCTAATTAACAACGAATTTTTTTCAAAAATCAGTATCAATAATGCTTTTATATTTCTACTACGATAGGTAGCACCAACGATCCTGAACATTTTTGCTCAACGCCCACAAATCGAAATTTGCAAATAGCAGAAAAATGTGCTATTCTCAAAAACTATATGCGACTTAGAGAAATAGCTATATATTTTTCTGCAAGACTTAAAGTAACCTCTATAACCTCTTATTTTTTCATAATTTTAGTTAAAGTAGATTCGGAATAGATGGGGGAAGGCATCTCTAGGTTTGTTCTAGATTTTCGACGATATCTCTGAAAATAAAAATACCTAAAAAAAATAGCGTAACGAAAGCCTTCTAAATATATTTGTAAGTTTTTATTAATCTGTTAATATGTGAGTCAATCTTCTTTATTCTTACCCACAATTTGACCTTTCCATGTTTCATAGTTTATGTGTAAAATGGCTGTGACAGACGAACAGACAGACACGGGAGTGATATTATAATGGTTCCATTTTCACTTTATAAGTATCGAACCCTAAAAGATGACAATTTGGAGAAAAGACTGATCATTCAGCTGATTTTAGAGAACGACAAAAAACAGCTCACTCTGTCGGGGGTATCTTTCTGAATTTCCCGATATTTGACTAGATTTTCTATTTTGCTTCATAGAATTAACTATTAAATTATTTAAAAAGATCGTTGTTATCGTTCGCGCAAGCGTAGATAAAAATTATTTTATACAACTACTGATATTTCATACAATAACTAATCGAAAATATTTAAAATGTTTATATTACACATGAGCTATATTGTTTCTACAATATCTTGCCTAATTTTCTAAAACTGCATTAAATTTCAATGAAAATACTGTATCCACATGTTTGTATTTTGCAGAGACAGATCCTTTCGTGCAGTTTAATGTACAGGTCCAAATATTAGTATATTTTTGTCGGCTCCCTAATTCTCATCCTTATGAAATGAACGTTGATAAATATGAATTCAAACATGATCTTTGTAATTCTGAAGTTTCAGAAGAATCCGACAAGTATATTGTTAAATATTCGACAATGTGCCTAAAATTGAAAGTGTCCGGTCATTAATATAGTGTATTTGTATACATATGTATTTCAGATACATTATGAGCAAACCTTATATCTATCTACGTGCTTGTATGTAATTATTTTCTTAAAAACCGGCTCTAATGATTTTAACTAAATCTTGGTATCCTACCGTTTCGAGATACTAAAAGATCACTAGAGTAAGTTACTCGTCCCGAAAATTGATTAATGAGTCCTTTTGGTGCCCTTACAGGTGGAGGACACAATAATACAAACACCTTTGAAAATGTATGACGTATTTCAGACCTGCAGTACAGCTGCTCCACCTGCAACAGTAGTCTGCCATTTAGTAAGCGTAAAGTGGAAGGTATCAGTCTCTCAACAGCAGTTACCTGCGTTGCATGCGACTATCGAACTGTCTGTGATAAGTTGAAATGTCAGACCTGTCAAAGTTCCAAAAAAGAATGATTGTTGGAGCGCGTTTAAGTGGAGCATATGTTACGGAAACAGCAAACTTCTTCGGGATTGGAAGGAGCACGGTATCAGCCGTTATGACAGCGTACACAAAAGATGGTAAGACGACGTCTTCATTGCACAACAATAGCCGAAAGTTCAAGCTTGCTGATAGGGATAGACGAGTCTTGAAATGTATAGTAGTCCGAAAAATAAGCAATCGTTATCCAAGATAATATCTGTTATAACATCATCTCCAGAACCCCGTTTCAACAAAAACTGAAAAAAGGGAACTTCATGCTGCGAGAATTTATGGCAGAGTGGCAATTCGAAAACCCTTGATGACAGCAACTAATGCTTTCATACACAAATCAGTGGTGCAGAGATCACAAAGGGTGGTCCCCACAGCAGTGACAATGGGTAATATGATCAGATGAATCGTCATTCACTATATTTCAGGCGACCGGACACGTTTTTATCTGTAGAACGCCAAGAAAAGCGTTTTATACTGAATGCCTCATACCGACTTTGAAGCATGGAAGTGGCTCTATTATGGTATGGGGTTAGATATCTTGGCGCGGCCTCAGGTCAGTTGTTATTCTACATGGGAAATTCAAATACAATCACTAGCTAAGCATTCTAGGGGATCATGTCCACGTTTTTATCCAGATTCTATTCCCTGGAGAGCGAACGCTTTTTCAAGAAGATAACGCCGTATCCACACTGCTAAGTGTGTGCAAGCTTGGTTCAAAGAGCATGACGATGACGTTAAACATCTTTCCTGGTCCCCTCAATATACAGATTTGATTATTATTGAACATTTATAGGAATATTTGGAGTCCAAACTACGTTCCTGATTTCCTCCTCCACCTGGCCTTTCAGAATTAGAGACATTTCTGCAGGAGGAATGACTTAATATACATTTAAATCTTATCCATGACCTTTATGCATCTATCCCACGTCGCATTAAATATGTACTTCAGTCAAAAGGTGGTACAACCACCTATTAATAAAGATTTTCCATTATTTCACAAGTGTGCGCATTATTTTGTCCTCCATCTGTATGTGGCAATGCATTTCAATGAGAATGAACACTGAAAAAATAGTCAGTTAACAATATCGCAAAATTGGCAATATTTTGTCAAATTTGGTGAAATATTGAAAATATTTTGTGAGATAATAACGAAATTGGCAAAATTTATACGTAAAAATAGATCTAAGAATATCAATACAAAAACACATGTTTTGCGCCAAATGAAAAAAATATTGCCAAAGTACTGATGGAGTAATCTAGATCTGCCCAACGGGAGCAGAGGTTAAAGATTCAAACAATTTCTAATACAGGGCTCTAACAGAAAGCTAAATTTAACATTATAGCAATGCTCAATCTTCCTTGCCGATTAGTATATGTGTTTTAATTTAATAAAAATATATTAAGTGAATAGCCTGTTGAAAGTAATAAATATTTAAATTCATGTGTAATGTCTTTTTAATACATCTGAATTCAATTTTTAAAAAAGAAATCAATATTTTTTTCTGTGCAAGTTCCAAAATATTGAAAAAGTTGTAAGTCATTTTAATCAAACATTTAAGAAAAAATTACAACAACTAAATATTTAAGAAAGAACGAAAACTTATCAAGCGCAATTGTTGGGATAATTATTTATACGTTACAAGTTCGCGAAGCATGAACTGTGAAAAGAAACGTTTTTCTTCTTTGAGCTTGGACAATTTAATTAATCACATTTACTAAAACGACATTGTTCCTCTTTATGATAGTGTCCAAATGTTTAGGAAAGTGTGCGATTAAAAAAAATCACGTTAATGAATAAGGAAAGGGAATTGTTTTACTTTATACAAATGTGAATACCTTTTCTTTTATAAAAGTACAGTGGTGTTCTTAAATGTTGTAATGATACATTAGAAAATATATTTGAATTAGACAAAGTTTTTATAGGTTTCATATTTGAAAATATTTATATTTTTAGAAATTTTAATTTAAGTTTTTATATTACTGCTTCACAATGAAACTCCAAAATGCAACATGTTTTATTATCCCACTTAACCATTTATGCCATTATTATAAATCAGAAATTTGATGCTCTTCAAAATCTATTTTCTCTCATATCTGAAGATATCCAAAACAACTTATATAATAACAGTTTGATTTTCAGATAGATTTTTAAACTAGCAAATGCTGTGCTTTGTTTGGATTCGCGAAACATTAATTGATAAGATGAATATTTGAAAGTAAGAATATTTTTTTATATTATTTTTGCATCTTTATTGATCAAAAACGGCTCATTTGGCTCTTTTTTTTTTTTTTTTTTTTTTTTTGTAAATTCAATCAAATTCCATATTTTGCTTTTAACAACAACCATATTAAAAATAATACTAATAATAATTACTTTTTAATAGTAAATATGTTTTATTTGGCTCAATTTTCAACCTTCAAATTTGAATAAGATTATATATAAATAATTTAAAATTAATTTCATTGGTTTGCAATTCTTTTGTTGCCACTTTTTAAAACAAAATCATAATATAATTCTTTTAAAATACGTAATATCGTCTGTGTAAATGATTTCATATATTCAAAATAAATTGTGTATTTGAATCCTTAACACTGAAAAATACTTTTATAAAAATAAAGTATTACAGTCTCAAGCCGAGGTATTTTTTATTATTTTCGAATAATACTCTCGTATAATTAATTTTGTTAATTGCTGCATAGAATCACTTTTTAATGAAAAAAATAAGAGCTGATTGGTGCTAACAGTTGGAAGAAGAAACAGAAAAATGGATGAAAGTAACTTATTACATATAAAATTTTTATTATTTTTATATATTTCAGTTTTTTAAAGCTATTCTCATATAAAGGAATTTTAGAAATCATAAATATGAGTTCCATTAAAATAATTAATTTTCAAGGAAAAGTAAGGTGCAAATAAACGTAAAATAGCTTTAAATACATACTTGGGGTGTATTTCTACTTAATAAAAATATTTTTTTTGCATGCTAAAATTGCCAACATAAGAAGAATGGATTTATTCAGAATTGTGTAGATATTTAATTATTATTATAAACCAGTAAATTGCAACCACCACGGATGTTAGTTTCAAAACCATTTGAGCAATTAAATTATGCATCTAAATTATCAAATATTCAGATTTCACTTTACGACTGCGTTTTGTATTGTGGAATAGAGAGCCTTTTGACAATTTATTTTAATCCATAGCAGGATTTTACGTCGATGCAGGAATGATTCATAAATTTCAAACGTGATTAAAGGCCTAAAAAGAATCTTATGATAACTCTATAAATTTCTCTGGATTTGTGTCAGATGCAGATATGTTGATAATGTGAAACGAAAAATTTAACAAGGTAGTGCTCAGAATCATAATGAAGTGCTTTCCGGAGTCGAAAACATTGATAGTACATCATGTATGATAATGCTTTAGTTCTACCATCTTTGAAGATTTCTTTGAGCTCTGTTAACTATAATTAATAATTTATTTAGAAAAAAAATTAACTGAATGTTTAAATATATATAAGTATAATGAAATTTCATATTTTAATCGATATATACATAGAATTAAAAATTAAATGCATTTTGTTTAATGTTTTTAATCTTATTTTAAAAATATATGAATAAAAGCATACATTATTTTAAAAAACTGAAAGTAGAAAATACAAAAAATTTGCAATATTAAAAATAAAACAGTTTTTCTAAGGATCTTTATTCTACATGGGTAACTCGAGAAATAAAATTTACATACATTACAATTTTTAAAATAGTTGGCTAATGTTAGTTTCTTATTGCAGTTATATGCATAATATAACCTAAAAGTTCAGGGATAAGGTGTAAAAAAACCTTACCCTGAATATTTCACAGCACCGAAGCGCATTCACCTTCAAAGGTGTAACTTTGGCCGACAATTCACTTCTGCTACTAGTTGTATAACTTCTGGAAACACTTCTGGAAGCCATTTTTCGTAAGGCCTCCAGTGCTCCATCTTTTATCGTATCTGATGATACAAAATGTCCTCACTGTAATTTTTTTTCAATGGTAGAACAGTCTCATGGGAAACAGTCAATGGTGGAAAACGTCTCATGGGTCTAAATCCAGTGAATAGGGGAGGGGAGGTATGTAGAAACACAATAGTGAGAAATTTGTCGAGGAACTGTTTCACCAGTTGGTAACAATGTATGGTACGTTATCATTCATAAGGTACTTGTGTATAGCCTCAGAAATTTGTGCAAGTGTTTGGTGATGGTCTTTTCGATGTCTTCGAAACGGAAAGTTCAGAGTCAGTCACCGTGGCATTCAACCTGTTAATCTCAAATAACAAGCATACCGATGAACAACTTATTGCATGTGAAGGTAGATTTCACTAGGATATGAATTGACAGAACAGTTCCATTTTAACATTTTAATTGAAATTTGCATAATCCTGCAATTTCAACAGTAAATTCGATACTATTTCCCAACCTAGGTCATTTTGAAAAAAGAAAAGATCAAGAACAAGAAGTAATTGAAGAAAAAAGCAAAATATTATCTTGTATCATAATATACTTATTTGTAAAAAAGATATTCTACAATTTTGGCGTTGAATATCGACACTTTGTTTCCGTGAGATATTTCTGTAATAGCGGGGGCGGAGGCATTGTACAGTTCCGTGGGGGATTTTATTTTTTTTACCTTTGAAAACACAAAATGTAAAAATCTTCCGGGGAGAATATCCCCAGGGGGGACCCTTTGTAATCAACATTGCGCAAATTAAAAGGACTGTCCGAAAATAAACTGGTATAATAACAATTATCCAACTCATCATTTATTACAATTACCAAATAAATAGAAATCAATGCGGGTGTCAAATATTAAACAACTTGAGAAATTCTTGGTTCCTCTCTCCCTCTTGATTCCTCTTATCGCAGGAATGGATTTTATATCGTTCGATAGAGAAGTTGTTCACAACCTCTCCAAAGCTATAATAGTATTCCCAGAATATGTAAGAATAATTCATTATATTAAAGTGTGATTAAATGTTTGACAAGAAACTTATGATAATGGTATGAATTTAGAAGACATGGGACAGATTCAGATCTGTCGATTTTGTGATGCAAAACTATAAATATGGTGGTACTCAGAATTTTAATGACGTGTTATCCAGCAGTTAATGGTTGAGTTCTTTGTTATAAGATTGTCATTCGGGTATGTTAATGATATAATATTTTCGAAATGAATCTTCATTATAAATGCATTAATAGATGAATGTTGAAACGATAAGTTACCATGTATGTGTTAATATTAAAATATGTTGAAGAGAAAATCAATATAAATATTCCAATATTGATAACAATAATTTTGATAATACTGTCATTATATATTTACAATATAACTGGGCTTTGTGTTCTATGCAATAATTTGATTTTTCAATATGATCTTTAACAATGATAATTAGTTAATGACTATAATCAATTAGAGGTAGAAAAAAAATCGCAAATTCAATATGATTTTTATGGTAAATTATACTATATTAAAATTAACAGTATTTTTTAAAAAACTAAAAGAGGTATTTTTTTTAGATATGAAAAAGCTATGGATGAATCGACGAGCTTTCCATTTTTTTGGTTCCGTATGGAGAAATAATGTTTAAACAGAAAACTTAAAATACGATGCCAGAATAGAGAAAGATAGTTAATAATGTATGTTGCGCCGTTTAAAAATAAACTGATATAATAACAATTATCCAAGCCTTTAATTATTACAATCATCAGATAATTAAGAATCAATGTGAGTGTCAAATATTAAATTTCTTGAGAAACACAATTCCGTATCTTGATTTCCACCTGAATGCATATTGTATTGTTCAATAGAGAATTTGTCCAAAACCTCTCTTAACCCATAACAGTATTTACATAATATGGAAGAATCGTTCATAAATTTAAAGCGTGATTAAATGATTAAGAAGAATTATGTAAATGTCATAAATTCACGGGGAATGTGACAGATCCAAGTCTGTTGATTACGAGAAGCAAAAATATCAATTAGAGTGGCACTCGGAATTCTAAACGTTTACACGCCGAATTAATATTTCAATGTAATTATAATTTTGTTTTTCCTATATTACAGCTTCAAATGTTTTAATTTGTTTATACAAATTTAGAAAATAACAAAATTAAAATATTTCTGCAGCATTTTAGTATTTGCATTTTGGAACATGATTATTGATTAACAACCTATGCAAATATGACAAATTATTTTCCGCTATATGCTATTTCAAAATATTCTTGGGCATTTTCTCGAATTCATAAAACATTTAGGTTTCTAGCGCTCAAACGTAAGTAATATAGAGAAAACGATAAAATCAAATAATACATTTTTTATGCAAAATTATGAATTTACATTTTCCATACTTAAACATAAATATTTTTTATCAAAAGTTCAAATCAACCTTATATTTTATAAGAAAAATGAGGACATTGTTATTATGTAGGCAAATATTTATTTTGTATCACAAATAATGCAATGTTCCCATTTAGAAACATTGGTCAATAAAAAGTTTATGAAGTGTTGTATAGTAATTAATGATCGATGTACGAGTGATACAGGATATATTAATGGTTCTATAATTTTCAAAACGAATCTTTATTATAGAAGCAGCAATAGACGAATGTAGTAACGATAAATTACCATGTATGGTTTGAGGTTAAATATACTGAAAAGAAAATCAATATATACCGTATTTAGACGTGTATACCGCGCACCCCTAACTTTTGAAGGAAAAATGACGATTTTTTAAAATCTCGTATAAAACGCGCACCATAAATTTAATATGCAAGTAAATGAATATCCAAAAGAATTTAAGTAAAGAAAGTCAAAACAGACATTACGTTAGTTCAGGAAACAAGGTAAAAATACATTTTTAGACTTCGGGTAGGGAGTGAATGACGGGGGTTAGGCAATGTGAATTGCTAATTAAAATTTAAATAACGTCGCTAGCGTTTTTGTATAAAAAAAGGGCAAGTAGTGATATAAAGATACAGCAATGTTTCCATTAACTAAGATTTTCCTAGTTTTAATGTCTTCTTTGAACACATTTCTTAATTCATATGCATATCGTGCGATTACTTCAAGCAGTAAAAAAATATTCCGTGTATAACGCACACTTATGAGTTTTGGCTCAATTTTTTGAAAAAAAAACTGCGCATTATACACGAGTAAATAGGTAGAAATCAATGCGTGAATAAAATATTAAACCACTTGAGAAATTCAGTTCATTATCTTGATTCACCCTCTTTCTTTTACCGCTTGCATGCATATTGTATTGTTCAATATAAAAGTTCTTCACAACTTGTCCTAATCCATTATAGTATTCCACGGATATGCAAGAACAGTTAATAAATTTAAAGCGTAAATTAAATGCTTGACAAGTAACTTACGATAATCGTATGAACTTAGGAGACATGTGACAGATTGAGATCTGTTGATTATGCAATACAAAACTATCAATAAGGTGGTACTCAGAATTCTAATGACGTGTTATGCAGTAATTAACTGATAAGTACTGCGTTATAAGATTGTCAGTCGGGTATGTTAGTGATTTAATAATTTTTTAAATAAATCTACTTTACAGATGTATTAATAGATGAATGATTTAACTATAAACTACCACGGATGTTTAAAGTGATATAATCAACATTATGTATCTCTTCAATTATTATATTGATCAAATTAAATTTAAAGGAATGTGGGTGTCATATATTAAACAACTTCAGAAATTCAAAAGCATGTTAAGTTTCTTCTCTCTCTTTTCTTGTATAATTGCATTTTGAATTGTTTAGTAGAAAATTTGTTGAAAACTTCTCTTAAACCATAACAATATTTCCTGACTATTCAAAAATGCATAATAAATTTAAAGCATGATTAAATGCTTAACAAGAATCTTATGTAAGAGTCAAGAATTTACGGGACATGTAACAGATTCAGATCTGTTGATTATGCGATGCAAATATTTCAATTGTTCAAAGGTATGGTTCAAGGTTACAGTAAGGTGAAGTGAAATTTAATATTAATATATGAAATTTGATAAAATAATTTCGAAAATACTGTCATTATACACTTACAGCTTTAATATATTTTGTGTTTTATACAATGCTTCTTTTTTTTTATATACTTTAATATTGATAAAAATTCAATGATTATGGACAAGTAGATGTAAAAAAAACATATTTTTTATTGTAATTTTTAAAATGAATTAAAGGAAGATTAAAAAATAACAGCTCTTTTTTTAAATGTAAATAAGCAATTTCATTAAAAATAAAAAAAATAGGAGGAATTAACGATGAATAGACGGGCATTATTTTTTTATGTGTCTGTAAGGGGGAAGAATGTGCATAATTAGAATAGAGAACATTGAATATTTTATGAAATACGAGTAATTGTATGAAAGAACTTTTATCTGTGCATGCGAAAACGATAAAAACGATCTTTTAATGTAATTTAATAGTGAACTCTATGGAGCAAATCTTAAAAAAAATCAGTTAATATTGTGAAAATTCAGAAATATACCAGCAATAGAAATATTTTTTTTTTTCATTTTAAAAGTAGCTGGATGATAAGGGATTTACCACGAATTGTCAAATTTATTTTTTTTTCATTTTTATTGATGTTTTAGTTGATCTTGGGTAATTACTTTAATAAACCTATTGCAGGATAAGTAAAAAGTTACAATATCGAAGAATTTGTTCCAAATCTTCTTAATGGTAATCATTAACCTTTTCGAGACGAGAGCCCTTTGCATAATTTTTACTCTTTTACCACCGGCTTTTAAAAACAAAAAACATTCTGCAATTGCATCGGAAAAAAGTTCTGATTAATCAAGGTAAATTCTACAGTTAAAAGTAACTGGTGAGAATAATAAAGTATTTCAAGCCCCTTAAGTTGCAAGTCTACCATCCTCAAGGGGTTAAATATTGAATTTTTCCTAAAACTATGTTAATAAAAAATGTCAATTTTGGAAAAGAACTTAGCACTCATCTGCTTTTAGAAAGCAACTAAAATACAGCTCACTTTATCGAAGATATATTTCCGAATTTCCCAATATTTGACTTTTTTTTTAAGTTGTTTCATAGAATTCACTATTATTTTTTATTTAAAAAAAGGATCGTTTTGTTATCGTTCACGCAAGCGTAGATAAAAATTATATCACACAACAGTTCGTATTTCATAAAATATTTAATACATTTATATTCCACATATGCTACATTATTTCTACTACATTTTGCCAAAATTTCTGAAACTGACATTAAATTTGAGTGAAAACCTTACATGAAGTAGACTAAAAACTTGCAAGAAATTTTTGAACTTTTGAAAAAAAATGCTCAATCTCCATGAATATACAGGGTATTTCATAAAGGACCCCTAACTTTAAAAACCTATAACTTGAAAACGGTGATAGATAGAAACATGAAACTAGTGGTGTGTTTATTAGAAAAATCGTAAGAATTTTTATACATAAATCAGAAAATTTTGTTAAAAATAGCGCTCATAGATGGCGCTGAGAGCGTTAAGACCTTCAAAAGAACACTGTTAAAAATTTGAAACTTTTGCTGCATCATAACTCCATCGCTTTTATAGAAAACGATTACTTCAATGTATTATGGAAGATTCCCATTCTTCAAAATAGAGATATTCTATAAAAGCGATGGAGTGACGATGCAGCAAAAGTTTCAAATTTTTAACAGTGTTTCTTTTGAAGGTCTTAACGCTCTCAGTGCCATCTGTGAGCGCTATTTTTAACTAAATTTTCTGATTTATGTATAAGATTCTGACGATTTTTTAAATAAACACATCACTGGTTTCATGTTTCTATCTATCACCGTTTCCGAGTTATAGATTTTTAAAGTTAAGGATCCTTTGTGAAACGCCCTGTATGTGCTATTGTTACAAAATCAATGGACATGGTACAAAGTATCCATATGTTTGAGTTCTGTAGAGACAGATCATTTCGTGCATTTTAATGTACAGTGTGATCCCAAATACAAGTATTTTTGTCAGCCCCTTAGTTATCCTCCTTATGAAATAAACATTGGTAAACATGAAGTCAAACATAATCTTTATAATTATGAAGTTCCAGAAGAATCAGATGAGTACATTCTTTAATATTCGACAAAATGTTATATTGAAAGTGTCCGGTCATTAATGACCATATAGTGTATGTATATAAGATACATGAGATGAATGTATGATGATATGGGAAAATCTTTTGTCTATGTAAGTGTTTGGATGTAAGTTTTACCTAAAACCGGCTTTAACGATATTTGACTAAATTTTTAACCCTATTGTTTCGAGTTATGAAAAGGTTACTAGAGTAAGTCACTTGACCGAACAAATGGATTAATCAGTAATCTAGGGGTCCCAATAGGCTAATACATTTCAAAGAAAATGAAGGTTAAAACAATTACATGTATATGGGGGTTATTCGATACAAGCTGCATTAATTTATTAAAAATAATGCAGATCTTTAAGATCTTGCAAGCGGAGGCTGCACAAACTATCGCCTCATCGAGTTGACCGTTAAAATTCCAGGAATAGTTAAAACTGGATTCGCATAATAAGATGCAACTCGACAGACAACACATCCTACGAAAAAAAATCCTGCAAACCCGATTTTAATGACTGACTGGCAAATTTAAAATTATGTTTTTTAGTTTACAATCTGCATGTTTTCGTAACTTTAGATATGGAGAACTACAATTACAAACATACCAATTAACCACTTATTGCGTCTAGTTAGTCACTCAGTAGTCCATTTATTGCGTCTTCTTGCAGATGGATTTCGCTAACATATGAATTGGCTGACCAGTTCCGATTTAATATGCTAATTGAGATATGTCTAACCCTAAAATTTCAACAATGAACTCAATAATATATCCCAATCTGTGTCATTTAAAAAAGACAAGAATGCTAAGCAGACGTAATGAAGAAAAAAGACAAAATTTTATATTGCGTATTATACTTATTAGTAAAAATATGCTACATTTTGAGTGTTGAATTCAGACACTAATTTTCCAGGAAGGATTTCTGTAACTCTGGGGTAAGACATTGTAGTGTTTAGAGGGTAGGGTGATTGCATATTTTACCT
This sequence comes from Maratus speculifer, assembly GCA_964019185.1. Classification (NCBI taxonomy): domain Eukaryota; kingdom Metazoa; phylum Arthropoda; class Arachnida; order Araneae; family Salticidae; genus Maratus; species Maratus speculifer. The sequence continues at coordinate 386,088,232 of OZ025291.1, forward strand.
TTGAAATCACAAAATCGCAAATCTTCCGTGAGAAAATGTTATTGCTCCGGGGATATGATCCCCCCCCCCCCCGGCTACCTCCTGAAATTTACATTGTGCAAATTGAAAGGGCCGTAAGAAAACAAACTGATATAATCACAATTATTCAGCTCTTAATTAGTTCAATTATCAAATAAATTGAAATCAATGCGGGTGTCAAATATTAAACTAGTTGAGAAATTCAATTCCGTATCTTCATTCCTCCATCTCTTTCTTTTTCCGCATGAAAACATTTTGTATTGTTCAATAGAGAAGTTGTTCAAAACCTCTCTTAACTCATAACAGTATTTACAGAATATGCAAGAATAGTTCATAAATTTAAAGCATGATTAAATGCTTAACAAGAATATTATGTGAATGTCATGAATTTACGGGGAATGTGACAGATTCAAATTCGTTGGTTATACAAAGTAAAAATTTCAATTAGGGTAGTATTCGGAATTTTAATGGAGCGTTATTTAGTAATTAACGATCAGCGTACTTCTATATAAATGTGACTTGCGATACATTAAGAATTCTATAATTTTCAAACTCTATCTTCATTGTAAATACCAGTGGATGTTTTAATGACAAATTACTATGTAAGGTTTAAGGTTGCAATGTTGAAGAGAAAATCAATATAAATAATTTAAATAATGATTCAATAATTTTGATAATACTGTCATTATATATTTAAAAATAAGAAAAAAAGGTTTTGTGTTCTATACAGCGTTTTGAGTCTTTAATATTAACTTTGATATCGATAATACTTTAATTATTATAATCAATTAGAAGTAGAAAAAAATTTGCAATTTCAATGTGATTTTTCATAGTAAATTAAACTATATTAATATTGACAATTAAAAAAAAACTAGGCTTTTTTAAATATATGACAAAACTTTCGATAAATCGATGGGGTTTATATTTTTTGTGTCTGTATCGGGACATAAAGTTTAATTAGAAAGCTTAAATTATTTTAAGCTTTCTATTGACAATAACATATGCCCATGGGCATATGCCCATTGACAAAAACATATGCTATATGGGCAACAACATATGCCCATATGTTATTATCGAATGCATATTTCGATATGCATAACATAGAAAAAAATATTTATAAGGTTATGTTGCACTGTTCAAAATAAACTAATATAATCACAATGACCGAAGTGCACTGTAAAAAAAAAAAATCGAGAGGTTACTAAAAATTTTTTAGTAAATTTGCATTCCACAAAATTTTTTAGTAATCATTACAATCTGTTTTTTGCAAGTGAAACAAGCATTTCTTTTGTAAACTGAAAAAAAAAATTTTGTATTACTAATTTAAAACTTTTTAGTATGAGCCACCAAGGAAATTTTAGTAATAGCTCCAAAATTATTTTTAATAACCATTGAGTGTGCCCGAAGGGCAGGAGCTTCCTTCGAGCTGTATCCAGTGGGTAAGAAGACACTGAAAGTTAAGAAAATTCTGAAGCAGAAGATTTTCGGCAAAGCCTTAATAGATGGCAGCACCAAACATTGCTACCTGCTCCAACAGGATTTTCATAACGCCTTAATTTAACAAGTACTTGCCCTGCATACATTCGGTGCGGTGTCCACCTTTGAACCCGGAACCTTTCCGCCTGGAGTTCGGTGCTATAACCACTAGGCTATCACGGCCACACCAAGTGAGATTCAGTAATAGCTATTAAAAATATAAAACTATTATCTCTATTCATTACTAGCTTTTTTACAGTAATACTTACAGATTTTCTTGTAACCGAGTAAGATTACAAAAAATTTTTTAGTAATTACAAGGATCACAAAAAAATTTTTAGTCGATCGACCCTTTTTTTTACAGTGTGTTTAATTATTATGATCATCAGATAAGTAGAAATCAATGCGGGTGTCAAATATAAAACCACTTGAGAATTTTGATTCCGAATCTTCAATACCCTTCTCTTTTTCTCCGCGTAGAAGCATTTTGTATTGTTTAACAGAGAAGTTGTTAACAACCTCTCCTAAATCATATCAGTATTCCCATAATATGCAAAAATAGTTCATAAATTTAAAGAGTGATTAAATGCTTGAGATCAATCGTATGAGAATGTTATGAACTTAGGGGACATATGACAGATTCAGATACAGTGGCAGTCAAAAGTTTCCGGCCAGCAAAAAATTTTCAGTTAATTTGTAAATATACCCATATGAAGAGGAATCTCAAGGAGATATTTATACATTTTATTGACATAATACTTAGGAACTTACTTATAGAAGAACATGTAAATATAAATAAATTTAAACACAAAACACAACTGAGAAAATTAAGTAAAAAGGAAAACGCGTGTTCTCAAAAGTCTCCGGCTACCTTTACAAGTTTGTAAAACAGTGGTATTGTAATAGAAAATTACAGTGATCAACAACATTTACAATTAGTATTTTATAGTATTATTATTTTATTAGCTTTAGTGATAAATACTGCGGCGCAGCAACGTGACATTCATACAATCAACGGTTAAAGATCGTCTATGGTACGTTTTCCCAACATTTCATGCAATTTTAACGACATTTCGGCTGAGTTGGAATATTTATAGTTCCGCAGACTTTTATCAACTTCTTTTCAAAGATTTTCCATTGGATTCATGTTAGGCGCTTGGGCTGATCATTTCAAAAACGAAATTTTTTGTGCGAAAACCATTGCTTATCGAGGTTAGCATACATTATTTATGTCGTTATCATATTAAGAAAAATAGTTGCGACCAAATTTTTTTCTCTAATAACGCAGAAAATAGTCTTACAAGATATCCTTGTACATTGTATCCTTCATATGGCTGTAAATTTCAAATAACGCACCGACACTTTTTGAAGAAAATACTCCCCACGGCATAACGTGTCCTTCGCCATGCTTCATTATAGGAATAACATAAGTCGAATCATATCTTTTGTTGTTAGGTCATCGGACGCTGTGTCTGCCATCACTTCCAAAACTGTTCCGAATTCGATTGATGGAAAAATATAACTTTTTTCCAGTTTTCACTTGACCAGACTTTGTGTTTTTTGGAAAACGCCAGTCGGGTACGTTTGTATTTTTTTTAACTCTGTAGAAATTTTAACACCGACTCTTCCATAAAGTTATGCATCACGTCAGCATGTTGATATGGTATAAGGACTTATTTCAGCAATATTTTCATTGCGTAAATCGCAGTATATTGCAGTGGAATTTTTATGCGGATTATCAATTGTTTTTCTCCTGATAATTCTGTCCACAGGAATAGTAATTTTCCGGGATCTCCCGTACCTCTGAAAGTCCTGAAGGTGACGGTCATCTTTATATATTTTTTAAATATCGTTTACGGTCGATTTTAACGATCGATAACTTTGCCGCAATATCTTGAGAAAATTGGCCTTTTAGCAACAGACTAATCACTCATTTATGAGCAATAATTGTTGAACTTTTCAATTTTGAATTCAGACGATGCTATACATGCTGATTCATTCATAAACACAAACAAAAAACAGTTTGCCTATATAAAAAAACTAAAGAATGATAAGTGGCCGGAAACTTTTGCACACGCGGACTTCGAATGTTATCCCTTTGCATGAAGCATCTTCAGTATCCTATCAAAATTATCATTTGGTCAGAAGTCATTCACATATTCCTAACTTTTTAAGCAATTGTGCTTCTTCTTTGCTGAAACCTTTTGGTAAATAAATCGAAGAAATTAACTGGCCGGAAACTTTGGACTGCCACTGTATGTTGATTATGCAATACAATATTATCTATAAGATGGTACTCAGAATTTTAACTACATGTTATCCAGTATTAAGAAATAAGTACTGCGTCATAAGAATGTCATTTGGCTAAGATTTAATAATTTTCGAAATGGAATCTTTATTAAAGGATGGATGTTTTAGCGATAAATTATGGCGGATGGTTAAAGTTTGCATGAAGGAAAACTTAATATTTATATCTGAAATTTTATAAAATAATGTAGAAAATACTGTCAAGATACACTTATAGCTTAAATATATTTTAGTTGTTATACAATGTTTCGAATTTTTTATATAAACATTAATATTGAGAAGAATTAAATGATTATCGACAATTAGCTGTAGAAAAAAGTTATAATTTAAATAAATAAATATAATTTTCATAATGAATTAAAAGGAGAGAAAAATAACAGCTTTTAAAAAAATTGAAATAAGGAATTTTATTTCATAAAAAAAGATAGGAAGAACTAACGATGAATAGACGGGCATTAAATTTTTATGTGTGTATATGAGACAGAATATGCCTAAAGAAAGCTAAAAATACGACGATAACATAGAGAAAATTAAATATTTTATGAAATATTAGTAGTTGTATGAAATATCTTTTATCTGCACATGCGCGAGCGATAACAACGATTTTTTTACGTAATTTATTTTTCAACTCTATGGAGCAACTCATAAAAAATTCAGTTAATATAAGGAAATTCAAAAAGATATCGGCAAAAAAATGAGTTTTTTTATTTTCTTTCTAAAACCAGCTGGATGATAAGGGACTTTCTACAAATTGCCAATTTTATTTTATTTTTAATTTTTTATTGATGTTTTAGTTCGTCTTGGGTAACTACTTTAATAAACCTATTGCATGATAAGAAATAAGTATCAAAATTGAAGAATTTGTTCCAAATCTTCTTACTGATAATCATTAACCCTTTGGCGACGAGAACCCTTTGCTTAATTTTTAATCTTTTAAAACATGTTTTTAAAAACATAAAAAATTTTGCAATTGAATCAGATAAATTTTCTGATTAAGCAAGGTAAATTCTACAGTAAAAAGTAACTGGTGAGAATAATGAAGATTTTTCAGCCCCTTACGTGGCACTATACCAGTCGCGTATTCCCAAGGGGATAAATATTAACGTTTCCTAAAACTGAGTTAATAAAAAATGACAATTTTAGAAAAGCCCTTAGCATTCATCTACTTTTAGAAAGCAACTAAAATACAGCTCATTCTATCGAAAATATCTTTCTAAAATTCCCAATATTTAACTTTTTTTTTATTTTTTTTTAAGTTTCTTTATAGAGTTTACTATTATTAAAAAAATCGTTCTTAATGTTCACGCACGAGTAGGTAAAAATTACTTCACACAACTATTCGTATTTCATAAATATTTAATAAATTTATATTCTGCATACGCTATATTTTTTCTACTACACATTACCAAATTTTCTCAAAATGGCATTAACTTTGAATGAAAACCCTATATGAAGTAGGCTACAAACTTGCAAGAAATTTTTGAACTTTTGAAAAAAAATTGCCAAATCTCCATGAATATATGTGCTATATTTACAAAATCAATGGACATGGTACGAAATATCCATATATTTGAGTTCTGTAGTGACAGATCATTTCATGCATTTTAATGTACAGGGTGATCAGAAATACAAGTATTTTTTTTTTTTGTGTCAGCCTCATTATTGTCCTCCTTCTGAAATAAATGTTGATAAACATGAAGTCAAACATAATTTTTATAATTCTGAAGTTCCAGAAGAATTGCATTTGTACATTCTTAAATACATGACAAAAAGTCTAAAATTTAAAGTGCCCGGACATAAATGGCCATATAGTGCATGTAAATCAGATACATTGTCAGAAAATCTTGTGTCTATCTGAGCGTTTGCATGTAAGTCTTACCTAATTACGGTTTTAACGATTTTGACTAAATTTTTGTATCCTACCGTTTAGAGTTATGAGAAGATCACTGGAGTAAGTCACTTGACCCAAGAAATGGATTAATAAGTATCTTAGTGGTCCCAATAGGCCGATACATTTCAATGAAAATGAACGCTGAAACAATACGCTCTTAACGATGTCGCAAAATTGGATGTATTTTGCAACATTTGGCAAAATATTGGGGATATTTTGTGGGATATTAAAGGCATTGGTAAAATTTGGACAAAAAAACAGATTTAAGATAATCAATACCGAAACCCATATTTCGTTCCAAATGAAAGAATATCGCAAAATTAGGCACCATTGGTGGGGAAAAAATCTTACAGAATCTGAAGGAGTATTCTAAAAGGCCCCAACAGGAGCCGAGATAAATTATTTAACCAGTTTGTAATAAGGGTTCTAAAACAAAGCTAAATTTACCGAGCGTAGTTCGGTCTTACTAGCCGGTTAGAATATATATGTTTTAATTTAATAAAAAAATATTTCAAATGAATAGTCCATCAAAAATTATAAACATTTAAATTCACATGTAATGTCTCTTTAAAATATATAAATTCAATTTTATAACAGAAATCAGTAAATTTTTTTCTGCTCAAGTTCTAAAATTATAAAGAAGTTGTAAGTGATTTCAATCCAATATTTAAAAAATATATATAACAACTAAATACTTAAGAAAGAACGAAAACTTATCAAGCGCAATTGTTGGGATAATTATTTATCCGTTACAAGTTCACGAAGCATGGACTGTGAAAAGAAACTTTTTTCTTCTTTGAGCTTGGACAATCTAATTAATCACATTCACTAAAACGACATTTTTCTTCCCTATGCTAGTGTCCAAATGTTTAGGAAAGTGTGTCATTAAAAAAAACTCACGTTAATGAACAAGGAAAAAGAAATTGTTTTACTTTATATAAATGGGAATACCTTTTCGTTAATAAAAGTACATCAGTGTTTCTAATGTTTTTAAGGTATACTAGAAAATATATTTGAATTAGACATAATTTAATAGGTTTCCTTTTTGGAAAGATTTATTTCTTTACAATTTATATTTTAAATTTATATATCACTGCTCCACAAAGAAACTTCAAAATGTAAGATATTTTTACTATCCCAGTTAACCATTTATTTCCAAATTATAAATTAGAAATTTCATCCTCTTCAATACTTATCTTCTTTAACATCTGAAGATGGCCAAAACAACTTATATAATAACAATTTGATTTTCAGATAAATTTTTAAACTAGCAAAAGCTATGCTTTGTTCGGATTGGCGAAGCATTAATTGATAAGATTAAGATTTGAAAGTAACAATATTTTTTTATATTATTCTTGCATCCTTATTAAGCAAAAACATTATTTTATGTTTTGGCTCATTTAGTTACAAAAATGTAAATTCAACTAAATTCCATGAATTATTTTTAAACAGCAAACGTATAAAATAATATTAGTACTAATTACTTTTTTATACTAAATATGTTTTATTTGGTTCAATTTTCAAACTTCTAATTCGAATAAGATTATATATAACAAATTTAACAAGTAATTAATTTTTTTGCAATTCTTTTGTTGCCAATTTACAAAAAGATATAATATAATTCTTTTAAAATGTGTAAGTATCGTCTGCCTAAATGATTTCACATATTAAAAAAAATTGTATATTTGAATTCTTAACACTGAAAAATACTTTTATAAAAATAGAGTATTAGCGGCTCCAATCAAGATATCTAATTTGTTATGGTTATTTCTGAATATTACTTTTGTATAATTAATTTTGTTAATATCTACATAGATTCATTTTAATAAAAAATAATAATAGCTAATGTCAGTTCGAAAAAGAAACAGAAAAATGGATGAAAATAACTTATTATACATCAGATTTTTATTATTTTAATATATTTTAGATTTTTAAATCATATAAATGAAAATTAGAAAGCATAATAAAAATTAATAAAAATTCCATAAATAATAATCCCATTAATAAAAATTATTTTTCAAAGAAAAAGAAGGTTCAAATAAATGTAAAATAGTCTCAAATACGTACTTCGGATGTCTTTGTCCTTTATAAAAATATTTTTCTTGTTTGCTAAGATTATTCAGCATAACATGAATGCATCTATTCAGAATTATGTAGATCTTTATTTATCATTATAAGTCAATAAATCGCAACCATCGCAGGTGTCAGTTTCTAAACCATTTGAGCAATTACAGTATGCGTCCAGATTATAAATCACTCTGAATTCACATGCAACTGAGTTTTGTATCGTTGAATAGAGAACCTGTTGACAGTTTATCTTAACCCATAACAGGATTTTACGTCGATGCAAGAACGATTCATTAATTTCAAGTGAGATTAAAGGCATAAAAAGAATCTTATGATAATTCTATGAATTTCCCTGGACTTACTACATAGATTCATTTTTAAAATAACAATCAATCTTTGTTGAAAATTTGAGGAAGAAACAACAAAATGGTGGGACATAAATTATTATATTGGGTTGGGGAAAAGGTAAATTCGTTTTTTCCCAATAGATAGCTTTAAAGTCGCATATCTCGAGTAATACTTACTCAATTAAGTCATACTATACAGCTTTTGAAAGGTAGCAGTCTTTAGAAAATTCTAGATATAAAGGTAGCGTCATCTGTTTAACCAGTCAAAAGTTATTGTGTTTTAAAAATAGAGATTTAAGAAGATTATTTTCGTCACATTTTAGTTTTTTACTTCCAAAAAGGGGAAAATTGGCGCAGGCTCATCGAAACTTGTGTGGCATTTATGGTGATCAGTGCTTAAGTAAACGCCAAAGTCAGAATCGGTTTGCTCGTTTTCCTTCCAAAAATGTCGATGTTAAACATGAACCTTTCCCTGGCCGGCCAGTCCTTAAAAAATTCGATGAAATTTTAAAAACAATCCAGGTAGACGGACATATTTCTTCCCTCGACATTGCTACGGAACTAAACATCAACCATAAACTACTTTTGAACCATTTACATAAAGTTGGATATAAAAAAAAAACTCGATACTTGGGTTCCCCATAAACTTACAGTGAAAAATTTAATGGACAGAGTTTTCATTTGTGAATTGCTACTCAAACGGTATGAAATCGAGCCATTTTTTAAACAAATCATTACGGGTGATGAAAAGTAAATAACGTACAACAATAATGTGCTAAAAAAATCGTTATCGAAGCTTCACAAACGGTGGCAAAGCCCGGATTGATGTCTACGAAAGTGATTCTGAGTGTTTGGTGGGATTGGAAAGGAATTTTCCATCATGAGTTGCTCAAACCTGGCCAAACCACCAATTCAACTATCTTCTGTAAACAACTAATTCGATTGAAGCAGGCAATTAAAAAAACCCGGTCAAAATTGATCGAAACGAAAGGCGCTGTCTTCCGTCACGACAACGCTAAACCTCACGCATCTTTAGTCACTCGGCAAAAAATGAAAGAGCTTTGTTGGGAAGTTTTGAAGAACCCACCGTATAGTCTGGACCTGGATCCGACGGATTACCATTTGTTCCGCTCTATGCAGTATTCTCTTCAAGGTGTTAAGCTGGCTTGAAAAAAGGCTTGTGAAAATCACCTTGTTCAGATTTTTGCCCAGAACTCTCAGAAATTCTACAGTGACGGAATTATTGATTTACCAGAAAAATGGCAAAAGGTCATCGAACAAATAGCACATAAATTTTGATTAGTTTTTTATTTTTATTTATATAAATAAAATCACTTTGAAAAACACGAAAAAAAGCGAACTTACTTTTTCCCCAACCCAATATATCAAATTTTCATTATTTTTATTTATTTCAGTTTTTAAAAATTATTCTCATGTAAATAAAAATGAGAAAGCGTTAATACAAAAAATTAATTTTCAAAGAATAAGAAAGTGGGGATAAATGTAAAATAGCTACGAATACTTAATTTGGATGTCTTGGTATTGTAAAAGTTTACTACTTTTACTTTATGTACTTTAATACTTTATAAGAGTATTTTTCTTGTATGATAAGTTTGTTCAACATAAGCGGAATTGATTTATTGATAATTATGTAGATCTTTATATATGGTTACGTATTTTGTAAATAGTTGGTGTTTGTACTGTAAAATAATGTAAATAATCTTATTAAACTCCATTCCTTTACTAATATTAATTTTTGTTACATTGTCTCTGTTATCAAGCAAATTTATCTAATATTTTTCAGTCCATGTCTACGGCAGATTGGCGAAATATTAAAGATATCGCCAAGTTGGCGTCACTTTTGACGACTAATTTTGGTCGCCAAATTTGGCGATATATCGCCAAGTTGCCGCAAACTTGGCGATTGTTGGCGATGGTAACCCTGCCCTCTCTATGGTAATCCCCCTTTAGATATGCTGATACATTGAATGTTATTCCGTGGTTTTCTGGAATATTCGAGAAGCCTGTGGAAATTTCCGGCGCATGCTACGAGCCTATATAAGGAGAGCAATGCGAGCTGTGGTTGATTATTTTTTATCAGTCAGTCATTGAGTGAGCTACGATTGTTTAAGCAAGTTTGCTTGAGTTTTATCTACGTTGTTTTGAATGTGATTTAGTGTTGAGACGTTGTATAAAGAGTCTCTGGGACCTATATCAGTATTTGTACGAAAGATTTGAACAGATATTTTTGAATATCTAGCAATATTTGTAAGTTTCGAAAACTCTGTTGTCCTGAAGATCTGTAAATAAATTATTTTCTACTTTTCTAAGAGACAAGAGTTTGAAGTTGTCTAACCATAAGATCAAAAGAACCCCATATACGCTACAATATTATTATAAGTCAATAAATCGCAACCATTGTGGATGTCAATTTCAAAATCATTTGAGCAATTAAATTATGCATCCAGATTATGTAAATCACTCAGAATTTACGTACGACTGTATTTTGTATTGTTGAATAGAGAACCTCTTGACAAATTCTCTTAATCCATTACAGGGTTTTACGTCTATGCAAGAATTCTTCGTAGAAATTAAACGTGATCAAACGCATAAAAAGAATCTTATGATAATTCTATGAATTTTCGTGAACTTGTGACAGATACAGATATGTTACTAAAGTGAAATAAAGAATTTAACAAAGTAATGCTCAGAATCATAATGAAGTGTTTTCCTAAAATTGAAAACATTAATACTACTGTGATCTATGATAATGTTGTTATTCATGTGCTAATATTTCGCAAATATTAGAAAACTTTCTTTGGAATACGTTAACAATAATTAGTAATTCATTTTCAAGTATTTCATAATTTAAAGGTTTGAACAAATGTAAATTTAATAAATAATGAATAATTTTAATACTGTTGTTATACATTGAAAAATTCAATGCATTTTGTTTGGTGCATTTTACATTATTTTTTTAAATAATAAAAATATTAGTATTGTTATAAATAGAGATGTGTTTGGAGAATTAGATTTAGAAAATACAAAGACTTGGAAAACATAAAAAAATGTTCTGATAATCTTTATTTTACAAGGGAAACAAATCTTAAATATATTGCATCTTTACAAAAGCTGTTTTACTTTATTATTAAATCTGTTTTTATTCTTGACAATGCCATTCAATATAATCCGAAATAGTTTTATCACAATTCAGGGTGTTCTCAACTGCTCCGCTCACCAAGTGCAAAAAGTTTTGACACATTTACAAATTCATTTTTTAACAGAAATATATAAAATTGGAATGCCTGACTATGGAAGAGATTTCGAATCGAACTGAATTTTCCATTTTGTGATAATTAAATTACCCATCCAGTTCTAAGCTATTTCCATCACGTGATCATTCGTTTTTCTCCTGCCTTTCGACCGATTTTTCTGCTTTCGTCGGGAAATGTGCACAAAAACGTCAACTTTGAAAGCTTGTTCTGAAAAATCTATTATGTTTTTTAAAAAAAACAGAAAATTGAGTGCAATTCAACAGTTTCTGAATAATAACCCCTGCTTTTTTCATGCATTTCCGAACAAAAATATATTAAAGCATGTGTCACAAAGTTGCCCTTTTTGATTTAAGAACACTCTTAAGCATTTCTTTTAATACCATAACCAGATAGTAAATCTCAGAAACTCTAGATAGGAAATTTGAACTTCTTTCTATATTCATTTGTGTGACAAGATTTATAACTCACATTTTTGCATTATTAAATGTATGACCTGTTGACAACTACGCTAATGCCCCACAATAGTCACAGCGAAAGACCCGGATGATAGTGTAAAGTCTATGGGAGAGTTCTTTTCAAATATCTCGCTGAATTTTTAATGTTTTTGCATGATTTTTTTTCTTTGCGAGGGATAGCTGAGGACGATCTTTAACTCATTAGTGCCTAGTTTCCCTTTTTAGGGACGCTTATAAAAAAAACAAAAAAGTGCCTTTTACACCGGGAAATAAGAAGATAAATAAAAACATTCTTACATAGGTCAAATTTTTGTATAAACTAACATGAAAATTATTCATCTTTTAAAAGTAGTGGGAAATCCAAAATTTAAATTTTCACGCAGAAAATAATTTGGGCGTTAATGGGTTAAGATCTACGACGTTAAGATTTTTGGTAGAAGTGAAAAGATTCCCCAAATTAATAGCATCATACCTGATTAAAAGAAATATTTGAAAAAAATAGCCAGCAACAGATATTGCAAACAGATGATTCACACAATTGTGTGGACGCAGGGCCAAATTTAATCCGCGAAAAAATTGAAACACCGGGATTTTTTTTTTACTTTTTCTTTAAGTTTACTTACTCAATTGTGTAGGTCAGGAAGATCAGATTGTGAATCTCAGATATATATGTCATAAGTTTATAAGGATAAAGAAATTTTTAGAAATCATTAGTAACCCGAAAGAGTTCATAATATATTTTCGTTTTTAGTTGTATTTCCTTTTATTTAAAAAAAATATTTTATGCATCAGGAGCCAGCGTAAACAATTAATTCATCGAGTTGACGAATAAAATTGCAGGCATAGTTAAAACTTGATTCGCATATTAAATTGCGGCTGGTCTGCCAAGTCATATCTTGGGGAAAAACACCTGCAAACTCAATCTTAGAGGTTGACTGAGTAATTTATATTGTGTGTTCCATTTGCCAATCCTGCATATATCCTTAACTTTAAATGCAGGTATAGTTAAAACTTCATTCGCATATTAAATTGCGGCTGGTCTGCCAAGTCATATCTTGGGGGAAAAACACCTGCAAACTCAATCTTAGTGGTTGACTGAGTAATTTATATTGTGTGTTCCATTTGCCAATCCTGCATATATCCTTAACTTTAAATGCAGGTATAGTTAAAACTTGATTCGCATATTAAATTGCGGCTGGTCTGCCATGTCATATCTTGGGGAAAAACACCTGCAAACTCAATCTTAGTGGTTGACTGAGTAATTTATATTGTGTTTTCCATTTGCCAATCCTGCATATATCCTTAACTTTAAATGCAGGAAAACACACAAGTAAACCACTGAATTTATATGTACATGTGGTTTTCACCAAAATGTGACTTTACAGACCAGATGCATTTTAACAAGCTAATCGATTTCAGCCTTATCCTAGAACTTTGGCCGTCACCTCGGTGCGATAAAGTCTTTGAAACCGTTACCCGATTTAAAAGTGTCATTTTGAAAAAAAAAAAAAAAAAAGATAAATATAGCAGTAAGCAAAAGAAATTGAACTAAAAAGCATAATATTATAATGTATGCTTTAGTAATTCATAAAAATAGTCAGCAGCTTCACAGGATGGTTTTAAAATATACTTATTTCATCACAATAATTCACCACTTTAATTATCACAATCATCCAATAAATAGGAATCAATGCGGGAGTCAAATATTAAATCACTTGAGAAATTCAACAGCATTTCTGATTTCTCCTTCTATTTTAATGCATGAATACATTTTGTATTGTTCAACAATGACTTTGTTTAAAATCTCTCTCAACCCATAACAGTATTTCCAAAATATGCATGAACAGTTCATAAATTTAAGGCATGATTAAATGCTTAACAAGAATCTTATGAGAATGTCATGAATTTACAGGACATGTGACAGATTCAGATCAATTGATTATGCAATGAAAAAATATTACTAAGGTGGTACTCGGAATTTTAATGAAGTGTTATCCAGTAATTAACGAATCATTGCTGTGATATGAGACTGTCTTTTGCATATGTTACGAATTGAACAATTTTCGAAACGGATCTTCATTATAGATGCATTAATAGATGATTGTTTTAACGATGAATTACCATGTACGGTTCAAAGTTACAGTAAATTGAAGAGAAAATGAGTATAAAAAATTTCAGTTCCATTCAGTCCGTTCAATAGTACTTTCATTACACATATAGGTTAAATATATACATAATAACATTTTTTATATTATACAATGGTTCGCATTTCCGATATACACTTTAATATTGATAATTATTCAATGATTATGATCAGTAAGTGATAAAAAAAAAATGTAATTTCAATGTGATAATTTATGGTAAATAAAAGTATATTAAAATAAACAACTTTAAAAAAAACAAAGAATTTGACTTTTTTTTAATCGCTTGGTGACGAGCGACACGTATACCTGCCACTAAGGCTTCAGAATACTTGTTTATACACACCTGTAAAATTTTGCTGTAAAATATTTCTTATTTAATCGAAGCATTTTCTCGATTTAAAAAAGTCACAAATTTCTGTTTGTAAAAACCGATAACAAAGCATTAATACTTTTGTAAAATGCTCCTGTACCAAAGGAGTTAAATATATGAAAGAACTATCGATGAATCAATGGGCTTTACAATTTTTTATGTACATATGTGTACTTAATGGCAAAAAGAAAGCTTAAAATATGATAATAGCATAGAGAACAAAGCTAATAGGATATATTGCACCAATAAAATGTAAATAGATTTAATCCCAGATATACAAGTCTTTAATTACTATAATGATCGAATATATAGTAATCAATGCGGGTGTCAAATATTAAACCACTTTAGAAATTCAACTGCATTTCTAAGTCTTCTCCAACTGTTTTACCATATAAATGCGAGGATCTGTTGGTTATGCGACGCAAAAATTTCATTAGGGTGGTACTCGGAATTTTAATGAAGTGTTATACAGTAATTAACGAATCAGTATACTGCGATATAAGTATGCCATTCGCATATGTTAATGATTCAATAATTTGTCAAATGCATCTTCATTATAGATGCATTACTTAATGAATGTTTCAACGATAAATTATCATGTACAGTTCTGGGTTACAGTAAATTAAAGAGAGTATGAGTTTAAAAAAAAATAAATTCTATTCAACCCTTTCAATAATACTTTCATTACATACTTATAGCTTAAAGGAATTTCGTGTTTTATACAATCCTTCGAATTTTCGACGTACATATCAATATTAATAATTATTCAAAGAATATGATCAATTAGTGCTAGAAATAAAAGTAGCAATTTCAATGTGCTAATTCATGGTAAATAAAAGTATTAATATATACAACGCAATAAAAAAAATCAAACAAGCAATTTTACCTTTTTAAAATATATGAAAGAACTATACATAAACTGATCGCGTTTACATTTTTAAAAGTATGTACGGAGACGAAATGAGCAAAATGAAAGCTTAAAATACGATAATAGTATAGAAAAAAGAAGCTAATAGGGCATATTGCACAGATAAAATATAAACTGATTTAATCACAATTGTATAACACTTGAATTGTTCTAGTGATCAAGTAAATAGAAATCAATGCGAGTATCAGATATTAAACCACGACAGAAATTCAATAGCATATCTAGAATCATCTCTCATTTTTGACCCATGAATGCATTTTGTATTGTTCAACAAAGAACTTATTTAAAATCTCTCTTAACCCATAACAGTATTTCCAGAATGTGCTTGAATACTTCATAAATTTAACGCATGGTTAAAGGCTTAACAAGAATCTTATGAGAATGTCATGAATTTATGAGACATGTGATAGACTAGGATCTGTTGATTATGCAAAAATTTCAATAGAGTGGCACTAGAACTTTTAATGAATTATTATCCAGTAATTAACAGATCGGTTCTGACATATAAAACAATTCTGATATATAATACAATTCGGATATGTAAATGATTCAGTAATTTTGAAATGAATTCATTATAGATGCATTAATAGATTATTGTTTTAACGATAAATTATCATTTAAGGTTCAAGGTTGCTGAAAATTACAGATAAATTGAAAATAAAATTTTTAATTTCGATTGAGTTTTTTCAACCATACTCTCATTACACATTTACAGCTTAAATTAATTTTGTATTTTATACAATGCTTCAAATTTTCGATAAACACTTTAATATTGATACTTATTCAATAATTGTGATAAATTAGTGGTAGAAAAAAAATTCAATTTTAATGTGATAATTTATGGTGAATAAAATTTCATTAAAATTAACAACTCTTAAACGAAAATTGATCAAGGAATTTTACTTTTTTTTAAATATATAAAAAACAATCCAATAACCAATTGGCTTTACATTTTTCTGTGTATAAATATTTTAAATGATGATATAATGTACAAAAAAATTAAAATACCTTAAAAACATAGAGAAAAAAAGCTAATAGGGTATATTGCTAGATAAAATATAAACTCATTTAATCACAACTATCCCATTCTTTTGTTATTATAATGATAAAATAATTAGAAATCAATGAGGGTGTCAAATATTAAATCACTTGAGAAATTCAATAGCGTATCTAGATTACTCTCTCTCTTTTGACGCATGAGTGTATTTTGTATTTTTTAACGAAGAACTTGTTTACCCCTTTATCTACAGACAATACTTATAAGTACCATTACAATAACTTATTATAAAAATTTTTAATGCGTCATTTAGTTGTTATACTGTTTAGAATGAGTTACATATACATTATTTTATCTTGTTAAAGCCATTATTGGTTACACAAAACAAAATTATTTTTAAAAGGTTGATTTCTTTTGCCTTTGCATCTTTTCAGCTTTCTTGGCACTGAGGGATGGGGAGGGGTACTTTTGAATGCGGAAATATTTATCAATTTATATTGTAAGAACACCATATTTGTACATTTTATAATTCCACAAAATAGTAAGAAAAAAATTAAAAATAAAAGATTTGAGTGGGATTATAAGAAGGGCAGAAAATCCAAATTTAATTAATCCTTCTAAATTCTTCAGTCCTTCTAAACTCCTTTAAGTATTTATTAAATGATTATGTAAATTTTTTAATATAATTTAAACAATTTGCGTAAAATGCTTTAGAATATAAATTCTTCATGAGTTCATAATGCGGTATATAAAGGGTTAAAACCTCTTTTAACCCATAACTGTATTTTCAGAATATACAAGAATTCATAAATTCATAAATTTAAAGCATAATTAAATCTTTAACAAGAATCTTATGAGAATGTTATGAATTTACGGGACATGTGACAGATTCAGATCTGTTGATTATGCGAGGCAAAAATTTCACTCGGGTGTTATTCTGAATTTTAATGAAGTATTAACCAGCAATTAATGAATCAGTACTGCAATAAAAGCCTGTCTTTTTCAAATGTTAATGAATCAATAATTTTCGAAATAGATATTAATTATAGCTACATTAATAGAAGAATATTTTAACTATAAAATACCTTATACAGTTAAAGGTTACAGTAAACTGAAGTGAAAATAAATATAAAAAAAATTAAATTCCTCTTGATGCTTTTAATAATTCTTTCATTACACACTTATAAGCTTAAAAGCGTTTCGTATTTTATACAATGCTTCGAATTTTCAATATGCACATTGATACTGATAATTATTCAATGAGAATGATCAATGATTTTTATAAAAAATTTCCATAAGTGGTGCTCGAAATTTTAAGGAAGTATTATCCAGTAATTAATGAATCAGTATACTGCGATATACGTATATCATTCGGATATATGAATGATTCAATAATTTTCAAAATGGATGCTCATTTTAGATGCATTAATAGATGTATTTTTAACAATAAATTACTATGGTTATGGTTCAAGATTACAGTAAATTAAAGATAAAATTAATATAAAAATTTTAAATTCGATTCAGAGCTTTCAATGATACATTCATTACACACTTACAGCGTAAATGCTTTTTGTATTTTCTACCTTGCTTCGAGTTTTTTATTTGTAATTCAATACTGATAAATATTCAATGATTATGATCAATTAATGGTTAAAACTAAAATTAGAATTTCAATGTGATAATTTATGGTAAATGAAGTGTATTAAAATTAAAATTATAATAAAAAACAATCATACAAAGAATTTCACTTTTTAAAAATATATGAGAGATCCATGAGCTTTACATTCATCTGTGTACGTATGAGGACATAATGCGCAAATGAAACTTTAAATACAATAACAGCATAGAAATTTTTTTAATAAGGTTGTATTACACAGATAAAAATAAATAGATATAATCATACATACATTGTAAAAAAAAAAATCAAGAGGTTACTAAAAATTTTTTAGTAAATTTGTATTCCACAGAATTTTTTAGTAACCATTACAAACTTTTTTTTCCAAGCATTTCTTTTGTAAACTGAACAAAAGAATTTTTTGTATAACTAACTTAAAAATTTTTAGTATGAGCCACCAAGCAAATTTTAGTAATAGCTCAAAAATTATTTTTAATAACCATTACGTGGGTTCGAAGGGCAGGAGCTTCCTTCGAGCTGCATCCAGACTTCTGGAACGGAAGATTTTCGGCAAAAGAGCAATAGATGGCAGCACCAAACACATTGCTACAGCTCCGTCAGGATATTCATAATCCCTTTATTAACGAGTACTTACACTGCATACATTTGGGTAGTATTTGGCAGTGGCCAGTATCGAACCCGGGACCTTTTAGCCTGGAGTCCGTTACTATAACCACTATGCTATCAAGGCCACACCAAGTGCGTTTTAGTAATAGCTATTAAAAATATAAAATTATTAACTCTATTCGTTGCTAACTTTTTTCTAATAATTCTTACAGATTTTCTTGTAACCGACTAAGATTACTAAAAATGTTTTAGTAATTACAAGGACACTAAAGTTTTTTTAGTAGATCGACACTTTTTTTTTTACAGTGTATGTAACTCTTTAATTATTTTAATTATTAAATGCATAAAATAAATTCAGGTGTCAAATATTAAACCACTTCAGAAATTCAATTGCTGGATGCCTCACTTTCTTTAAACTAATGAATGCATTTTGTATTGCTCAGTGGAGAGGTTATTTACAATCACTCTTAATCCATAACTGTATTTACAGATTATGCAAGAATAATTCATAAGTTTGAAGCATGAACAAATGCTTAGAAAGAATCTTATGAGAATGTCATGAATTTGCGTGACATGTGACAGATTCAGAGCTGTTGATTATGTGATGCAAAAATTTCAATAGAGTGGTATTGGGAATTTTAATGAAATGTTATGCAGTATTTAACGCATAACTACTGCAGTACTAGACTTTTATTCAGGTATGTTGATAATTCAATAATTTTCAAAATGGTTCTTTATTATAGATGCATTCGTAAATGCCTGTTTTAACGATAAATTAAAATGTTGGGTTCAAGGACATAATAAGTTGAATATAAAATGAATATGAATATTTTAAATTTGATTTAATAATTTCGATAATAATGTCACTAACCACTTCATTAAAAATCGTCATAAAACTTCATTAAAATTAACAACTCTTAAACAGAAATTGATCAAGGAAATTTACATTTTTTAAATATATAAAAGAACAATCGAAGATTCGATGGGCTTTACATGTTTCTGTGTACACATGGGGATATAATGTATAAAATTAATTTTAAAATAACATAAGAGCACAGAGAAAAAAAAAAAGCTAATAGTGTATATTGCACAGGTAAAATATAAACTTATTTAATCACAATTATCCAAATCTTTAATTATTTTGTTCATCAAATAAATAGAAATAAATGCGGGTGTCAAATATTAAACCACTTGAAATTCAATAGCATATCAAGATTTATCTCTCTCTTTTGACGCATGAATGTATTTTGTATTGTTCAACAAAGAACTTGTTTAAAACCTCTTTTAACCCATAACTGTATTCCCAGAATATGCATGAATAGTTCATAAATTTAAACCATAATTAAATGCTAACAAGGATTTTATGATAATGTTATGAATTTAAGGGGCATGTGACAGATTCAGATCAATTAATTATGGCGAGGCTAAAATTTTTCTAGGGTTGTACTCTGAATTTTAATGAAGTATTAGCCAGCAGTAAATGAATCATGAACTGATTTAATCGCAGTTATCTAACTCTTGAATTATTATAATGATCAATTAAATAGAAATCAATGCGGGTGTCAAATATTAAACCACTTGAGAAATTTAATTCCTTATCTAGATTTCTCTCTCTCTTTTGACCCATGAATGTATTTTGTATTGTTCAACAAAGAACTTGTTTAAAACCTATTTTAACTCATAACTGTATTTCCAGAATATGCATGAAAAGTTCCAAAATTTAAAACATAATTAAATGTTTAACAAGAATCTTAAAAGAATGTTATGAATTTAAGGGACATGTGACAAATTCAGATCTCTTGATTTATGCGAGGCGAAATTTTCACTGGGGTGATACTCTGAATTTTAATGAAGTATTAGCCAGCAGTAAATGAATCATAAACTGTTATTGAACTCTTGAATTATTATAATGATCAAATAAATAGAAATCAATGCGGGTGTCAAATATTAAACCACTTGAGAAATTCAATTGTGATTTTGATTCACCCCCTTCTCTTTTTCCGCTTGCATTCATATTGTATTGTTCAATGGAGATCTTGTTCACATTCTATTTTAACCTACAAGATTATTTCCAAAATATACAAGAATAGTTTATAAATTTCAATCGTAATTAAATGCTTAACAAGAATCTTATAAGAACGTCATGAATTTGCAGGATATATGACAGATTCAGATCAATAGATTATGCGAGGCAAAAATTTCTCTAGGGTTGTACTTCGAATTTTAATGAAGTAATATCCCGTAGTGTGGTGCGAAAAAACAAAAAGTTTTTATTTCCGAATCACTATAGTGCGGAAAAGTTGCGATTGGTAAATACAAGAAAAACAAAAAAAGAATTTTTCAAATTATTATAATTTGAAAATTATATATATTAGAATATTAATTAGAATATTATAATTATTATAATATTATATCGGACTATATCTTCCGATCGCGCAAACGACCTAAAAATTAAAAAAAATTCAAAATTTCCTATTTTTTCAGGGTTTTTTAAAAATATTACATATACATATATTTTATCCCTATAGTGAAAAATATTTGCATATAGTACTGTTTAAGAATAATAAAAAAAAATAAATTGTGTTTAGAGAATATCTTCCGATCGCGCAAACTCATTAAAAATCGGGGGGGAATTTCAATTTTCAGTGATTTTGATGTATTACAAAAATAATTAAATAAATTCAATTTGCGATCTCATGTTAAAATTTAAATTTAATAAATTAATACTATTAAGCACATTATGCCATTTTTGAACAACAGAGATCTTACCACGACGAGATCGCTGCAAGACGAAAAGGTTTAGTAGTTTGCGCAACTTCTGTTAGCCACGTTGCGAAACAGCGCTGAAGTCGCCCTACGTGTAAAATATGTAACATATGCAAGAATAATTCATAAGGTTGAAACTTGATTAAATGCTTAACAAGAATCTTACGGGAATTTCATGAATTTACGGGACATATGACAGATGCAGATCTGTTCATTATGTGATGCAAAAATTTCAATAGGGTGGTACTCAGAATTTTAACGAAGTGTTATCCAGTAATGAACAGATAAGTACTGAGGTATAAGACTCTCATTCCGGTATGTTGATGATTCAATAATTTTCTAAATGGTTCTTTATTATAAATGCATTCGTATATGACTGTTTTAAGGATAAATTTATATGTTGGGTTCAAGGACAAAATAAGTTGAATATAAAATGAATATAAATATTTTAAATTTGATTTAATAATTTCGATAATAATGTCATTAACCACTTCACTAAAAAACATGTCATAAAACTTCATTAAAATTAACAACTCTTAAACAAAAATTGATCAAGGAGCTTTACTTTTTTTAAATATATAAAAGAGCAATGGAAGAATCGATGGACTTTTTGTACATTTGGTTTGTACATTTTTCTGTGTACGTATGGTGATATAATGTACAAAAGCAAATTTTAAAATACCACAACAGAATAGAGAAAAAAAGCTTATAGGATACACTACATGGCCAAAGATGACCGTCCACTTGCGATTTTAGACATTTTGTTGAATATTTAGAAAAATATATGCGGAATTATCCTGAAACTCTAGGTGTATAAATATTATAATACAAGTCATACATATAAATGAAGATTTTTTCCCAAAACTCCATAGGGGACCTTTAACAAATTAAAAAAGAGATGAGAATATCATGAATTTACGAGACATGTGACAGATTGAGATTTGTTCATTATGTGATGCAAAAATTTCAATAGGGTGGTACTCTGAATTTTAATGAAGTGTTATCTAGTAATTAACGGATAAGTCCCACTGTAAAATACAGCCAATCAGGTATGTTAACAGTTTAATAATTTTGGAAATGGATCTTTATTTTAGATGTATTCGTAGATGACTATTTTAACTACAAATTATCATGGTGGGTTTAAGGACATAATAAGTTTAATATAAAATGAATATAAATATTTAAATTTGATTCAATAATTTCGATAATATTGCCATTAATTACTTACAGGTTAAAAGCATTTTTTGTTTAATGCAGAGTGGTTTTTTTTTTCAATGTCGTGAAAGTAAAACCCTATAACAAGTAAACCCCTGATCCAAAGCAATAGGAATTTATTGATATGGAATTGATTTATGATAATGCAAAGTCTAAAGTCTATGGGGACGTTCTTTTCAAAAATCTTGCTTAAATTTTAATACTTTGACGTGCTTTTATTTATTTATTTCTTTTTTTTTTTGCATAGGATAGCTGAGCACGATCCACAACCGGAGTTTTTACTTTTTTGATTTTGATTATATTTTTTTATACTAGGATAGTTTCAGTATCATAACCGGAAAACCGTTTCTGAAACTTCAAGTATATATATTTTTTTTAATCTAACACCAAAATGGAAAAAGTAAAGACTAGGCCTTTGTGGATTGTCCTCAGCTATTCTATGCAAAAAGAATCACGTCAAAATATTAACATTTGAGCGAGATATTTGAAAAGAACGCCCGAATAAACTTTACATTATAATCCGGGTTTTTACAGTAAGTAGTGGGGAATCTTAATGAAAACGATGTATGTGTGCTTCATATTTTTTATAGCCAATGTATGCGTGTTTTGCGCAGACTCATCTCCTGTGTTTCCAGCATATACAGTGCCAAAAAAATTAAATAACGTTTAAAACATTTTTTCTTGATTTGGCAGCATACTGGTAAAATTTCGGTTCATTTTGATCAGTGATTCTTTTGTTAAGGGGTTTTTACTTCTAAGACTTAAAAAAATTCTGTATAATTAATTCTCTTTTAATTTTTGATGTACACTTTAATTTGATAATCATTCAAAGATTAAGACCTATTAGAAGTGGAAAAAAAGTTACCATTTTAATGTGATTTTTATGGTAAATAAAATTATAATAAAATTTAAAACTCTTAAAAAGAAATAAATAAAGAACTTTTTTTTCTAAATTTATGAATAAACGAAGTTAAATCAAAGAGCTTTACATTTTTCTGTGTCCGTATGGAACATAATGTGTTAAAGGATACTTTGAAATACGGTACTAGACTAGAGAAAAATAGCTAATGGAGTATATTTCACAGATCAAACGTAAACTGATTTAATCACAATTATCCATCTCTTGAATTATTTTAATGATCAAATAAGTGGAAATCAATGTGGGCGTCAAATGTTAACCACTTGAGAAATTCAATTGCGGCTTTGCCCCCCCCCCCCCTTCACACCTCCTCTCTTTTCCTGCCTGCATGCTTTTTGTATTGTTGGATAGAGAGGTTGTTCACAATCTCTCTTAATCTCTAACTGTATTCTCAGAATATCCAAAACCAATCCATAAATTTAAAGAGTGATTAATTGATTAAGAGGAATCTTATGAAAATGTCATGAATTTTTGGCACATGTGACAGATTCATATCTATTGATTATGCGATGCAAAATTTTCAGTACGTGTGGCACGTAGAATTTTAATGAATTGTTATCCTGTAAACGTATGAGTATTGTATTTGATATAAGACTGTCGTTCGGGTATATTAATGATTCAATAATTTTCAAAATGGATCTTTATTAAAGATGCATTTGTAGATGAGTGTTTTAACGATAAATTACCGTGTTGTGGTCAAGGATATAATAAGATTAAGAGAAACTTAATATAAATATTTTAAATTTGATTCAATAATTTCGATAATATACTTATTACACACTAACAGCTTAAATAGAGTTTGTGTTTTATACAGGTTGTTTTATTTTAAGTCGTGAATATAAAACCTGGTAACAGAAGAACCCCTGATCCAAAGCAATGGGAATTTATGAGGTGTAGTTAAAAAAAAACCTTATAATCAAACCGACAGATGGCGCTTTATATGCAGTAAAGTCAGGAGATGAGGTTGCACATAGCACATGTGCATTGCCGATAAAAATGTGAAGCACGCATATCCCGTGCTCACTATTCTACAGATATCCTTACAATGACTGACCATCGACACTGTAATGATGGCCAGAACGTTGAAAATATTTTGAGTTATTTGCTTAGTTTCGTACGAATGCTTTACTCCATATTTTTATTTCATTCTTTTTTGGAAAGTTCTTCGCTATCCCTTTCCTCAATTACTGCATTCTGTATATTTTTGCTATGCGTAATAAAATTTTCTTTTTCTCAAAGTTCCATCTATTACTTTGTAGCATGAAGTAATTGGGAAAAGGGACTAATAAGGAAGGTCTCCACACTGGGCATACTCGGAAAATTTTGAAAATTGACGCCATTTTGAAAGATGAACGCCATTTGTCGTTTTGATTTTTAATAACGGCTAAAAAATTTCCATTGCTTTAGCAGCATACTGGAGAAATTTCAGGTCATCCGGATCAGTGGTTCTTTTGTCATACGTTTTTTTATTTTTATTTTTAATGCTTAAAAATAACACACTGTGAAACTAATTATCTTCGAATTTTTGATATACATTTTAATATTAATAATCATTTAATGATTATAACCAAATAAAAGGAGAAAAAAGTAGCAATTTGTATGATTTCTTTTTACTTTTATGGTAAATGAAAGTATACTAAAATGAACAACTCTTTTTTTTTATAAATAAGATTTTTTTTCTAAAGATATGAGAAAATTAAGATCAATCAAAAGGCTTTACATTTTTCTATGTTTGCATGGGGACATAATATGTTAAAGCATACTTTAAAATACGGTACTAGAATAAAGAAAAACAGCTAATAAATTATACTGCGCCGATCAAAAGTAAACTGATTTAATCACAATTATACGACTCAAATAATTAGAAATTGATGTAGGTGTCAAATATTAAACAACTTGGGAAATTCAATTACGATTTTGATTCAACCCTCCCTTTCTTTTTTCCCGCCTGCATGTATTCTATGTTGTTCAAAGAAAACTTGTTCACAATCTCCCTTAATCCACAACAATATTTCCAAATTATGCAAGAACAGTTCATTAATTTAAAGCCTGATCAAATACTTAACAAGAATCTTATGAGAATGTCATGAATTTACGAGGCATGTGACAGATTCAGATCGGTTGATTGTGTGATGCAAGAATTTCAATAGTATAGTACTGGAAATTTTAATGAAGTATTATCCAATAATTAACGGATGAGAATACTGCGAAATAAGTATGTTATTTGGATATTATAACGATTCAATAATTTTAACGGATCTTCATCATAGATGCATTAATGGATGAATGTTTTAACGAACAATTACCATTATGGTTCAAGATTACAATTAGTTGAAGAGGATATTATTAATTTTTTTAATTCGGTTCAATAATTTTGATAATGTTTTAATTATATAATTTCATTTTAACAGAATTGTGCGTTTTACACATTCCTTTATTTTTTGGGCATACATTATGATGTTGATAATTATAAATTGCTTTTGGAAGTAGAAAAATCCCTACAATTTCTATCTCATTTTTTATTGTAAATCACAGATGTGTCAAACATTTATTTTTCAAAAACTAATCAAGGAAGTTCATTCTTTTGTTTTAAAAAAAGAGTTTAAAGGGTTATCAATGAATCTATGGATATTTAACATACAAAGCGTAAAGCCAAAAGAAACATAAAAAGCCAAAAGAAAGCTAAAAATATAGTATTAGAACAGTAGACAAATATACACATAATTAACAACCTTTCAGCCTACCCCTCTCCCTCCAATTAAAAAAACTTGTTTTGTCTCAGAATTGTGTTTCAAGAAAATTCACAAATAATTTGTCTCGCTTTTTTGTGGAAGTTATACGATTTCGTTTTTAAACTAAAATCTCTAGTTCATAGTGTTTAAAAATTTACAAGCATTTTTCTTTTATAAAGAAAAAAAGATGTAAGTTTGTCAGGTAAATAAATACACCTTCTGGGCCAAAGCTATGATCTTTTTCCCAATCTTAAACAAAGCTCAAAATTTTTACAGCTCAAACATTTTGGCACTCGAAGTATTATACAGCATGTTCGTAGACATTTTTTAAAAGTTTATTTCATTAATAATGAAAAACTTTACGCCTTTGTTGCCGACAGCAGGAGAAGAAGTAAAAATTTGGATTGAGCATATACTGACATCTGTGACTATGCCTTCACAATGTCTAGAATAGAATGGACAACAGCTTGGATGGTATCCGTGTGATCAAAAGAGACCCGCATTGCAATTACAGCGAAACCTCCAAATAAAGGACACTCCGAATAAGGGACACCTCTATTTAAGGGACAAAAGTTTCGGTCCCATAGCTGTCCCCTATTTGGAAGTTTCACTGTAATAAACACTCCGAATAAGAGACACCTCTATTTAAGGGACAAAAGTTTCGGTCCCATAGCTGTCCCCTATTTGGAAGTTTCACTGTAATAAACACTCCGAATAAGAGACACCTCTATTTAAGGGACAAAATTTACGGTTCCACCGGTGTCCCTTATTTCGAGGTTTCACTGTATAACTACACAAAACTACACAAACAAAACTTTGAACTTTTCGTAATGAGTTGAAGATTTTTTACTACGTACTACAATAGTAGAAATATTGTTAACATACAAAAGTAGAAATACTGTTTAGTAATCATGAAAATCATCTTGAGTAACCACGTTATTAAAAAACATTGCACATTTTACTGAATTGGAAAACCTACGCATTTATTACTTCCATCTAAATCATTACTGAAACTTTTCAATATATGGTTTTCTTTCTTTGATGAAGAAAAAACACTAGGATATACCAAAAATTTTGACGTACTCTCACAAATAATAAGAGTAGGAATAGATAGTAAAATGATCTTTTGGCAGATATGATCATCTCAAAACTTTCTTCTATCTCATCCATGTTAATAACTTCAAAATTCGCTATCGCATTGCCAAAATTAAATGACAATCTATGTCCATCTTGGAGATTCTAATGATATGAATTCCGTGTATTAGTTCTTGAAATAGGACTATTGCGAATATTGGTAATAAAGGAGAATAAAAGTGCTAATGTTCTGCGATTTAAACCAAAACATAAACAGCAATAATATTTATCAAGGTAAAAACTGAATCTGAAGTTTGATAAAAATTCGTGGATTAGTTCGTGAGGTAGAGCTATTGCAGGAATCAGAAAAAAATCAGCACAGCAGCGCTATCTATTGGGCGATTGATACCATAACGTAAATAGAATGGCTTCACATCAAGGATTAACTGAAACAGAAATTTGATATTAATCTATACATTACTTCTTGAGGTAGAGATATTGCAGAAATTGTGAAAAAGATAGCATAGCAGGCCACCTGTTCAGCGATTTTTTCCAAACTCTAAACAGTATTTTTTCTTATCAAGGACTAATAAAATCTGAAGTTTGGTGAAAATGCGTGTGTTAGTTCTTGAGACAGAGCTGTTGCAATAATCGTGAAAAAGGCAGTATAGCAGAGCCACCTGTTGAGCGATTTACACCAAACTGTAAAGAGCCGTCTTTCATGTAAGGACTAACAAAATCTAAAAATTGCTGAAACTCCATGTGTATATTATTATGATAAAGCTATTGAGTAAATCTTAGTTAAAAAAAAAAAAAAAAAAAAAAAAAAAAAAAAAAAAAAAAAAAAAAAAAACCCAGCATGCAGCGATTTTTTCAAACTGTAAACAACAATTTTTCAGATCAAGGACTAATAGAATCTGAAATTTGGTGAAAATCCGTGTGTTAGTTCTTGAGATAGAGCTGTTATGATGAAAATAGCAGCACAATTGAGCCACCTATTGGGCAATTTAATCCAAAATATAAACAACATTCATTCATGTTAAGCCCTAACAGCATCTAAAGTTTGGTGAAAATAGGTGCAGTAGCTCTTGGGATAGAGCTGCTACAGAAATCGTGAAAAAAGGCAGCATACCAGCTCCATCTATTGAGCAATTTACACCGAAACTAATTAGCAGCCAATCTATATCAGGGACTACCTGAATATAATTTTTTATTGAATTCCGTGCATTAGTTCTTGACATAGAGCTCACACAATATTTATGTCATATACAAAAAGATAGAAATTCACAGACTCGCAGACAGATATTTTTAAAAATACACTTTTTCTTTTTATCTCTGATCCCTAAAACGGGTAAATCCGTCAAAAAGTTGAATTCGAGAATTTTCACGACTCGAATACTTTGTCCTCGTAAAGATACAAGAAAGTTAAAATAGCTATACATAGAGCAGTTTTTTTCTTTTTTGAAGTTTTTCAAATATTTATTGTTTCAAAATAGAAAAATGTTCATTTAGCTTTTTTTTTTCCCTTGTTCTACTTGAGATTGACATTTTTCTTCATTTCCATATATGATTCGTAATTTAAGAATGGCATAATTTTCTACTATACGTCAGTTGTTTGAAACAATAATATTTTTAACTGAATCACAGTTATCTTTTGCTGCTATCATTTTCTCGTATTCATCATCATCATAAAAAAATCACCGCATTTTGCATCTTACAGGAAAAGGGAGGAAATATACCTTAAATTTCAAACATTTCTTTAAAAATTATCAAATGATTTAAGTCCATTTTCTCCAAAATTAGATTATCAAATTCCTGATAAACATCTCTAATATTTGCAGCTGCTGTTCTTTTCTTTTTTTCACTCGTTGTGTAAATTGGTTTAAACTTTTTAATCAACTTTCCGATTTTATGATAAAACCCATTTATGTGTAAACACTTGTCGTGGTTTTATTAAATATCGTCTCCATCATTTATTCAAATATGTATACCGGGTGAGTCATAAATAATGAAACAATAGGCTATCTCCTTAAATATTGCCTCTAGACCCATACTTTCAATTGCAAAAATTCATAAAAAAAGGTGACATTTTTTAATATAAATTGCAACACCATGGGGGGGGGGTCTATTTGAAAATAGTAATACGGAAGTACGAAATATGTACGAAAAATAATTTTTTATACGGCCCCCGTAGTATAAAAATTCCAATTAGGAAAATTTTCATTATTCAGTCCTGAATAAGCCATAAAAAGTTGCACCTTCATATATTCAAAACTCGCTAAGTTATTGCCCTTTGAATTATTCATCAGGTTTTAAGGGATTAGACACAAATTTAAATGCGCGAAATTCAAAAGTCAATGTTACTTTAACAGTTTTAGGAAACATGTAAAAAAAACAATCTTTTGAGCTAGAATTTCGATTATTTTTTTTCTTTTTTTGTGATGGTTAGACATATAATTTGCTAAGAAAATCACATTCTAAAATTTATCATAAAATTTCTAAAAATTTCTAAAAAAACTAATTTAAATGGGATAATTTAAAACCGTTATAACTCGGAACATTATTTATCGGATTTCAGTTTCTTTTCACTTAATTAAAGATGAAAATCTAACTTTAGTTTTTTTTTCAGGGTTTTTGTTTTTCAATATTAATTTTAAAACTAATAAAAATATTTATTGAAAAAATAACATAATTTAACAAAAATCACATTTTCAAAAGTCAATATTTTTTCAATTTTGCCCGAAACAAAACTAATGTAAAATAGTTTAAAATGACAGGTGTCAAATTTGTATATTTTTTCTTTAACATTTCTTAACTTTTTAATAATTTAAAAACAAGAAATAGTCGGGAAAAAAATTCATTATGCAGAAAAACGATATTTACTGTTTTACTGTCCATCAGTTATTTAAAAGAATGCTTTTCTAAGTTGCAGATTAAATCTTTTTTATAAATTTATCTCTCATAATTTCAACATTTTTATCTTCTGGAGACGCTCTTAAAAAGTCTGTATTCTGGGCCCAGGTCGGGTCAGGACCAAGAAGTTACTTTTTTCTGAACTCTCGTCTAACAGGGCCTAACGTATTTTTCATACTGCAGGGGACTGCTGTCTTCTTCCTAGGTCTGCACTGGATGAAATTTTCAATCCCAGTCTCGAACAATCCGTATTAAAATCACTGTCTCTGTTTGACTTACAAACGTGCCTGAAATAAGCAAAATTTTGTCAAGTTAAAATTTTTACAAAAACCACATAGATTTTAAAATCGCTTTTATTTTAGGAAAAAAACCCCTTTAAAATGTATTTTTTTAAAGAATAGTATAGTCAAATGCTTAAAAATTAAACACAAGAAAACCAGAGAAAAAAAATTTGCCTATGACAGAATTCTGGAAAAAAACGGAAGACGAGTTGGAGAGAATAGTAAACTCCATTTAACCCTCCTAAGAAGAGCATTTGTCTATAACGTATTTTTTCTTTCCAAAGTGATTCCGTCTTTAAAAGTTTTGTTGTATAACATTTTTCAAAGTCTCCAACGCACAGGATAGGGATTAGCGATATTAAAATATAAGTGAAACATTTACATATAAACAGAGATTCTTTGATAAAATAAATATGTCACAGCCTTTGGCGCTTCTTTGATAATGAAAAATATAAACATAAAAAACAAAAAGCTATAATAAATAATTTTTTATCAGACCCCTCCATACGAAATAATTTTTAACCACACCGAAGTAAAAAACTACGTAGAAATTAAGAATAAGTAGAACTGT
Organism: Maratus speculifer; assembly: GCA_964019185.1. NCBI lineage: Eukaryota > Metazoa > Arthropoda > Arachnida > Araneae > Salticidae > Maratus > Maratus speculifer. The sequence goes on from OZ025291.1 coordinate 386,119,220, forward strand.
AATACTACCTATTGCGATGGCACCAATGTTGGAATTTCTGAAAAATTTTTGCAGATCTACACCGATCATAACCTCTAGACCCCAAAACTACCATCAGTAAAAAAGTTTATATCTATTTTAGGTAGATTTCGTATGAAATACTACCTATTGCAATCGCACCAGTTTATATATCTATCTATCTATCTATATATATATATATCTCACTTTTTTATGGACACGATAACTTCTATAATTCTTCACCAATCTCCACCAAACTGGTACATAAAATCAAAGGGGATAAAATCTCGGATAAGTTCGTTAATGGGCAAAATTGGACCAAGGGGGTCGGAATAAGGGGCGTTTTTGTGAAAACCGAAAAAACGCCATAACTTTTTTTATTAAAGTAGATATCGAATCGGTTTAAAGTTTATATTACTTCTTAAAAATGGGCCAAAAGTTTATGCATGACAGATTTTTGATAAATTTAAAAGTGGGCTCAAGGGGCAAAAAAAAAACAGGGGTTTTGAGAGAAAAAAATTCATAACTTCGTCAATTTTCAAGATATCAAGTCCAACTAAATATTTTTAAATGTTTTTAAAATTATCTAAAACTTTTGTATTTACAAGTTTTTGATAGGATTAACTTTTACCCATGAAAAAAAATTAAAAAAGAAAAGAAAAAGGGCGGTGAAAAAAAAGAAAAATCCATAACTCCGTCAATTTTTACGATATCAAATCTGATTAAATTTATTTTACATCTGCTCAAAAATATCTACAACTTTTATACTGACAAGTTTTTCATAGATCTAATTCGTATAGCAAAAAGAAATTAAACAAAAATAGGAATTGGAGAAACAAACTCAAATCCAAACTGCTTATATTCTGACTCATTTTTAAATTCATTTTTGATTTTAAACGCATCCAAATGGTAGATCCTCTTATTTAGAAACTGTATAAAGTGACGCACTGGTCAATTTTCTGATAAAGACAGAATACATTTCATAAAAGCTACCAAAAAGGGTATTTTGAACAGAATTTCCCAAAGTCATCGGGACTGAAAATTTAAGTTCAAATAAGAAATTGCGTTTTTTTTTACTCGTTTTTAAATCCATTTTTGTTCTCAAACGCATTCAATTTACAGATCCTCTTATTTAGGAACTATATAACGTGATGCGTTGGTCAGTTTTTTGATAATGACGGAATCTATTTCAAAAAAGGCTACCAAAAAAGGTATTTTGAACAGAATTTTCCAAAATCATCGCGATTGCAAATTTAAGGAAGTGTTCAAATAAGAAATTGCGTTTTTTTCTGACACGTTTTAATATCCATTTTTGCTGTCAAACGCGTGATGCATTGATCGGTTTTTCGGTAAAGACAGAATATATTTCGAAAAAGGCTACCAAAAAGGATATTTTGAACAGAATTTCCCGAAGTCTTCGTGATTTGAAAATTTAAGGAAGTTTTCACATAGCAAATTGCGTATTTTATGACTTGTTTTAAAATCCATTTTCGCTCTCAAACGCATCCAATTTACAGATCCTCTTATTTAGGAACTATATACTGTGACGCATTGGCCAGTTTTTTGATAAAGATAGAATATATTTTTAAAAATGCTGTCAAAGTGAGTATTTTGCACAAAATTTTCCGAAGCAATCATGATTAAAGAATTAAGTATGTATTCAAACAACAAATCGGCTATTTTATGACTCATTTTTAAATTCAATTTTTTTCTCAAATGCATTCAACTGACAGTTTCTTGTTATTTAGGAACTGTATAATGTACTGTTTTGGTCGATTTTTTGAAATAAATTCAGAATTTATTTCAAAATATGTTGTCAAAATGGGCATTTGAGCTGAATTTTTCTTAAGATGATTCTGATAAAACCAGTTTTTGCAGAAAAATGAAATTAGAAATTTTTCATAAACGGCCAAATAAAGTTATTAAACTGGGTTTATCTCTAATCATATATATATATATATTTTGTTGTTTTGAAATGAGCACTCTTCGAAATCTACCTCCGCCTATAGGCCCAGCCGACAGGGATTTTTTCTATCTATTTATATATATATGCATCTCACTTTCTTATGGACACAGTTTATATATATATATATATGTATATATATGTATATATCACTTTTTTATGGACACGATAACTTCTATAGTTCTGCTCCAATCTCTTCCTAACTTATACATAAAATCTCGGCTAAGTTCGTTAATGGGCAAAATCGATCCAAGGTGATGGGAATAAAGAGGGATTTTGTGAAAATCGAAAAAAAGGCAATAACTTCTTAAATAAAATAGATATGGAATCGGTTTAAAGTTTATATTACTTCTTAAAAATGGGCCAAAAGTTTATGCGTGACAGATTTTTGATAAATTTAGAAATGGGCTCAAGGGGCGAAAAAAGCAGGGTTTTTGGAAGAAAAAAAATCATAACATCGTCAATTCTCAAGATATTAACTCCAACTAAATTTTTTATAAATGTTCTTAAAATTATCTAAAACTTTTGTATTTACAAGTTTTTGATAGGACCATTTTTACCGATGAAAAAAATTAAAAACGAAAGGAAAAAGGGGGGTAAAAAAAGAAAAAAATCCATAACTCCGTCAATTTTTAAACTATCAAATCAAGTTAAATTAATTTTGCATCTTCTCAATAATATCTACAAGTTTATTACTGACAAGTTTTTGATCGAACCAATTCGTATAGCAAAAATAAATTAAATAAAAATAGGATTTGGAGAAAAAACCTCAAATCCAAACTGCTTATATTCTGACTCATTTTGAAATTCGTTTTTGGATTTTAAACGCATCCAAATACTAGATCCTCTTATTTAGAAACTGTATAAAGAGACGCATTGATCAGTTTTTTTTTTATAAAGACAGAATATATTTAAAAAAAGATTACCAAAAAGGGTATTTTGAACAGAATTTCCCGAAGTCATCCAGACTGAAAATTTAAGGAGATATTCAAATAAGAAATTGCGTTTTTTTCTGACTTGTTTGTAATTCCATTTTTGCTCTCAAATGCATCCAATTAATAGATCCTCTTATTTAGGAGCTATATAATGTGATGCATTGGTCAGTTTTTTGATAAAGACAGAATATTATCCAAAAAAGGCTACCAAAAAGTATTTTCAACAGAATTTTCCGAAGTTATCGAGACTGAAAATATAAGGGAGTATTCAAATAACAAATTGCGTCTTTTCTGACTCGATTTTAAATCCATTTTCGCTTTCAAACGCATCCAGTTTACAGATCCTCTTATTTAGGAACTTTATAATGTGACGCATTGGCCAGTTTTTTGATAAAGATAGAATATATTTTTTTAAATGTTGTCAAAGTGGACATTTCGCATAAAATCGGTTATTTTATGACTCATTTTAGGTAGATTTCGTATGAAATATTACCTATTGCTATCGCTCCCATATTGGAATTTCTGAAAAATTTTTTGCAGATCTCCACCGATCATGACCTCTAGACCCCAAAACTACCATCAGTAAAAAATTTTATCTATCTATCTATCTATCGGTCTATATCACTTTTTTATAGACAGAATAACTTTTGTAATTCTACTCAGATCTTCTTCAAACTTTTACATAAAATCAAGGGGCATAAATTCTCGGTCAAGCTCGTTAATGGGCAAAATCGGACCCAGGAAAGCTAAATAAGGGGCGTTTCTGTGAAAACAGAAAAAAACGCCATATCTTCTTAATTAAAAGAGATATCAAATCGATTTAAAGTTTATATTACTTCTAAAAAATGGACCAAAATTTTTATGCATGACAGATTTTTGATAAAGTTGATAATGGGCTCAAGGGACGAAAAAAACAGGGTTTTGGGGAGAAAAAAAATCGTAACTTCGTCAACTCTCAAGATATCAAATCCAACTAAATTTTTTATAAACGTTCTTAAAATTATCTAAAACTTTTGCATTTACAACATTTTGATAGGTCTATTTCTTACCGATGAAAAAAATTAAAAACGAAAAGAAAAATGGGGGTGGAAAAAAATATCCTTAACTTACCCAATTCTTAAGCAATCCAATCTAATTAAATTTATTTTACATCTTCTCAATAATATTGTTATGTTTCACTTATTTTAGAGTCATTTAATTTTACTTTATTTACTCGATGACAAAATATATTTTATTAGATGCCACTATGATCTGATTAGTGGTAAGTTTCAATAAACTAAAAATGATGTTTAAGTAACTGAATCAAGAATTCTTAAAATTTATAATAATCTTAAGAGGAAATCTCCTTCTTGTAAACAAGTTTAAGTTCTATGATTGCGTTGTGTATAAATGATGCTCCAAAGTAGTTTCAATTATTATAAGTTAGATATCAATTAATAAGGATAGTAAGCAAGAATTCCAGGATTAAAGAAACTAATACTTAGATTACTAAGATAATATATTTATTTACAAAATTTAACAATTAGTATTTATTGATTTATATATATTAACCAAACTTAATCATATTACAACAGGACATTCTTATAACAACTTAAAATTACAATTAAATATAATGAAACTCGTGTCGATTAAATGAATTCCCTAGGGGTAGAATTTATAGTATATTCCCCAAAACATAATAAACCACACATCCCCCTATTTCTAATACCCAAATCCCTTTTCTCCCTATATCAACTCCAGCATAAACGTCATCGGGCACCTCAGAGCTGAGCAAATCCTCCATATGAATCCTTCATTGTCGAGTCCAAACACCGCTGCTAGAACATTGGATCCGACGAAGCTCTCCCCAAACGAACTGGCCCTGTCATCCCGTTGAAGAAGCGAAGAGCGGGAACCTCCTTTGCCGCTGAAAAACACCAGGGACCGCTCACAGGCTGACCATCTCCTCCATCCGTATCTGGAACATAGCTACTATCAGATGCACCAGTCCGCTTTCAAATACAATGCGGTCTCATCTCTAGCGCGAACAAGACAAAATTACAGGAACATAGGCTTCCAGTAAAATCATAACTTCCGTCAGGACCTCATAATACGAATATCATACTTTCTCAAACATGAGAGTTTTATTCGCTCGGAGGAGCGAGATAAAAAGGCAAGAGCTGTAACCGAGAGCTTGCAAGAGAATGGAAGACTTTTCTTAACCCGCGAGGTCGCGCGCAGGGCCTAAAAGACACGTAGTACGTATGGTTTTTACAATTGCAACCACTAATTTTTTTAAAGTAATCTTCAACTTATTTTATCGCAAATTTTGTAAGAATTGTCGCCGTATTTATAACGTTACTGTTATAATTTGATTTTAATGGTGGCGAAGTAAAAACCATTCATACACTTGTAAGCGCGCGTTCTCCCGGGTTAAAATCCAATTCCACTCTGTCTATTTTTTTCTTTTTATAATTGACCGACTGGAGGTTCCCTTAAACACACCTCAACTTTCGTTGGCCAAAATGATCAACGCCTTTCTTGATGCAGTGAATTTTTAAGTGACATTGACCATTCTGACCTCCGAAATCCGGAAGTGTTAAAGTCGGCATTCGATGGAAAATAATTGCCCCCTCAGTCCACCTGCGAGGGATATTCTATGTCAAAACCCCATCCCGTCCTCAATTTTATAGATTCAAAAGTCAAAAGTCGACTCGGAAAAACCTTTGTAACCGTATACTCCATCCCACGCCGACCTTATTTCAAAGCCGCTAAACTCTCATCATCCCCGAGAAAAATAACAAGCGTTATCTTAACTATCCCCTTTAATGATAAAAAGAGAAAACTCCCAGCTGTCCCTATCTTTCTAAATACACTGAGAGCCTTGAGTTTTAACCTAATATTTTTAATATTATTCTGTTCCTAAAAACCAATATAAACATACTATAACAATATCTACAACTTTTATACTAACAAGTTTTTCATTGGACCGATTCTTATAGCAAAAATAAATTAAACAAAAATAGGAGTTGGAGAAAAAAACCTCAAATCCAAACTGTTTATAATCTGAATCATTTTTAAATTCATTTTTGGTTTTAAACGCATGAAAATGGCAGATCCTCTTATTTAGCAAATATATAATGTGACGCATTGGCCAGTTTTTTGATAAAGACGGATTATGTTTTAAAAAAGGCTGCCAAAAAGGGTATTTTGAAAAGAATTTCCCGAAGTGATTGTGATTGAAAATTTGAGGAAGTATTCAAATTACAAGTTGTTTTTTTTTCTGACTAGTTTTTAAATCCAATTTTGCTCTCAAACGAATCCAATTTACAGATCCTCTTTTTTAAAAACTATATAATGTGACGCATTGGCCAGTTTTTTGATAAAGACGGAATATATTTAAAAATAAAATCCCTGTCGGCTGGGCCTATAAGCGGAGGTAGATTTCCAAGAGCACTTATTTCAACAACAACAAATATATATATATATATATATATATGATTAGAGATAAACCCAGTTTAATAACTTCATTTGGCAGTTTATGAAAAATTTTTAATTTCATTTTTCTGCAAAAACTGGTTTTATCAGAATCATCTTAAGAAAAATTCAGCTCAAATGCCCATTTTGACAACATATTTTGAAATAAATTCTGATTTTATTTCAAAAAATCGACCAAAACAGTACATTATACAGATCCTAAATAACAAGAAACTGTCAGCTGAATGCAATTGAGAAAAAAATTGAATTTAAAAATGTGTCATAAAATAACCGATTTGTTGTTTGAATACATCCTTAATTCTTTAATCATGATTGCTTCGGAAAATTTTGTGCGAAATACTCACTTTGACAGCATTAAAAAAAATATTCTATCTTTATCAAAAAAACTGGGCAATGCGTCACAGTATATAGTTCCTAAATAAGAAGATCTATATATTGGATGCGTTTGAGAGCGAAAATGGATTTTAAAACGAATCATAAAAAACGCAATTTGCTATGTGAAAACTTCCTTAAATTTTCAAATCACGAAGACTTCGGGAAATTCTGTTCAAAATACCCTTTTTGGTAGCCTTTTTCGAAATATATTCTGTCTGTATCAAAAAACCGATCAATGCATCACATTATATAGTTCCTAAATAATAGGATCTGTAAATTGGATGCGTTTGAGAGCAAAAATGGATATTAAAACGAGTCAGAAAAAAACGCAATTTCTTATTTGACCACTTCCTTAAATTTCAATCACGATGATTTCGGAAAATTCTGTTCAAAATACCCTTTTTGGTAGCCTTTTTTGAAATATATTCCGTCTTTATCAAAAAACTGACCAACGCATCACGTTATATAGTTCCTAAATAAGAGGATCTGTAAATTAGATGCGTTTGAGAACAAAAATGGATTTAAAAACGAGTCAGAATAAAACGCGATTTCTTACTTGAACACTTCCTTAAATTTTCAGTCACGATGATTTCGGAAAATTCTGTTCAAAATACCCTTTTTGGTAGCCTTTTTTGAAATATGTTCTATCTTTATCAGAAAATTGACCAATGCGTCACTTTATACAGTTTCTAAATAAGAGGATCTACCAATTGCATGCGTTTAAAATCAAAAATGAATTTAAAAATGAGTCAGCAGTTTGGATTTGAGGTTTTTTTTCCAACTCCTATTTTTGTTTAATATCCTTTTGCTATACGAATTGGTCCTATGAAAAACTTGTCAGTATAAAAGTTGTAGATATTTTTGAGAAGATGTAAAATAAATTTAATCAGATTTGATATTTTAAAAATTGACGGAGTTATGGATTTTTCTCTTTTTTCACCGCCCCTTCTTTTTTTCGTTTTTAATTTTTTTCATCGGTAAATGTTGGTCCTATCAAAAACTTGTAAATACAAAAGTTTTAGATAATTTTAAGAACATTTACAAAAAATTTGGTTGGACTTGATATCTTAAAAATTGACGAAGTTATGAATTTTTTTCTCTCAAAACCCCTGTACGGTAACATGCATAAACTTTTGGCCCATTTTTAAGAAGTAATATAAACTTTAAACCGATTCGATATCTACTTTAATTAGGAAGTTATGGCGTTTTTTCGGTTTTCACAAAAATGCCCCCTATTCCGACCCCCTTAGTCCGATTTTGCCCATTAATGAACTTAGCCGAGATTTTAACCCCTATGATTTTATGTACCAGTTTGGTGGAGATTGCTGAAGAATTATAGAAGTTATCGTGTCCATAAAAAAGTGATATATATATTATATATACATATATATATATTTATATAAACTGGTGCGAATACGAAATCTACCTAAAAGGCTGCCAAAAAGAGTATTTTGAACAGAATTTCCCAGTGATCGTTATTGAATATTTGAGAAAGTATTCAAATAACAAATTGCGTTTTTTCTGACTCATTTTTTAATTCAGTTTTGCTCTCAAAGGCATCCAATCGGCAGGTTCTCTTATTTTGTAACTGTATAATGTGTTATCTGTATAATGTTAACTGTATAATGTAAAATAAACTGTATAAGTCAGTTTTTTTTATAAAGGCTCAAAATATTTTTTAAAAATGCTGTCAAAGTGGGCATTTCGCACAAAATTTCCCAAAGCGATTGAGGATATATTCAAAAAACAAATCGGTTATTTTATGAGTCATTTTAAAATTCAATTTTGTGCTTAAACGCATTCAGTTGACAGTTTTTTTTATATTTAGGAAATATATATTGGGCTGTATTGGTCGATTTTTTAATGAAGTCAGAATATAATTCCAAATATTGTGTCGAAATGGGCATTTTAGCCAAATTTTGCTTAAGATGTTTCTGATAAAACCAGCTCTTATGGAAAATGAAATTAAAAATTTTTCAAAAGTAGCCAGATAAAGTTCTTAAACTGTGTTTATCTGTAATCAAATTCTATTTGTTTTTGTTGAAATTAGCACTCTTCGAAATCTACCTCCGCCTATAGGCCATGCCGACAGGATTTTTTTCTAGGCCAGTCTGGGTTATGATTTTAACATTTTTCCATGCCGGGCAGAACTTTTTTCCCTATGGGTAGGTTTGGGATCGGACCTAGATATTTTGATCCATGCCGACCTCCAGTGCTGACGATCAACATAATTTGAAAACAAGTTTTGATCTAAATCAATACACTGCTTTATTATGTTCAAATAAGTGGCACCGTCTTAAATCGGATCTTATCTTTAATACTGTATAATTTGTATACGATCCCTCATTTGTTTTGAAAATGAGAAGATAACTCTTCATTTACAAGCATGGTAAAGTGGTGTAAGTCACGAATTTTGGAGAATTTTCGATTTTAATAGCTCTGTCAGGTTTTTAGATACGGAGATGAAATTTTTTTTTGTTCAATTTAGGAATGGATAAGGAATAAATCCCTAATTGGAAATTTTGTTCTACGGGGACCGTATAAAAGCTTAATTTTTGTACTTTTTCAAATAGGCCTCCCATGTTTTTGGTGCTTATCTTATCTGAAATTTCACCTATTTTATGAATTTCTGCAATTACAGCTCATATTCAAAATATTAGAATAATTGAGAAAAAGTAATAAGAAAAAATTATTTGTCATTTATTTATTTTTTATACTAAGTAAATGCAATTAAATTTCTTATAAATTAAATCTGGAATGTTTAGATAAGATTTTAACATTTATAAAATATAAAATACAGCACAATAAATTAGGTATACAGCTTTCTTAAACACACCAGAATATTAGAATAAAATTTAGATTGGTTCAAAATATTAGAATATTTTATTTTACGCAACAATATTACCTTATGAATATGAAGTAAAAGGTAGTTAATATTTTGTAGCATCCCCTTTAGCTTTCATAACAGCGTACAATCGATCTTGCATACTATATACAAGGTGTTTACAAACATTTCTATCAGTATTAGCCCAAATAGACTTTATACGTGCCAATAACTCAGTTTTACTTGAAGTTTTTTCTTCATTATACACCATAAGTGTTCGATGGGATTAAGATCTGGTGAATTTGGTGGCCAAGGAAGTACCTTAATGTTGCGTTGGCGGAACCAATTCTTAGTTGACACCGAGGTATGCGGGGATGCTAAATCTTGTTGAAAGATGAAATCATCTTCAAATAAATCTTCTGATGATGGAATCACGTAATATTCTAAAATTTCTTGATATATCAGAGAGTTAACCTTTTCGTAGACGATGCATAACTTTCTAGGTCCTTCTGCACTCATACAACCCCAAACCATGACACTAGCAGCAAATTTTACGGAACGTTTCAGGCATTCTTTATCAAATGCTTCTTGCTTCATTCTCCAAACTCGAATACCTTGATTACCATATGAAACACAAAACATACTTTCATCACTAAATAATATATTTTTCCAATCTTCATTGCTCCATAAACGTCTTGATTTACACCAATTCAATCTTATACGCTTTTGTCTTGCAGTCATGAGAGATTTGTTTTCGGTACACGAGATTCAAATTTAAATTTATGGAGACGTCTTAATGTTGTCTATGTAGAAACTTCAACTCCATCTTCTTTCCATTTTCGGTGCAAGAATCGCACACTTTTAAAACGGTTTTTCTTAACTATACGCTTCAGTTTCCTGTCATCTCTAGCAGATGTTTTTGGTTTTCGGCCACCATTTCGGCGATTATTTTGAAATTTTCCAATTTTTGAATATTGTGTTAGTATTTTACTAACGCTCGATTGCGAACAATGTAAATAATTCGCTATAAAACATTGATTTTTACCGTGCCGATACAAATCAACCATACGAAGTTTAGTAGATTCAGGAATATCACTCACACGCCCATTTTAAGACGAAAAAGAAACAAACTGCAATAAAGAATACTGATTTTAAATAAAATAGTCTGAATTTAATCAATGATGCCACCAGTTAAGAATTGGTAATAATTAAAGGAGAATTAATGTGAAATATTCTAATATTTTGAACCACTTGAATAAATATTCTAATATTTTGACTTTTCAAAATAATTTTTTTTTGCAATTAATCTTTTCAAAAATGATATTAAATTTAAGATAACAAGTAAGTTTAATCAACAATAAGTTCTTAATAAAAATATCGTTTGCATATTTTCATTAAAAGACATTAAATTACCAAACGCTATTTTCAATTTCTAAAAAAAAGGTATTTATTCTAATATTTTGAATATGAGCTGTAGAAGTATGGGTTTATAGGTAATATTTAAGGACATAGCCTATTGTTTCGATATTTATGACTCACCCAGTATAACTGATTTTGTATTTACGGGCGGAAAATGAAATCATATGCTGCATGTCCTTTCAAGGTATTTTACTATTTAAAAAGCTGTATGCAAGTGTATAATGGTAAAGTATTTTTATCATTATACTGTAAATGATATTCGTTTATGAATAGAGAATATGAAATCCATTTCAAAATTACACTATACATTTTTGATAAAAAAAATATAAAAGTTCTGTAAATTAGGAAAAAAAAAAAGTTTTTGTTTTAATGATATCGACAAATGTAACTCGTTCTCGTTTTTTCGTCCTGTTTCGCTAATCCTGTTTTCTCTGATGCAGACATATTAAGATAAATAATAATATTTATTTATTAGAATTTAATGCAGGAGTCTAGACGTGCTATTTCTCACAACACTGGCGAAATAAACTTTTTCAAAATGAAAAAAAATAGGGTTTTCTTTTTTTCATTCTAAAAGAAAAAAAAAACATTCTATTTTACATTTTATTGGCAAAAGAGAAAATGCAACTCAGATTTCAAATATTTCTTAAAGGTGTTCTTAAGAGAACACACTAGTCACGCGGCAAAAGCCGAACGCTAATGTAAAGTCTATGGGGGCGTTCTTTTCTAATATCTCGTTTAAATTTTAAAATTTTTACATGATTTTTTTGCATAGGATAGTTGAGGACGATTCACAACCGGCCTAGTTTTTACTTTTTCAATTTTGGTTTCAGATTTTTTTAAAAAAAATTACTTTAACTTTCAAAACCGGTTTAAACCGGTTCTGAAGTTGAAACTATTATAATATAAAAAAATATATAAGCAAAATCAAAAAAGTAAAAACTAGGCCGGTTGTGGATCGTCCTCATCTATCTTGTGCAAAAAAAAAACATGTAAAAATATTAAAATTTGAGCGAGATATTTGAAAAGAACACTCCCATAGACTTTACATTATCATCCGGGTCATTTGAGTACTTTTTCTGTGACTATTGTGGGGCCTTAACTGCTCCGCTCAACATGCGCAAAACGTTTTGACAAATTTACCAATTCATTTTTTAAAGAAATATATAAAATTGAAAAGCCTAACCATGGAAGCGATTTCGAATCGAACTTAGTTTTCCATCTTATGATAATTCAATTATCTATCCAGTTCTAAGCTATTTCGATCACATAATCACACGTATTTCTTCTGCTTTTCGACCGGTCTTTCTGATTTCATCGGGAAATGTGCTCAAAAACGTCAACTTTGAAGGCTTGTTATGAAAGATCTATTGTGTTTTTAAAAAAACAGAAAATTGAGTGCAATTAGATGGTTTCTGATTAACAACACCTGCTATTTTCATGCGTTTCTGAACAAAAATAAATTAAAGCATGTGTCACAAATTGCCCTTTTTTATTTGAAAACACCCTTAAAGAAAACATCAAATGATTTAAGTCCATTATCTCGAAATTTAGATTATTAAATTCCTGTTAATCATCACTTATACTTGCAGCTGTTGTTTTTTTACCTCAGCCGATGTTTAAATCGATTTAAACTTTTTAATTCAACTTTCCTATTTTATTATAAAACCCATTTAAGTGTAAACACTTATCGTTGGTTTTATTGAATTTATTCTACACCATTTATTCAAATATGTACATAACTGATTCTGTATTTAGTGGAGGAAAAATGAAATCTGCGCTTTCATATGCTACGAGTCCTTTCAAGGCATTTGACTATTGAAAAAGCTATATGCAAGTGTTTATTGTTAAAGTTTTTTTTATCATTAAACTGTAAATGATATTCGTTTATGAACAAAGAATTTGGAAGCTATTTTAAAATAACATCGTAGACTTTTGATAAAGAGACATAAATTACTTTAAATTAGGATTAAAAAAACTGTTTTTGTTTAAGTGTTTATTAGTAAAGTATTTTTATCATTAATCATTTTCACTTTTAAATAGAAAATATGAAAACTATTTTAAAATTACCCAATATAGATTTTTGATAAAGAAATAAAAATTTCTAGAAATAAGGAAAAAAGAAATATTGTTGTTAAATTATTTATTATTCAAATATTTTTATCGTTAAACTGAAAACAATATTCGTTTATGAACAAAGAATATGAAGACAATTTCAAAATTACACTATACATTTTTAATAAAGAAATAAGATTTTTCTGTAAATTAGGAAAAAAAAAGTTTTTGTTTTAGTATTATATTATCGACAAATGTAACTCGTTCTCGTTTTTCCTTCTGTTTTGCTAATCCTGTTTTCTCTGTTGCAGACTTAGTACGATAAATAATAATAATAATTTATTAGAATTTAATGCAGGAATCTAGACATAATATTTCTCACAACACTGGAGAAATAAACTTTTTCATAATGTAAAAAATAGGATTTTTTTTTTCATTCTAAAAGAAATATAAAATGTCAAAAAAAAAAAAAAAAAAAAAAAAAAAAAAAAAAAAAAAAAAAAAACATTGTATTTTACATTTTAATGGAAAAAAGAGGAAATACACAGAAAATTTCAAATATTTCTTAAAGAAAATATTAAATGATTTAACTGCATATCTCAATATTTAGATTATGAAATTCCTCATAAAGATCGCTTTATATATATATTTGCTTTTTTTCTCGTTCTACTTTTGATTGACATTTTTTTCATTTCCATATATGATTCATAATTTAAGAATGGTATAATGTTCTACTATATGTTAGTTGCGTGAAACAATAATCTCTTTAACTGAATCTTAGTTATCTTTTGCTTTTAAAGTATTCTCGTATTCAACATTAAAAAAATAATAAGAAGAAAAAACACATTATTTTACATTTTATTAGAAAAAGAGAAAATACACCTAAAATTTCATATATTTCTTAAAGAAAATACACCGTAAAAAATGTCAGATGTTTCTGAGTATGTAAAAATGTACTGTAATCAAAAACGAAAATGTACAGTGACCTCTTCTAACTCATCTAAGGTTTCGAAAAACGTTCCTTTACCTTTAAAAATCCCAGAAAATTATTTGTTTTCGAATTTTAAAGAAGAATTTATAAAAATCAATTTTTATTAGCTGCCCGGCCATTTCGGAAACGTTTCTAAGTAGCTTTTACAGTACAATAATCACTTTTCTCAAATCAAACTATCAATTTTTCGGATTGTATCAATTCTCAAGTAAACATTTTCAGCTGCATAACTGATTTTGTGCATGCAATTTTAGCAAAATAATGTGAGTTTTCATATTAATGATAATACTGTTAATATTGTATGCTTGTCTATTAAACGTGCTCTCTGAATATCAAAATATTGTCGTATGAATTGGTAGCATCCGAAAAAGTGATATTTTGATTTGAGAAAAGTAATTATTGTATTGTAAAAGCTACTTAGAAACGTTTCCGAAATGGACGGGCAGCTAATAAAAATTAATTTTTATAAATTCTTCTTTAAATTTCGAAAACAAATAGCTTTCTGAGATTTTTAAAGGTAAAGAAACGTTTTTCGAAACTTTAGGTGAATTAGAAGAGGTCACTGTATATTTCCGTTTTTGATTACGGTACATTTTTATATATTCAGAAACATCTGACATTTTTTACAGTGTATCAAATGTTTTAAGTCCATTATCTCGAAATTTAGACTATCAAATTCCTGGTAAATATCTTTTATACTTGCAGCAGCTGTTTTTTCCCTCAGCTGCTGTGTAAATCGATTTAAGCTTTTTAATTCAACTTTCCGATTTTATTATAAAAACCATTTAAGTGTAAACACTTATTGTTGGTTTTATTAAATTTATTCTACACCCTTTATTCAATAATGTACATTACTGATTCTATATTTACTAGAAGAAAAATGAAATCTCCACTTTCACATGCTGCGAGTCCTTTCAGATATTTTATTGTTGAAAAAGCTATATGTAAGTGTTTATTGGTAACGTATTTTTGTCATTAAACTGTAAACGATATTAGCTCATGAACAGAGAATATGACGAGTATTTTAAAAGTATACTATAAAATTTTGATAAATAAATAAAAAATTTAATAAATTAGAAAATTTATAGAATTTACCTGTTTCACCAATGTATGCACTTTCACAATCTCCACAGGGAATGACAATTGGAAATATTTCCAATAAAATGTCCATATTGCACCAATATTGGGATGTTTACATTTTGCCCTTATTTAACCAATATTTGCAGCCAATATTGGGATGTTTACATTTTGCCCTTATTGAGCCAATATTTGCAGTCAATATTACTCCAATATTGGGGTTTCATTGGAAATATTGCCAATAAAACGCAAATATTGTACAAATTTTGGCGTTTCATTGGAAATATTTCCAATGAAATTCCAATATTTACCCAATATTGGCGTTTTATTGGCAATATTTCTAATGAAACCCCAATATTAGCGTAATACTGGCTGCAAATATTGGCTGAATAAGGGCAAAATGTAAACATCCCAATAATGGAGCAATATTTCATGCCATTATTGTGCCAATATGCCAATATTGCTCCAAGATGTAGCCAATATTGGTCCAATATTGTTTGACTACTGGGGTATTTTCATATAGGAACATAATAAGCCATAAAAATTTTAAAAGTGCAATTTTAGTACACTAGTGTATACATATAACTACAAACATTCATCCCACTCACCCCCAAGTAAAAAACTTTTTTTTTTTCTCGGAATTGTTTTTCAATAAAATTCAAAATCAATTTGAGTTCTTTACATCGGCAAGTTATTCCATTTCTTTTTAAGTAGATTTCGTAAGAAATGCTACCTATTTCAGTAGCTCCTATGTTGGGATTTCTGAAAATTTTTGCAGATGTTCACAGATTATGACTCCAAAAGTACCTTCAGTAAAAAACTTTATCTCTATCTCTATCTTTTTTAAAGACATGATAACTTCTGTAATTCTGCTCAAATCTCTTCCAAACTGATACATAAAATCAAGGGTCTTAAAATCTCAGTCAAGTTTGTTAATGGTCAAAATCGGACCAAGATATGGAAATACAGAGGGCTTTTGTGAAAATCGAAAAAAACATAACTTATTAACTAAAATAGATATTGAATCGGTTTAAAGTTTATATTAACTCTAAGAAAGGGTTGAAAAGCCTACCATAAAGAATTTCTGAAAAATTAAATATATGTTCAAGGGGCGAAAAAATAGGGTTTTTGAGAGAAAAAAAAATCACAACTTCGTCAATTCTGATAATATTAAACGCAATTAAATTTATTATAATTTTTTTTAATATTATCTAAAACTTAAGTACTGAGAAGTTTTTGATAAAAACAACTCTTATAGCAAAAAATAAATAAAAATGAATGTTAAAAAAAGTAAGTAAACAATTTATTAATAAATAAACAACAGTTGAAACAATAAAAAATTACAAAATTGCAATTTAGCTAATTAAAATGACTATTTCGAAAAAGATATTTTTAAGACTAGAAAATTTATAGACTTATAGATAAATTCTATATTTAAATTAATAATAATCATCATAACCATTTTTATGATGATCATAACGAGTCATATATTGCGTACGCCATGCATTAAACATTAATATTCCAAGATCAATGATAAAAGAAATTAGTTTATAGATATACAACTTTAACTGTTTAAAATGTGCATTTTTATTGTGTGGAGTTAATCAGACTGACTCCTGAACACCTCATATTACGTACGACATTTCATTAAACATTAATATTCCTGGACCCATCATAAAAAAATTTTAAATTAAATTTCAGCTTTACAATTCTCGGAACAGCAAATTTTTAAACTTCTGAACATCGTGCATTTTTAATTTTTACATCGGTGAGTAGGGAAAAAATGCACTGTTAAATGAAATTTGTTTGAAATTTTTATCAAAATTTGTTTTTATATTTTTCAGTTTTTATTACTTTTTTTGTCATCGTGCAACAGAAGTATTCCATTTTTGGACATGAACATGGACCAATCAGAAAACGAATAAAATAAAAAAGTTGCGGAATTAACCAATAAAAATATTCAGACGTCAGATTTCCCAGTTCTCTACCAAGGACAACAACTATTTTCCAAATAATTATTTAAAATCGAAAAAAGGGGGGGGGGGTGGAAGAAGAAAAAAATCCATAACTTCGTCAATTCTTAGGATATCAAATCCGATAAAATTTATTATACATCTTTTCAAAAATATCTACAACTTTATACTGACTAGATTTTAATAGAACCAACACTTATAGGAAAAACAAATTAAACAAAAATAAGAGTTCACGGAAAAATTGTATGAAGGGTTGACTCAAATCCAAATTGCTCATATTCTTATTCATTTTAATTTCATTTTGCTCTCATGCATCCAGTTGACAAGTTCTCTTATTTAGAAACTATATGATGTAGCGTATTGGCCAGTTTTTGGATAAAAGCAGAATATATTTCACAAAAATGCTTTCAAAGTGGACATTTTGAACAGAATTTCCCGAAGCGATCGTGATTGAAAAATTGAGGAAGTATTTAAATAACAAACTAATTATTTTCTGACTCATTTTAAAACCATTTTTACACTCAAACGCATCCAATAGCCAGGCTCTCTTATTTAGGATCTATATAATGTGTCGTATTGGTCCGTTTTTGGATATAGGCAGAATATATTTTTTAAAAATGTTGTCAAAATGAGCATTTTGATCAGAATATCACGAAGCAATCGTGAATGAAGAATTGGGGATGTATTCAAATAATAAGTTTGTTATTTTATGACTCATTTTTAAATTCAATTTTGCTCTCAAAAGCATTTAATTGGCCGTTTCTCTTATTTAGGACCTATATAATATGGGGTATTTGTCGATATTTTCATACAGTCAGAATATATTTCAAAAAATGATATAAAGCTGGGCATTTAAGCTGAATTGCGCTTTATTAAGATGATTCTGATAAAACCAGCTCTTATAGAAAAGTGAAATTAGAAATTCTTCAAAAGTGGTCAAATAAAGTTGTGAAACTGGGTTTGTCTCTAATCATATTTTATTCTTTGTTGTTGAAATGAGCGGTTAACTTCGAGATCTACCTCCGCATCTAGTCCATGCCGAAAGGGATTTTTTAAAACTAAAATCCCTAATTTATAATATTTAAAGAAATGCCAAACATTTTTTTTAATAAAAAAAGAGAAACATAAGTTTCTGAGGTATATAAATAGAACTTGACTAAAATTATTATATTTTTCCAAATAGGTCTTTTTGGCCAAAGCTCAAAACTTTTATAACTCAAACCTTTTAACACTTGATGTTTTGTACAGTATATTCTTTATTTGTGTGTGTGTGCTTAAATAGAACTTGACTAAAATTATAATCTTTTTTCAAATAGGTCTTTTTGGGCAAAGCTCAAAACTCTCATAGCTCAATTTATAGCTCACACCTTTTGACACTCAAAGTTTCATACAGTATATTCGTATTTTTTTTTTCTTTGTGTGCGTGTGTGAATTTATTTCATTAACAATGAAAGACTTATGCCTTTCTTGATGACAATGAAAATGAACAGAAAATTACGAAAGAGCATATAGTGGCATAAGTGACTGCATCTTCACAATGTCTATAATAGAACAAACAACAGAGACCAGTTATAAACTACTCAACATAACTTCGGAGTTTCTGAAATGTGTTGGGTTTTTTTTTTTTTTTTTCAACTTTTCATTTTCAATAGAAGAATTATTGTATAGTAATAAGGGAAACCACCTTGAATCACCCAGTTATTAAAGAACATTACACATATTTCTGAATAGGGAAACCTACATGCTTATTAACTCACATTACTGAAATTCTTTCATGGATAAATTTCTATCTTTGAGAGATTAAAAATAAAAAGAATATTGCCCAGTTTCACTGATGGCATTGAGCTCACATGCTACGCATACTAATTGTACATTACAGCCTTATATTTTCAAGGGTTAATTCCGTTCGAAAAAAAATTAAGAAGGGGAAACAACTCTCCTCTTTCCCCTTGTTTTTATACTTAATCATTGAACCTCCTAAACTATCAAGGACATGCTATATCATATAAAAAACCTATATCCAAAATTCAGAGCAAATCGGATAATTCTTAATAAAAACCCATTTAGCATTTATATAATTTAAGAGGAGTTATCCCCCCTCTTTTACACTTAACCGTTAAACTTCCAAAACTATTCAGAAATTTGAACGAAATCTGACAATTCTGCCTGAAAAACCCATTTACATAAAGTAAGGGGAGGGGTGTTAGAACTCCCGTTCCCCCTACTTATACTTATTCAATGAACACCTAGTAACAGTTACGGAATCGCCTCACCAAAATGATCCTATATCTAATTTTTGAACAAAAACTATTAATTCGGCAAGAAAAACAAATTTATATCAATTAAGGGGAGAGGCATGAGCTCCCCGTTCCCCCTCTTATACATATTGAATGAACTCCAAATACTAATCAGGGAAGCGCCTTATCAGGATATACCTATATACAAAATTTCAAGTGGATTGGATATTTTTTGCAAGAGTTATCGCGTTACGCACGTACGCACGCTCGAACGAACTGACATACATACATACAGAACGGGCGGGCACATAAGCTCTCAGGCCATGATAGCTTGTGAGCTAAAAAAACACTAGGATATGCCAAAAATTTAGATGTACTCTCGCAAATTAAAAAAGTAGGAACTGCAGTAAAATAAAAAAATAGCTATAAATAGAACAGGGTTTTTTAAGTTTTTTAAATATTTACGGTTTCAAAACAGAAAAATGTTTATTTATCGAATTTTTACTTTCTGCTATCTTCAATAGAAAAAAGTATTGTAATCGAAATTTTTTTTCGACTTTCGGTTTTCGACGGATTTACACGTTTTAGGGGTCAGAGATTCCAAAAATCATGTTTTTAGAAATAGTCTCTCTGTCCGTGTGTCTGTGTGTCTGTGTCTCTGTCTGTGTGTGTGTCCGTATGTCGGCATTCTACCATAAAAAAGTGTATGAATATATGCATAGAATTAAACCAAATATTTTGTGAAGGTTTTTGGCTGTGGCAAGTAGGTTCTCCTTCAATTTTGAAATATTCTGCCGGGAGAGGGTGCTGCAATAACAATTTTTATGCCATTTTCAATATTGTACCGACTAAAAGTGTATAAATTTATGCATCGAATTGAACCAAATTTTTTTTGTAAGTGTTTCACTATGGCTAGTTTGGCTCCCTTAATTTGAAAAAAAATCCGCCGGAAGGGGCCGCTGCAATAGCAATTTTTGAGCCATTTTCAATAATTTACCACAGAAAAGTGTATGAAATTATGCATTGAATTGGATGAAGTTTTTTGTATTAGTGCTTCACTATTGTCAGCAGATCCACCCTGAATTTGAAAAAAATCCGACGGAAGGAGATGGTATAATCGCAATGTCTGTGCCATTTTTAATATTTTGCCATTAAAAAGTGTTTGATGTTATGCATAGAACTGAACTAAATTTTTTGTGTATGACTTTTTTTTCGAGTATGGTGAGTAGATCCTTCCTGAATATGAAAAATATCTAAATATCGCTCTATTGTTCATCGGCTCGTGCAGTTACGGAAACTCGTTTTTATTCTGATTGATTGACTGAAACAGAAATTTCAGATGCAAATCATAGTTGGTATTGTATTGAATTAATTATATTAACGCATTAGCATGTGTAACTAAATTTTCAAATAATAAAATAAACGTATGAGATAAAAGAAAGTTTTAGGATAGGCAAATCCAACTAGTTTTTCTTGTTCTACTTGTGATTGACATTTTTCTTCATTTCCTTATATAATTCGCAATTTAACAAGGCATAATTTTCTGCTATACTTCAGTTATTTGACACAATAATGTCTATAACTGAATCACAGTTATTACTTACCCATCATACGTAGTATAGGGTAAGTCTTGCAATCGTTTTGAAAATCGAAAAAAAAATTTTGACGGATTTACACGTTTTAAATAGTGGAGATTCCGAAAAACATATTTTTTAGAAAAAAATTTGCCGTCTGTCTGTCTGTAAACGCTCTATCTCCCGAACAAATTGAGATAGAGACTTGAAATTTTGTATGTAGTCAGTATGTAAGAATGGGACGAACCCTATTTAATATCAGCAACCTCGATTATCCGGAACTATTTTTTTCGGACTCTCGAAAAATTCGTTCTGATGAAAGGTACATAAAATTTTCGAATTTTTTTGTTCTAAGGAATGGACGTAAAAGGCAATAAAACAACACACATTTTGCATACAAAACAAAATCGATCGGATTATTCGTTGCCGCGATATTTGTAATCATGTTTTCCGCATTCTTCGATTTTTCATGACCCTGTATTTCATTCAAATTTCAATTCAGAGGTATATTTTAATAGGAAATGAGACGCTTAATCCGACGCAGTTAATTGTTAGTTAATAGAATTATTATTTTTGGCTTTATAAGGATGTATCTTTTACACAGTTTGGTACTACTTGAGTAGTTTGGCGTTTTATATAATTTGTCGAAATTTGTACATCTGCAGTTCTTTAATATAGCATTACTATGTATATTAACAATATTTAAATTTTGTTTATGAATTGCAATGCATTGTATAGATAGTTTTCACATATTTTATTTTCATATACATATCCATGATGGGTAAGTATTACGGTGGCCCCCCAACGACTAGTTTTTAATTTTCATCATCTTCTCGTATTCATCATTAAAAAAAAAAAAACCACAGTCTTCTACATTTTATTGGAAAAAGAGGATATACAACTAAAATTACAAATATTTCTTAAAGAAAATATCAAATGATTTAAATCCATTATCTCGAAATTTAGATTATCAAGTTCCTGATAAACATCTTTTATACTTGCAGCTGCTGTTTTTCCCTAAGCTACTGTGTAAATCGGTTTAAATTTTTTAATTCAACTTTCCGATTTTATTATAAAACCCCTTTAAGTGTAAACACTTATCGTTGGTTTTATTAAATTTGTTCTACACCATTTATTGAAATATGTACATAACTGATTCTGTATATACTGGAAGAAAATGAAATCTACACTTTCGTATGCTGCGAGTCTTTTCAAGATATTTTACTATTGAAAGAGCTATATGCAAGTGTTTATTGGTAAAGTATTTTTATCATTAAACTATATACGATATTCGTTTATGAACAGAGAATATGAAGTCTATTTTAAAATTACACTATAGATTTTTGATAAAGAAGTAAAACGTTAGTACTACTTGGTTATCCCGTCGACCAATTTCGCCAAATTATACGAATCGCCAAACTAATAGCCAAATTACACATATTGATGTAATTTTTATTTTAAATAACGAAAAAAAACAAATAATTAGTAAAATATTAATAAAAATACAAATAAAATGTCGAAAAAAATTATTTAATGACGTTTTAAACACGTTTTTCATATTTAATGTTATTAGATGCAACATTGACGATCTTCCAATGTTGGCATTTAATCTTATAGTTTGGCGACAGATTTTCAGTCGACGGGATAATCCAGTAGTACCAAAACGTTTTATAAATTAGGAAAAAAAACTTTTTGTTTAAGCATCATGGCATAAATAAATGTAACTCGTTTTCGTTTTTAGATGCGTTCGTAATTATGTAAATACGTAGCACCTATAGTGGTCGTTCAGTCCGTCTGTCTGTCCGTCCGTCCGTCTGTCTGTCCGCATATAACAACGCAAAAACTACCCAACCGAATCATTTGAAATTTAAAATACATAATTATTACATAATTTTGTCGTGTCATTTCAAATTTTATGAAAATCGGATACATAGATCAATTACAGGGGCAATCAAAAGTATTCCATTACATTACGAACAATGGGAAAAAAAGTTTTAAATGCATTTTAATAGTTTGAAATTTAAAATACATAATTATTACATAATTATGTCGAGTTATTTCAAATTTTTTGATTATCGGGTGCATAGATCAATTACAGGGGCAATCAAAAACATTCAATTACATTATGGTCAATGGGGAAAAAGTATCAAATGTATTTTATACGTTTTAAATTTAAAATGCATAATTATTACATAATTATGTAGAGTTATTTCAAATTTTATGAAAATCGGATGCATAGATCAATTTCAGG
Organism: Maratus speculifer; assembly: GCA_964019185.1. Lineage (NCBI taxonomy): Eukaryota > Metazoa > Arthropoda > Arachnida > Araneae > Salticidae > Maratus > Maratus speculifer. The sequence goes on from OZ025291.1 coordinate 386,142,368, forward strand.
GACAATCAAAAGTATTCCGTCACATTACGGTCAATGGGGAAAAATGTTTCAAATGCATTTTAATGGTGTTACACTCATTCGAACTTAATAAAATTTATATGCAACTATAAAGTACATAATATAATATACATTTTACATAATTTGTGGTGCAAAGAACATTTTTTATTGATTTACAAGGCCACACAAAAGTATTCCTTTCCATAGTGGTATAGGGAGAACATTGTTTGATGAGCGTTTTAATTGCAATTCACTATTTACAATTTTATAAAAGAGATTTTTTGAGATTGATATATGAGAGTAATATTTTAAAACTTCGTTATCGTACGAACGCACCTCATTTGCTACGCTTCACGTGCAATTTCCAAAAAAATTTTTTTTTTTTGTTTTTTTGTTTTTTTTTTTTTTTTTAGTTATTTTTGTTCTCTACAATGCAGACTTGTAATGGTAATTCTTTCTGTACCGGCATGTACTTTTAAGAAAATTTACTCAAAATTTTGTTTACTCTGTCTATCAATAAAAATTTACTTTTCACACAAAATACTCTGCTCGAACGAATTTAGAAGGCTTCGAGGAACAGTCGAGGTAAATATTTTCAAAAAGTGGTAGTTTTTTAATCATTTATATAGATATAGCATAAAAAAATATACAAAACACTTTAAACTTTCAAGTATTTCAACCATTTACGGAGTGGATCATAATATAGTACTTTTATAAGAATTGTGATATTCGCATAAGAGTATTTTTGGTTAAATATATATATGTATATACATTGCAAATAATTCACAAAAAAAATAATTACCGATTTATTCAATCAGTTTGATTGGAGAAACATATCTAAACTTCATATTATTGTTAATTCCAATATAACTTCAATATTAAAGAAGGTAATTATTGAGATGAATTGATTTCATGATAAATATATACGATACATATAATTATGAGTATATTTGTAATTTTATAAAATTTTAAATGGTTTGAACGATAAATACCATGTTTTAAGCACTTAAAATATCGTAAGATACCCGTTTCTACCTCTCTTTTAAAAATTTTTTAAAATCCACCCTAATAGCAAACCAATATTGGTCCAACGTTGCGCAAATATTTCATTTACTGGAAATATTGGCAATAAAACAACAAAATTGCTCCAATATTGGGATGTTTACATTTTGCCCTTATTTCGCCAATATTTGTAGCCAATATTATGTCAATATTGGGGTTTCATTGAAAATATTGCCAATAAAACGCCAATATTGTACAAATGTTGATGTTACATTGGGAATATTTCCAATGAAATTCCAATATTTAACCAATATTGGCATTTTAGTGGCAATATTTCCAATGAAAACCGAATATTGGCATAATATTGGCTGCAAAGATTGGCGAAATAAGGGCAAAATGCAAACACCCCAATATTGGAGCAATATTTCATGCCAACATTGCGCCAATGTGCCAATATTGCTCTAAGATATAGCCAATATTGGTCCAAAATTGTTTGGCTACTGGGGCCATTGGATTTGAGAATCTCAAAATTTTCTTCTCTCACAAACATCTTAATATTTCAAAAAATTGTTACGCATATTAATAATTTATTAGTTCAAAATTGTACTAGTTTTAATTTTCATCTTGAATTTCCGCATCAGAGTCAATTGATCGAAGTAAAAACGAGCTAATGTGGATCATGATATTTATTAAAACACACAGTTTTTCCTTATTCTGTTCTAATCAGCTGTTTTCGAATAGCCGGCTTGCATTTTCAGAAAGAATCACGTTTTGAGCACCAGCCTTGGCGAGTTGGCGAAAGTGAGAACATTCAGCTAGCTGCATCGCCAAACACAAAATAAACTACGTTCAAATGTGTCATAAAACATATGATTAATAGAATTATATTTATTACAAGCGAACCTTTACTACTGTTTTTAATTAACTTCTCAATTTCTTCGAACATAGCGAGTTAAGGAAATAATATTTTTGGATTGAGAAAGAAAGAAAGAAAGAAAGAAAAAAAACTACGCTTAGATGTTCTGTGAAATTTAAAGCATTTTAAGCTGAAAAAGCTCTTTGTTTTTAACTATGTTTTAATCGTAAACAACGGTGAATAACATTTCCTCATATTATAGTCTTTGCTTGATAACATTTACGGAAAAACAAATGAACAATAAACGAGATCTCTTTTCAGAAGGAAGGGTTGCCATTCGCTAGGCGTTTGACTTTACGTAGCATGAGAGTGCGTAGCATTGACTTCATCTCCGCGCCTGGCGATAAGGTGCTCAAATCGCGATTCTTTCTGAAAATGCAACCGGCTTAGCAAGACACGAGTTCTCATCGCTACACCAGCTGCCGATGAACAACAAAACTACGAAAATAGAGAAAATAAATAAGGAAGTTAGACAAAAATCGCTATCACAACTCTTATTTCCAGCGTAATACAGTAGAACCTCGATTATCCGAGCCTCTATTAACCGAAACTCTCTGTTAACCGAAGTTAGTCTCTTCAGCACATTTTTTTTTCACTTTCTACTATCATTTAAAATTTTCTCTTAACAAGCATGCATTTTTAAGTGGTTTTTTTCCACTTACCAAACTATGAATACAGATAAATATTTTGAAATTCCCTTTTTTCGAATTCCTTCTCGCAAGCTCAGTTCTCAGTATGAGTATACTCTTCCTCACTTTCAAACGTCCCTGTTCTAAACAAAAATATACCCCATTTAGAAATTTAGAAGGTCATACTGGCAAGTAACAGATCAATCGAATTTTATTGCACCTCTGATTTTAAGCAAGTGCAAAGAACCTAACCTCTTTTGTCATTTCAAGAACAGAGAAATTTTCATTGCAGCTGAATTTTAAAAGGGGGGAGAAGTCATTTTGTGTCACTTATCCTTTGTGGACAATTTTATTCCAGAAAAGAGAAAAGGAAGAAAGGAAGGAAAAACCCGTTTGCTAATCTCTTTCTACCCGCACTAGGACAAGCTTTTAGATATCATCATTTTAAGAACTTATAATGTAGCGCAATAACATTGCAACTCAATAATCAGAAGGTTATTATTCATTTATAATTTTAATTTAGTATTTAACAATTAAAATAAGTCATGATAACAGTTCAATGACAATACTACATATTAAACTAGATGATTATTGATAAATTCTCGATTATCCGAAAATTTCGATTATCCGTAGTAGGGTCGGTCCCAATTACTTTGGATAATCGAGGTTCTACTGTATTTCCGAACTCATGGACAAATTACTAACAATAATAATAATAATAATAAATGCACGGAAAATTTGTTTAAAAATTCTGTGATAACTTTGTGCACATTTCGATGTTACAATAATGAAAATACCCCAAATATCACTATTAGTTGTCTCTTGCGGCAGGTTTTTTTTTTTTTTTTTTTTTTTTTTTTTTTTTTCAATTTCAAGGGAGACCTAATTGCTACAACCAAAATTACACACACACACAAACAAACAAAAAAAAAAGATGAAGATATTTTCAATGAAATAATCTAAATGTTTAGAAAAAAAATAATTTTACAAATTAAGACTATTTGATTTCCAAATATTTTCAAAAACTTAATAATAAAATTCGATATTTAAATTAACAATAGTAATAAACATCATTTTTAGGATGATCATAACGTCGCAGGCGATAAGCGGTGTGGTGCCTTGACCACTCGGCCATGGCGCCACCCACACAACGAAGTGTCTCCGTTTTTTGCTTTTATTTCCATCCGTTTCGTTATTTTCAGGAAATATGGTGGAATTTTGTGATTTGTAACGGAAAATGCCCTTTTGTTGTGAAAAGGGACCTTTTCTGTGAAATTCAGGAAAAAAATGTTCGTGAATTTCAGAATTTTTTTAACAGTGTACACATGCATTATATATATATAATTCATCGTTTGTGCATCAAAATGCTTTTTACGAATTATACATACATATTACTGAAATTATTTAATTTTTTATATTATAGTTGGAGTACATTTTTTTCTACGGTAATTTATGAATTAACATTGTAGTATAAACAGAAAAGTTTCGGAAAATTTTTAAATAAATATTTTTATATCCGCGAATATGCAGAGATGACATTTTTTCAGAAATGAAAAAAAAATGTCGTATAGGGAGCAGATTGTCTTGTGCTGCAGCTATAGGAGCTATAGCGTGACAAATAGCATTATAATTAATTATTTATTTACTTTTGTGGTCCCTGATTACTTATTTGATTAGTGAAATATGCCAATTCGAACACATTTTTTATGACGGAAGTTCTAGTGGTTCTACTGATACTGGTCTGAATGTCTAAAATTAACATTCATTAAATATAACTTAATGTACGTCAATTAAGTATAATTTAATGAACATGTTTAGAGTATTGAAAACTCCAACCTGTAAAAAAAAAAAAAAAAAAAAAAAAAAAAAAAAAAAATTAGCTACATAATTATTTATTTAAAATTAATATTATTTGGCTATAAATAAATTATTTAATTAAACAATTTGGTACTACTTGGTTATCCAGTCGACCAAAAAACTATCGCCAAACTATAAGATTAAATGCCAATAATGGATGATCGTGAAATACAATACAAATGTTTAAAACGTCATTGATTTTTATTTCGATTTTTATTTGTATGTTATTAATATTCTACTAATTATTTGCTTTTTCGTTATTTAAAATAACAATTATATCAATATGTATAATTTGATTATTAGTTTGGCAATTTGTATAATTTGGCAAAATTGGTCGACGGGATAACAGAGTAGTACCAGCAATTTATTAACCGCAATTTTTCATGAATCGTAATTTCCAGGGTGACTAGATTAGGTCTGTTTTAGATAGAAGAATTATTTAATAAACAAAATGGAATAGTAGCCATTTAAAACGAAGTTATATTTTATAGACGGAAAAAAAACAACTAAATTTATGAAAATATTCTTATTTGAAGCGCTGAAAATTAATGTTGGAATAGTAATATCTAAATTATTAATATTAACCCTCTCATTCATAAAGGTCTCACATGCGAACAAATACTTATTGTCTTATCATCATCATCATCATCATCATCAACCGTTTTCGATCCACTGCTAGATGTAGGTCTCCCCCAGATTTTTCCAATGTTTCCTTTCTAGTGCTTTCATCCAATTTAGACCAGCCACTTTTCTAATTTCGTCACTCCATCTTACCTGAAGTCGTCTTCTTGGTCGTTTTACATCTCTGGGATACCACTGTAGTATATTTGTACTCCATCTGTGGTTTTGTCTTCTTGCAATATGCCCAGCCTATTTCCATTTTAGTAGCTTGATTCTTTCAAGGACGTCTAAATTTTTGACTGATTTCTTATCCAGGTTATCCTCTTTCTGTCTCTTCTAGTTATGCCTAGCATACATCTTTCTATACTTCTCTGAGTTGTTTGTAGTCGTTGTATCATCCGTTTTGTTAGTGTCCATGTTTCTGCTTCGTAAGTTTGTGCAGGCAAAACACGTTGATTAAACAGCTTTCTGGTCAAACAAAGAGGCATATTACTCTTCAGAATAATATTGTTCTTCCCAAAAGCACTTCACCCATTTTTAATACTTCTATTGATTTCATTCATGATACTATTATCTGATGATATTTCCTGTCCTAGGTATACATAACTTTGCACTTCTTTAATATATATATATTAAAGAATTATGTATATTAAATACATAAAAAACACCATTTATTTATTAGGATTTGACTGATTATTTCGTAATGGGTTCTCATAAAAAAAAGTAAATAAATAAAAAAAATGGGAATAATGAAAAGTAATGAAAAATAATTTATGCATGAGAGGGTGTAATTATACGTATATGAATAACTAATTTATAAATTACTAAACGGCTGATTCTTTTTTTTTAAATAAATTTAATAAAGAAACCACATTCTAAAAAATATATATTTGCTAGCATAGTTTTAATATTAAAAATTTAAACGTGGCATATTTTCGATTATCAATTTCCTTTAGGGACAGAAAAAAAAACTTTCAATTTTCCATTATATATCAATATATTTATAACTTTGCTTTTTAAAAAAATGAAAATAGCTATAGCGAGCAGGCCCGGACTGGCCAAGTCGGCTGGTCGGCGATCGCCGAGGGCCCCCGGACGTGCACCCCAAAAAAGGAATATACGATTTTATAATTATTACTTACCTAAGAAAAAAACTGAGTATTTTCCAATAATTATATGCGTTTACAATAAATTTTTAGTAACTGGCAGTTTTTTTATGGTAACTTACATATTTTTGTCGTGTCATGTCGTTGGGCAGACGGAATAGGGCTGCTGACTGATACATCGCCTTTTGTGCAGTGCCCATAGCCCAAAATTCGAACAGCATTTTCAGAATCTGTAAACATTGCACTAATGTCCATTTTTAATCAATCAATTTTATCTTTTTGAAAATTAATCATCGCATACTTTTCTAATGAAACTCAGGATATCTGCTTTTATGTACAATATCCTAGTAATAGAATCAGATTCAGAGTGCATCGCGACGCTCACTTGCCAATCTCGTACAGTATGGTTGTAACTAGTGCAATGTCACAGTTGTGTCAACATGAAGCATGTGTACCAGAGCGACGGTTACGAAAAGGAAAGAAAAAATGAGAAATTTTGTAAATGTTGAAAAATGTTTAACAAGTTTTAATACTTAGTTAAGTATAGTTCCATGATTCTTCTCAATCGCACAAGAAGATATGTTGTTCAATGGTTAATTTATGTAGTTTTGTTTACTGGAAAACAAGGTATTACGTAGAGATGGGATATAGCAGAAGGAGATTACACGCTTGACTCTGTAGATAACCATAATACTTTTCTCAAACTGGTCATGTTATTTATAAATTATGATGCGTTTTTACAAAATCATGCCAAAAAGTATATTGAAGACAGCAAAATAAAAAAAAAGTCACAGGAAAGTTAATTAAAACTGGACGGGATCTTTGTTGAATTTTTTGTTGAAAGTCTTTATCAACAAGTTAGAAGTCTGCCTGGGCCGGAATGTCCATGCCTGAAGGTTCATCTAGGGTCGTTTGTACTTTTACAGTTTAGGGACAAGGCCCGTACAAAAATCAGTTGACAAATGACTCGATTCCACTCTATTTCCACAAAAAATCAGTTTTTCTTAATATAAAATTGAGATCCTTTTAAAGAATACCACATACACATTTATGAATTATTTAATATTTTAAAACTATACTTATAAATCACGATATTTTCGCAATACAGAAAATACACAATAATAACATTAATGATTACTTAGAATCCTAACATTTAAATAAAGATTCGTTATAAAATTAATATAGTTTAGATTTGAAGAAAAAAAAAGAATGGTAAAAACATGATTAAGTTTTGAAGATGTATTATAAAAAAAATATATTTGTGAAAACATTTCTCTGTCATTTATTAGAGCTTCTTTCAAATCCAAAGGAGTTAGTTCCTGACACATTTCGAAATTCTTTTTCTTCAAAAATACATAAATTTGGTGGTGTTTTTGTTATTTAGAACTTTTGTAATCCAATGGTGTATTCCATTTTTTGATAAAGACATTATATCTTTTAGAAATACTGTCAAAGTTTGCGTTTTGAATTGAATTGAATTTTTGGAAGTGATATCATTGAAAAGGGGAAAAACCTGTAGTCACGACACAAAAATCTCTTATATTTTAATAATTAATTTATTTACCAAAAATGGCAAAAATTACTTGATTCCCAATTCCTTTAACAGTCACGCATGTCAATTTTATGCACTTGCAGTTAAAAATTAATAAAAAAATTTCGTGTTATAGAAAAGTGAATTGAAAACCACTTTAAATTATACTTATCATACTTATCTACTTGTTTTTATTACTATTATGTTAATTTTAATATTTTTTTTAGATATCACAGTAGCATTTAGATTATTATGACTTCAACACAGTCATTTGCTTGCCTAAAACTTAAAATATGTCTCATGCTCATATTTAAGTAATAAACCACGTAAAATTAATAACTCTTATTTATTTTGTTTTCTAGAATGGAATTAGTTTAGGTTTGATGTATAAAAATAATTTAAATATTTATTGTGAAAGTAAGTTAACAACATTAAAAAAGAAAAAAAAATTACATTTTACTCAACAATTTTCCAAGTGACAAAATAGCCCAAATGTGGTTTTTTGCCATGTGAGCATACATTTAAAAATAATACATAATATTCTATTTTCACTAAATTTCCCGTAAGGGGCCCCTTTTCAGTCTCTAGCCGAGGGCCCTCAAATGAGCCAGTCCGGGCCTGATAGCGAGGGAGGGGGGATCGGAAAACAATGTCATGAATTTTTTTTAAAAGAAGACAATTAGAGAAGAAAATTAAAATATAATTCTTTTACAATAGATGGCAGCAGTAAAGAATCAAGATATTGTATTTAAATTGAAATTTTATTATAGTTCACTACCAATAGATGGCAGCAGTAAAGATTCAAGATATTGTATTTCAAATGAAATTTTATTATAGTTCATAATTAGTAGATGGCAGCACTGAAACAAAATTTCAAGTTGACCAATTTGAGCGAGAGAAATTTGTATGATATGGAATCAGAAATACATTTTTTCGAGAATTTCTATTTGAAATGACAATTTTAAATGTAATAATTTCAAATAAGCTATACAAATAAAATATCATGGTTCTCTTTCTTGTAAATCTGATGTGTAGTCCTCAGATTTTTATTCTGTATTTCCAATATATATGATAAATTCCATTATAATATAATAAGGTAAAACCCGTCAAATTTTGACGAAAGAAAATGTTTAAGAAGAATTTGTTTCATTAACTTATAATAAACCTACAAAATTAGTTATAGTAAAAAAAAAAAAAAAAAAAAAAAAAAAAAAAAGCATTTTATATTGGTACGTCTAACTCTTAAACAAACGATATTTATCGTTAAATTAACAAAATACTATTTCTATAAAACGCAGTTGTAGAAATTGTTAAAATGAAATTTTAATCGAATATGTAAGCAGTAAAAAATAATAAAGATATGTTATTATGATAAAATTATCAATTAAGGTTCTTATGCTGGTATTCCAAAATGATAAAAAGCAAAATTTATTCAACTTTGACTCAATCATACAAATTTTTTTTCAGTGAAATCTAAACCCGGCATCATATTCTCCATATCAAAATTTACAAATGTACATTTTACACTTGTATTAACGTTTAAAAAAAATTGACATTTTAATTTGATAATTTTGACTCAAAACTTGAAGTCTCAATGCTATTAGCTGGAATAGATATTAAACTGTTTATATTACTTTACGTGTAAATAAAATTTTGTAAATGAAGTAAAAATTCACCGGGTTTTATAGCAGAAGATATTTAAATTCTATCTTTTTAATTTTAATGTGAAAATGGCAACATAAAGATACAACACTCAATTTTTCCTTTGCTTTAAATAGAAATGGACTACTCCTGTTGCCACGATTAGAAAAGATGTATTAAAAGCTACAAAAAAATTAATATTTCAAAAACAAATTAAGATACAGCTTTCAAACAAATTTCATTTAAAAGTACATTTTTTTCTACATGATGGTGTAAAAATTGAAAATGTGCGGCATTAAGAAGTTTAAAAACTTTTAATAGCAAAAATTGCAAAATCGTAGTTTCTTTTAAAATTTGAAAGTGTTACCATGCGCAAAATGACGTATGCGTTTTCTTTTAAAATTTTAAAGTGTTGCTATGCGCAAAATGACGTATGCGTTACGCACAGATACGTTTGGCCTTTATAATATATAGATACCGTATTTCAAGAGGCAATTTATGTATACGCATGAAAAAAAATATAAAAGCAAACACATTTTTAAAAGGACAAAAACTCGCTTAAGGATAAATCGTGAGCAATTTTCTATCCCTAACAAGGAAGGTCTCTATAATGGGCATAATAGATTTTTTTTTAAATAATTCTAATTTAACTACTTATATATGTAATAAAGGATCAGTCAAAATTAGCGGCGCAATTATTGTAGAAAATATACAAAATATATATATATATACGCGGTATACCTTCTGGATTTTTTAAAGGAACACCGTATACCCACTGTTTTTCAAGAAAGCTAAAGTATATACAATCTAGGGTATACCTCTGTACTTTTTAGGACTACACTGCTCTACATTTTCTGTAAAGGAGAAGGGGCTAAATTTATATACAAAAATATTCAGGTACTACTAGGTTATCCCGTCGACCAAAAAATTATCGCCAAATTTTAAGATTAAATGCCAATAATGGATGATCGTGAATGTCACGTTCAATGACATTAAATACGATTCACGTGTTTAAAATGTTATTAAGTGATTTTTATTTGGTCTTTTTATTAATATTTTTTTAATAATCTTCTAATTATTTATTATTATTATTATTATTATTATTATTATTATTTGTTACTTAAAATAAAAATTATGTCAATATGTATAATTTGGCTATTAGTTTGGCGATTTGTATAATTTGGCGAAATTGGTCGATGGGATAACATAGTAGTACCAATATTCATTTAGCTTTATTGGAGATAAAGTGGCAATAGCTTAAGGATGTTCTTCAATCAAAAAGGGCGACTTTCTGACATAAGTTTCATTTTTTTTCTTCTTCTTTTTTTTAATTTTTTGTGTGTATTCCGTCACATTACGGTCAATGGGGGAAAATGTTTCAAATGCATTTTAATGGTGTTACACTCATTCGGACATGATAAAATTGATATGCATCTATAAACTACATATTATAATATACATTTTGCATAATCTCTGGCGCAAAGAACATTTCTTATTGATTTACAAGGCCACACAAAAATATTCCATTACATAATGGTGTATGAAGAACATTGTTTGGTGCGCATTTTAATTGTAATTAACTATTTACAATTTTATGAGATTGATATTTTTAAAACTTCGTTATCGTACGAACGCACCTCATTTGCCACACTTCACGTGCAATTTCCAACTTGTTTCAAATTTGATTTATTCCTCTTTAAAAGTAAATTATGTATTAAAGTATATTTAAAATAGTTAGAGTAGTAGTAGCTTAATATTAATAACTCATAAATGATTATAAAGACAAATATTAAAAGATTCAATAATATAAACTAAGACAGAGATGAATACATTTTACTTACCCATCATACGTAGTATAGGGTAAGTCTTGCAATCGTTTTGAAAATCGAAAAAATTTTTTTGACGGATTTACACGTTTTAGATAGTGGAGATTCCGAAAAACATATTTTTAGAAAAAAATTTTTGCCGTCCGTCTGTCTGTCTGTCTGTCTGTCTGTAAACGCTCTATCTCCCGAACGAATTGAGATAGAGACTTGAAATTTTGTATGTAGTTAGTATGTAAGAATGGGACGAACCCTATTTAATATCAGCAACCTCGATTATCCGGAAATATTTTTTTCGGACTCTCGAAAAATTCGCTCTGATGAAAGGTATATAAAAATTTTCGAATTTTTTTGTTCTAAGGAATGGACGTAAAAGGCAATAAAATGACACACATTTTGCATATAGAACGAAGTCAATCGGATTATTAGTTGCCGAGATATTTGTAATCTTGTTTTCCACATTCTTCGATTTTTCGTGACCCTGTATTTCATTCAAATTTCAATTCAGAAGTATATTTTAATTGGAAATGAGACGCTTAATCCGACGCAGTTAATTGTTAGTTAATAGAATTATTATTTTTGGAGTTATAAGGATGTTTCTTTTACGCAGTTCGGTACTACTTGAGTAGTTTGGCGTTTTATATAATTTGTCGAAATTGGTACATCAGCAGTTCTTTAATAGAGCATTACTATGTATATTAACAATATTTAAATTTTGTTTATGAATTAGAATTGAAATGCATTATATAAATAGTTTCACATGTTTTATTTTCATATACATATCCATGATGGGTAAGTATTACGGTGGCCCCCAACGACTAGTTTTTAAATAAATTAAATTTATATACAAAAAATAAAACACTTCAGACGTTAAATGTTTGTTTATTGAAAAAAGTCAAATATTCTTTTTAATAATTATAGTTTGTTTATCTCTTTTGCATTACAACTTACTTACAAAACTTACAAAATTAATATTGTTAAATTAATATTATTATTATTACAAAATTAATATTATTAAAATTAATATTATTAAATTTTTACACCGAGGCACATTTAAGAAAATTAAACTATCTTAAATAACTATTATAAAAAATAATATTGCTGTATAGTAATTAAATAAAAAATACGTGTAACTTTTTTTAAAATTAACTTTTCTAAAATTTTAAAAAATAAAAGTTAAAAAAGTTAAAAAGTAACTTTTTTCTAAATGGAGTAAATTTTACATTTTTCTCATTTTTTGATTTAACGATGACCAAAAGATAGCAGCACCATACATTTCTTACGTATGTCTGAACTTTACAGTAAGATGTTACTTAAATGTAAACATTTAAATTCATATTATTTCTCAAAATATCTTACTTCATAAATACAATTTAGTCAATACTAGTCATCAAAAGAATTCATAAGTGAATATTTTATTCTCTGAATAATAATATCATTAAATATGTGAACGCAACTAAAATGTATAAAAATACTATTAGTAATGACATCTGAAAATTAAAATGAATTTAACCTTTTATCTACTGAATTACTTATCAAGAAACTGTTTCTCAAATTATAATAATGTGAAATTTAGACAAGTTTTCTTTTAATTAAAACTCATTAATTATACCGTTATTTACAACTTTTTTTTTTTTTTTTTTTTTGTAAAATATTTACAAAAATAATCTTATTAATTAACAAAACATACTCTTATGAAAATATCCCAAATCTTTAAAAAGCAATGTATTTAAATGTATTATGATTCTCTCGGTAAATAGAAAGGCTTTTGTAGTTTAAGATTTTCCATGTAACTTTTTACTTAAAAAAAATAATAATAAAAAGTTATAACTATGAAAATGATTAAAAATATCACCACTTTTTGAAAATATTTAGCTTCGACTGTTTCTGTACGCAATATCAATTTCATCCAGAGGAGTTTATTGGGGGGGGCAAGAACATTAAACTTTCATAACAGGCTAAATAAATAAATTTTATATTCATTTTTCTTCATTGATGCTGAAAAGAACCGTCGGTGCATAAAGGATTGAAACCAGTTTCATTGAAAGCAGATTTCAGTTTCTCTACAAAATGTATTTCCAATACAGGTTTTCTAAAAAAATTGATTTAAATATACAAATAATAATAATAATAATAATAATAATAAAGTCCAAATGTTCAACAATTCGTTTATAATTCTTTAATACTTAGAATGTTTTATACTTCTTATCATTAATGTACATTGTTGTAGTAGTTGTTGTATTGTTGTAGATTATATTTTAAGAGCGTGTGTTTTAAATTTTAGTACGATGTTGTAATTACTACTATTATTATTGCTATTACTACTGTTACTACTACTACTAATAATAATAATATAAATATGAAATGTAATAATTATTTATATGTGATAATTTATGTCATCCGTAATCGGGTACACGCCTAATGGCCTATCTGAGTAAATCTGGTTTGTCATTCAGAATACTTTTGAAAAAGTGCGTTCGTAATTATGTAAATACGTAACACCTGTAGTCGTCGTTCAGTTCGTCTGTCTGTCTATCCGCATATAACTGCAAAAATTACCCAAGCGAATCGTTTGAAATTTAAAATATACAATTGTTCGTTAATTTTGTCGAGTCATTTCAAATTTTATGAAAATCGGATGCATAGTTTAATTATAGAGACAATCAAAAGTGTTCCGTTACATTACGGCCATTGGGAAAAAACTGTTTCAATTGCATTTTAATGATATTACAATCTTTCGAACATAATAAAATTTATATGCATATATGATGTTTGTACTAAAATATACATTCTGAACAATGTATGGTTGAAAGAATATTAGTTATTAATTTACAAAAGTATTCCATTGCATAATGGTACAGTGGGAAACATTGTTTGAGCATATTTGATTACATTAAGCTATTTCACATTTTACGAAATTGATATACGTTATAAGGTTTACTGCAAGTTACTTTCTATATATCAGAAAGCAGATAGTATTTACAGGGACACACTTAAGATTTCGGCTACTATACTGCATCCAAAGTACTGTATACTATCACACCAAGATCTAAATATTTTTAAAACTTCGTTCGCACCCCCTTTGCTACGCTTGACGAGCAATTTCTGACTTGTTGAAAATTTAAATGGTATTCACATTTATTTTAAAGTACAGTCGCGGAATAAATAGTAAACACCCTGAAGCCTACTACTTCGCTCAGACTGCAGAGTCAACTCATCATTCGAATAACATTCAATACTTCGAATGGAGTTCGTATTGAAATATCAGTTCGTAATTATTAAATTATAATAAAAGCAATAAATCTTACAACGGCTTCATCTAAATGAACTTCAGATTTAAAAAGAACTAAGGTACCTGTGCCTTATACTGATACCGTAAGGAAAATTAATTATTTTCATCCCCATGTACACGTGATAAGTCTCCAAAAATGTGTGTCCATGATTCCTGGACTGTTGACTATCATTATTAAAATCAGCGACCTTGTAACTATTCCGGTTTAATTTAAATGATAAAAACAAAAAATGTTTACAAATGTCTGTATAAAGAACCACCTGTCCCTATTATGGACCACACTGGGTGTATGGAAGAGCCACTCTTCTATGGAATTTTAGAGGAGAGAGGATAAAAAAAAATATATATCTTACAGTATTACGTGGAGGGGAGGGCACAGTAAATATCTTCGGAACATACACTTTAGAACGGGGGGGGGGGGTCATTTTTGGTTTTGGCTCTTCGAAGACCGATGCAAAGCACCTCAGTTACTACAAAATATTATGAAATAATGTAAGTGGTTTTGCTAAGCTTTCAATTTTTGTGAATCTGAAGATTCATCTCTTGTACTTCCAATGTGGACGTAAGGTGTCCATATTGAGAATCGGGAGTAGTTTATTAAATCTTCTAATAAAGAAATAAAGAAAACTTTTTAAAGCAATATAAACAAAAGCAATCGTAAATATGTTTTAAAAGCTTTCTAAAACACTCCACTTTTCAATATTTAAATAAATTTTGCAATATCTAATAAGAATTTAAACTTACCTGTAGTTAAGACACAAAACAACACACCAACAGACCACGAAACAACAAGTTTCCTTCTAAAGGGCGAACAGCGCGCATTTTTGTAATTTCCTGGCTTAATTATCTTTTCAATTGCGTTTCTTCACCGGCATGTAGTGCGATCTCTCTATAAAAATTGTTACTTTTAAAAATATTAAGGATATTGAGAGCACTGTTCATAATGGGTACAAATACCTTATTTACATTTTATTTACATAAAGAAATATTAATTATTATTACTCTCATTCTGAGAGTTCAGTTACAGTAAAACCTCGATTATCCGAAATAATTGGGACCCATCCTACTTCGAATAGTCGAGAATTCATCAATAATCATCTGGTTTAATATGTAGTATCGTCATTGAACTATTATTATGACTTATTTTATCTGTTAAATACTAAATTTAAATTATAAACGAAAATAAATTTATTTCTGAAACAAAAACTTATAATGATTTAAATTTTTTCCGGGTTCCTTGTGAGAAGGAATTCTAAAAAAAGGAAATTCTAAAATATTTATCTGCACTCATAATTTGGAAAGGACGGCTTGCATACAAAAGGAATGTGGGGGGGGGGGTAAACCCTTAAAAATGCAAGTTTAAGAAAAATTTTTGGATGATAGTAGAAAGTGAATAAAAAAGTGCAGAAGAATCCGACTTCGGTTAATCGAGGAGAGTTTTGGTTAATCGAGGTTCTACTGCATTACCGACATAATAGATGTCAGAAACAGTCTACACCTAAAAAAGTAATATTGTCTGTTAATAACAATTAAAAAAAAAGCTTTGTTGCTAACAGCGACCAAGTGACAAAATTGGCTGGGAAAACCAAGGAGGCATTCTTAACACATCCCTACTAATTCCTCAACAAATTATCGTAGATGAAAGTTATTGGTGCCGAAAGACTGGAAATAAAGTGTAGTTTTAAATTATGTATATAAAATTTGCTTAGGAGGCCATCTACATAATAAAACGAATTCAAATTTCATTTTTTTTTCAATAGCAATACCCAATTTTAAAAAGATATTTTAAATTTTCGGTTCAAACAATGCTTAGACACCAAATTTCAAATCATTTGAATGATGAGTTTTAAAAATATAAACATTTAAAATTTATTGCTTCTATTATTAAATTACATTTTCATATTTTTATTGATATATTCTTTAATTAAAATTCTAATGTGCTAATTTTTTATGTAGCATAATACTAAAATACCCAAACATAAATATGATGAATTAAAATTTTTTTAAAATTTTATTATATGAATTATGAAATTAATGTTCGAAAATATTACGAATTACAACGTACAACTTTTTAATGGATTTTAGGTCTGTTAAGTCCTGCTTTGTGGAAATTCAAAATTTCAAAATTTTACTTCACGAACTTTTCAAATTATGCTTAAAAAACACCAAAATGGTGGTTCAAATTGCCATCTACGATAGAAATGACTAGAATTTTTTTTTTAAATTCTTATGCTATCCTGTAATCTAAGAGTCTTCAAAAAATGTTTGAGTGGCGCCTAAGATGAATTGATCAATAAGAGTGCTGTCTCGGTCAACAACCGAGTGCCGAACTTCAATTTTAGATACAGCATCTAAAATAGGTTACTTTTAAAATAATTATTTTCTGGGACACTTATCACACGAATTGCACGAAAAATTATTTTTTGGGTAATTAAATAGTGTACACTGTAGAAAAAAAGTCAGTATTTTGCAAAAATAATTGGCAGTACTCAGGCTTCTAACACAGTTGTTGTAAAATTTACAAGCTGCTGTCTGTAAGATAGCTGCGAAAATTACTATATCTGGAAAAGTCGCATTGCTATTGGCTGTGTGGAAAATAATACAATTTTTACTTCATATATTGATTGAATTCGCTTTCATAGCGTCGGTGCTAAATAAAAAAAATCTTTAAAAAATCTGTAGGTATTTGGTTCAAAAATCTGTGGGAAATCTGTTGGTATTTGGCCCATTCTGCAGACATTTTTAAGAATACAGTCGAGTCTCTATATAACGAAATCCACCGTTCCAGTAAAAAATTCATTATATAGAGAAATTCGATGTATAGAGAATGATGTTAAAAACCGTATTTAATGCGTGAAATTTGAACAAATATTATTTTTGATGTTTTGAATTAAGAATTTAAAATGTTTAAAAGTATATATTAACCTAACATTTTATTTCTTAATTATTTAAACTGTTTCAAAAAAAAGAGAACAGACATTTATTTGAAAGCTTAATGGAAATCAAGAAAGGAAGACTTACATTAATTTCAGGCGAAGAGATCTGTAATCTTTTGCTGTTGTGATTTTAAAGTTGTTGCACTCTCAAAGAAAAAAAAAATGCTCAAATTTTAGCAAGGAATGAAAAATTGTAGTTAACATTTCCCTCTATTTAAAGGCCTCTCTTATGTGCCTCTCATTGATTCCTCTCTTACATGTGTATCAATCCAATTGACACTGCTTTGAGAAGGATGTTGAGAGGTGTGTGGGAGGTGGGATGAATTCGTTGGATTTAAAGAACAAAGGGAGAAGTAAAATCCCTGTCGGCTTGGCCTATAGGCGGAGGTAGATTTCGAAGAGTGCTCATTTCAACATCAAAAAATAAAATTTGATTACAGATACATCGAGTTTAATAACTTGATTCGGCCGCTTTTGAAAAAATTTTAATTTAATTTTTTTTGTAGAAAAAGTTTTATCAAAATCATCTTAAGCTAAATTCGACTCAAATGCCCATTTTGACAACCTATTTTAAAATATATTCTGACTTTATTAAAAAATCGACCAATACGGCACATTATATTGTTCCTAAATAACAAAAAAAAACTGTCAATTGAATGCGTTTGAGAGTAAAATTGAAATAAAAAATGAGTTATAAAATAACCAAATTTTTATTTGAATACAACCTCAATTCTTTATCATGATCGCTTCGGGAAATTTTGTGCGAAGTGTCCACTTTGGCAGCATTTTAAAAAATATAGTCAGCCTCTATCAAAAAACTGACCAATGCGTCACATTATATAGTTTCTAAATAAGAGGACCTGTAAACTGGATGCGTTTGAGAGCAAAACGAATTTAAAAATGAGTCAGAAAAACGCAATTTGTTATATTTCCTCAATCTTTCAAGCACCATAATGTCGGGAAATTCTGTTCAAAATACCTTTTTTGGCAGATTTTTTAAAAATATATTCTGACTTTATTAAAAAATCGACCAATACGGCATATTATACAGTTCCTAAATAACAGAAAAACTGTCAATTGAATGCGTTTGAGAGTAAAATTGAAATTAAAAATGAGTTATAAAATAACCAAATTATTATTTGAATACAACCTCAATTCTTTATAATGATCGCTTTGGGAAATTTTGTGCGAAGTGTCCACTTTGACAGCATTTTTAAAAATATATTCAGCCTTTTTCAAAAAACTGACCAATGCGTCACATTATATAGTTTCTAAATAAGAGGACCTGTAAACCCGATGCGTTTGAGAGCAAAAAATGAATTTAAAAATGAGTCTGATTAAACGCAATTTGTTATACTTTCGCAATCTTTCAATCCCCATAACGTCGGAAAATTCTGTTCAAAATACCTTTTTTGGTAGCCTTTTTTGAAATATATTCTGACTTTATTAAAAAATAGACCAATGCGTCATTTTATACAGTTCCTAAATAAGAGAATCTGCCATTTGGATGCGTTTAAAATCAAAAATGAATTTAAAAATGAGTCTGAATATAAGCAGTTTGGATTTGAGGTTTTTTCTCCAACTCCTTTTTTGTTTAGTTTATTTTTGCTAGAAGAATTGGTCCTATGAAAAACTTGTTAATATAAAAGTTGTAGATATTATTGAGAAAATGTAAAATAAATTTAATTATATTTGATTCCTTAAGAATTGAGTAAGTTATGGATTTTTTTCTTTTTCCTCCCCCCTTTTTCTTTTCGTTTTTAATTTTTTTCCTTAGTAAAAGTTGGTCCTATCAAAAACTTGTAAATACAAAAGTTTTAGATAATGTTGAGTACATTTATAAAAAATCTAATTGGATTTGATATCTTGAGAATTGACGAAGTCATGATTTTTTTTCTCCCAAAAACCCCGTTTTTTTCGCCCCTTAAGCCCATTTTTAACTTTACCAAAAATCTGTCATCCATTAACTTTTAGCCCATTTTTGAGAATTAATATAAACTTTAAACTGATTCGATATCTATTTTATTTAAGAATTTATCGCGTTTTTTTCGGTTTTCTCAAAAACCCTCCCAATTTCCACGCCCTTGGTCCGATTTTGCCCATTAACGAACTCAACCTAGATTTTATGCTCCTTGATTTTATGTAAAAGTTTGAAGAAGATCTGAGCATAATTATAGAAGTTATCGTGTCCAGAAGAAAGTGATATACACCGATAGATAGATAGATGATAGATAGATAAACTTTTTTACTGATGGTAGTTTTGAGCTCTAGGAGTCATGATCGGTGTAGATCTGAAAAAAATTTTCAGAAATTCCAATATGGGAGAGAATGCAATAGGTAGTATTTCATACGAAATCTACCTAATATATAAATATTAAAAAAAACTCAGCACTGACGATAAATCAAAAATAAGTGATGGAAAATTGACTCCATATGATTTCGAAGCTTTTTAAAACTGAATAAATTAAGACCAATTTATGAAAAAATTCGTTACATGGAGGTAGATATTTCGCTATATAGAGACTGTTTTTAATGTAATCATGCGAAAAGGGGACCGTTCCTATTAAAAATTCGTTATATGGAGAAATTCGATGTATGGAGTTTCGTTGTATAGAGATTCGACTGTATTTTAAAAAAAATTCTGATATTTTTAAGACAAAGCTAAATTTGCAAAATTTCTGCAGAAAGTGGCGATTTCTTCAGATAATCTTAAGATTATTTTTAGTGCGGTAAGTTCGAGTTCACAGCATCGGAGTTTGAGATGTTAAAATACAAAGTCCAGGAAATATCATTGTACTTTCCAACAAAAGATGCTTTCATTCTGGCTTCCAAACTGGTGCTGTAAAATTTATAAGATGATGTCTTTAAGAGTGATGTAAAATTTCTCATGTCTCGGGAAAATCGCACTGCTATTGGCTGTGTGGTGCACGTGACATAAATATTTTGATTTTTTACATCACTTGTTGCTTCAATTCATTTTCAAATCATCAGCGTTTGAATTAGTTTTCAAAGCATCCGTGCTTAAAAATTTAAAACATAAAGTGAAGGAAAATGTACAACATTTTTTACAGTGTAGAGCTCATTTATTGTGGCAGAATTGGGTACTGCTATTGAAAAAAAAAGTTATGGTACGTTTTAATATGTAGATGGCGTCCTAAGAAAAATTTTACATACATTATTTAAAAGGAGACTTTTTTTCTTCATATGGTGCCAGTAAATTTATCCTAAGACACTTTTTTTGCAGAGTTCGTAGGGAATATTTACAGGAAAAGAGTTCCATGACTGCACATATCCGATTCTACATTCAGTGAAATTCAAAAGAAAACAGAAAAAATGAGTAACCACCAACATTTCTATATTAGAATTATTTAACGAAACGCGAAGAGACTAGGAGTAGAGCAGTATTTAGTGTACATTCCTAAACTCCTTAATGTAACTAAAGCCATCCTGTTCAAGTTTTGAAAATTGTTTATGGACATTGATTCCATAGATGTGGTTAAATATTATCAGTATCAGTATACATGGATAATTTTCAAAGCTGTACACTGTAAAAAAAAAAATTGCAAATTTAAGGTACTTTACCGTGAATTACCCCGTAAATTTACGGAATACGTCACTTTTTACCCATTAACGGTCAACTTCCGTAATTTTTTTGGTTTTACGGGCGAAATCCGTGAATGTATGACAAAGTCCGTTGATATGGGTATGAAGTCCGTTTTTTACGGAAAATTGTCTGGAATCTCTGCTGCAGCTTTCTTCAATGTTATATGATATGTAAAAAGTTTGATTCAGTACTTGATTTAAACCCGTAAGATTATTGTTACTTACGGTACATAAGTTTTTAAATAAGTGAAATATAAATTTTTTCTACTTTTTAGATGAAATAACACTATGTAAACTGTGGTGCATATTAAGTAATGTATGAGGGATTCACAAATGACCCCCATTACCTTTAAAAGTTTATATGTAGCGCAGGAATAAACAAGTTTGAAATTGCACGTGAAGCATAGCAAATGAGGTGCGTTCATACGATAATGAAGTTTTTAAAAATATCACTCTCCTATATCAATCTCATACAATTGGAAATAGTTAATTACATTTAAAATGCGCAACAAACAATGTTCTCTCTATACACAATATGTAGTGAAATATTTTGTGTGGCCTTGTAAATCAATAACAAAAGTTCTTTGCACAAGAGATTATACAAAATCTATATTATAATATGTACATTATGATGCATATCAATATTATTATGTTCGAATGAGTGTAATATTATTAAAATGGATTTGAAACTTTTTTTTTCCATTGACTGTAATGTAACGGAGTACTTTTGATTGTCCCTGTTTTTGATCTATGCATCCAATTTTCAAAATAATTGAAATGAATTGACAAAATTATGTAATAAATATGTAATTTAAATTTCAAACGATTAAAATGCATTTGCAACATTTCTCCCCATTGACCGCAATGTAACGAAATACTTTTGATCGTCCCTGTAATTGATCTATCCATCCGATTCTCATAAAATTTGAAATGACTCGACAAAATTATGTAATAATTATATATTTTAAATTTCAAAAGATTCGGTTGGGTAGCTTTTGCGTTGTTATATGCGGACAGACAGACGGACAGACAGACAGACGGACAGACGGACGGACCGAACGACAACTATAGGTGCTTATGTATTTACATAATTATGAACGCACCTAAAAATCGTAAATTGCGTGTTCTACGTGAACAATTGCTAATTATTATTAATTAAGTAAATTATTAATTAAATAACTTATTACTAAAAAATAACGGAAAATATTCTAACATAATCCGAATTTCTTATTCTGTGCTTAAAAATAATAATTTCTAATAAATTTTATATATTTAGTTTTTTGTTGTTATTATATTAAAGTTAATTGATAAGAATATAAAACATGCAAAACTTGAAATGCACTTTTACTTTCAAAAACCATTAAAAAAATGTATTAACAAAAATGATTATTAACTTAAAAAGATTTCATACATAACATATTAAAAAATAAGTAAACCTGTTTATTTTTTTAGTTTAAAAAATCACATATATTTTGCTTAACAAAGGCATCATGTCTTCATCAATCATCTTTAAAAAAATATTTTTTTTTTCAAAATAAAATTAAGAAAGTACACATCGCCCTTTGTTAGAAAACTTATAAAAATAAAGCAGCAATACTAGTAAGTAAACAGGATCCTGTAATCATCAATAACTGTCAGCTAAATTTCATTATTTTGATAACGATTTTTATTTAATTTTAAGTTTTTTAGGCAGTTTTGTGTTTAGTTAATTCACAACTGTATTGGTTTTTTTCCCAATACATTTTAAAGGAAGTTTTTTTTAAATGAATTTAAACTAACGTAGGCAAAATTAGTTCAATCTACACAAACTCCAATGTATATGCGTGTGTATATTTAAATGCAATGTCATATTTTCCATAATCGGATCTTTAAAAACTCCAACATACTCTGCCCAAGTGAAACGTTTCTGTTAATTTACATCATTAAATTAATTTATAAAAAATCATTTTCTTCAAAACTTACCGTACGAATAGCATGAAAATAGCATTTGTTTTTAAGCTAACTAAAGTGTTTAAAGATCATTTAAGTTGTTAGAATTTAGTATTACTGTAAAAAAAATAAAGTTAGGGTTTGTTTTAATATGTAGGTGCCCCCCTAAGGTAATTTTATATACATCATTTTAAAGTAGACTTTATTTCCTATCATTTGATACCAGTAACGTTCTCCTAAAGTAAGCTTTTGCAGAGTTAGTAGAGAGTGTATACACTGTTAAAAGTGAAGGTGACAAACCGGTGCCATTTGAGACCCGGAGGTGAAAAGACCCTAGGGTCCATTGGAACCGGGGAATTTGGAACCCTAAGGTGCCATACACTTCGAACACACAATAGAAGTGCCATACACTTCGTATTGGCAGCAATGTGGCACATCATCGGGTGACTGGAACCATGTGCATGCGCTGTGACGTGTCTTTCTGTTTTCTGTGACGCCAAGTAAAATCTATGGCTATGAGTGACTGAAGGTGAGCTCGATGGCCGAGCGGTTAGAACGCTGAGCTTGTAATCGGACGTTGTGAGTTTGAACCCTTCGACGGCCAAAAGTCGGTTTGTATATTTTTTAATTTTTTATTATTGGACAATCTGGATTAAGGGTGCCATCTTTTCACCCTAATTAAAGGTGCCATTCTGGTTCCTTTAGGGGTGTCATCAGTGAGACAAGCCTTTCACTCCTAAAAGGTGCAATGTGTCACCATTAGTTTTAACAGTGTACTTTTTTTTCTTTTACGACTATACATTATAGACAAGATGACTTCGCTTTGAAGTAAAGACAAGTGAGAAATACACTGTATGGCCGAAGATGACCGGCCACTTGCGATTTTAGACGTATTGTTAAATATCTAGAAAAATGTATGTGGAGTTATTCTGAAACTCTAAGTGTGTATATATGATAGTCCAGGTCATACATTTCCGTGAAGATTTTCCATAAACTCGAAAATCCTCGAAACTCCATAAGGGACCCCAACAAATTTAAAAGAAATGGATATCTTTTTTATAACCCTGTCTAAACTAATGTAGTAAAAGCGCTCAAACAGTAGATTATGATTAAGTTGCTTGTTATAGTAAACTGTGTTCATTTTTATGTGGATAGCAAGTATACTCGTAGAGAATTTAAAGTTTTTATGAAAACAGTCCCAAAATTTTCCAAGTTTTTTGCTTATAATTTTTTTAGTTTTTTAATGTAAAATAATGTTTTTTTTTTCTGAAAATATGACAAACAACATTTTATACAATACCCTGTAATTAAAATTAAAAATAATAAAAAATGTATGAAAAATGAGCAGGTTTACTAAATATAATTTTAACTGCGCATTAGTCGAAGATATCAAAATTTCATTTGCATGTTGTGTTAGCTAAATGTATAGAGCAACTTTTGTGAAAGTCTCAAAATCATAACTTGAAATTTCTGAAAGTGATCGCCTATAAAATAAGCTGAAAATCCATTATTCCAAAAATGAAGAAAAAAATGAGGGTTTTTATCTAAATATAGTAGTACGTGCCATATTGTGTATTCTATATTGGCACTAGTAAATGGACTATGGGTACAACTCCTCATCTTTTTGCTTCATTTTGGGAATAACGTATTTTAACTTATTCAATCGACGACTACTTTGAGAATTTTCAAGCTATGATTTTGAAATTTTTACAAAAGTTGATCTATGCATTTAGCTAACATAATATGCAAATGAAATTTTGATATTGTTGAATGATGTATGTAGTGAAAACTTATTAATAAACCTACAAATTTTTCATACAATTTTTATTATTTTTTAATTCTGATTACAGGATTTAATGTGCAATGTTTTTTGTCATATTTTCAGAAAATAACAGTATTTTGTGTTACGAACTCTGCAAATTATAAGCAAAAATCTTGGAGAAAATTTGGACTGTTTTTATAAAAACCTTAATTTCTCTATGAGTATACATGCTATCCACATAAAAATGAACACAGTTTATTGCAATATACCTCTTATTCAAAATCTATAATTTGAGCGCTTTTGCTAGATTAGTTTTGACAGGGTCATCCAAAAGATATTCGTTTTTTTAATTTGTTGACGGTCCCTTATGGAGTTTTTGGAAAATATCTTCACGGAAATGTATGAGAAAATATTGGAAAACCTCAATTATTATATTTACACCTTTAGAGTTTCACAATAATTTCGCATATATTTCTCTAGATATTTAACAAAATGTCTAAAATCGTAATTGACCGGTCATCTCTGGCCGTATAATGTATTATTTGAGTATAAAAAAGAAAAATCGATCTTTTTAAAAAATTAATATCATTATTTCCTCACATATGAAGAATCAGTTTACCATTGTGGCAACTCTGCCATTTTTTCCTTAAATACAAACAATATTTATTGTTTTGGAGGAGTTTAAAAGATTCACACTTAAAAGTTTAGGTAGTGATTAAAAGTAGTTAAATTGAGTTACGTTACAGTTCAAGAACGGGAGCAATTTTCTTTTAAAATTATTTATTTTTAAAAAATGAAAAAGGTAAAATTATAAGATACATACAGAAGAATGCTTTAGCGATAAAAAAGAATCAAATAGCACATTGCTGATATTATTATCATTACGATATTATTATCACTATCAATACTACCATAACTGTTCGATTTTTTGATCACCTATTGAAAGAAATAGGGAATTTTTGATAATTATAATAATAAAGTAAAAGGAGTCCTGACCAATTTAGAATCAGGTATTTTATACCGAGTTTTTGCAAATGGGACTATATTGAGACTGAGACCACGAATCCGTTATTGTAAGAAGTTGCCCTATGTCCACAGCACCTAAAAAGATTAGGGCAGCGGTTCTCAAACTTTCTTGGTACGCGACCCATCTTTCAGTGAAAAAAATTTTTGAAGCCCACCTTTTTGTTAAAAAAATAAATAAATAAAAAATTGCTAGTTACCCAATATAAAGTTGTATAGCAGTATAGCAATTTTTGTACGATCTCTATACGCTCGGCTATCCTATCCTACGAAAAACGCAAATTTTCGTACGAAAGATACATTATTAACAAAAACAAGAATCGGTAATCTCAATGTGTACAAGTGAATAGTATTTAAAAAATGCACAAACTACAAAGACAGTTAAAATGAAGTTTAATTATTATGAAAACATAACTTTATAATCAATGAGATTTCTCGTACTGGTGTTTAACCAATGTGGGAAATTATTTTAACACGCAGTTTGTTTCAGCACCCATCTTTCAAAAACAGCGAAGTAGAAAAAAGCATGTTCTCATAATCACGAAATGTTATATTTCATCTAGGACCTCAAAGCTGACTTAAATATTTCTGGACATTCTGTTCGTATATTAATTTAGAACGAAATTAAGGATTTACCCTTGAAGCATTATTTTCTTTTGAGATTGTCATATATTTTTAAAAAGATGAAATAAAAGATATATTTTGATGACTAACCTCGATTTTTCCACGACCCACCTAAATAACTTCCGCGGCAAACTTTGGGAACCGCTGGATTAGGGAATAAAAATGTTGGAAAATACTGAATGTAGACATCTTTATATATAAAAATCTTCTGTGCGTGTGTATGTAATTGAACTCCTCCTAAACGACTGGACCGATTTTGATGAAATTTTGTGTGTGCGTTCCAGTAGATTCGAGAATGGTTTAGATTCACATTTCGTCGAAATTGATTCAGTACTTTTTTAGTAATTAGGCAAAAACTAATAGTTATTGATTTTTCGCTAATTAAAAGTGTTGAATAAGTTCGAGGAATAGAGTGCGGACTGAATGTCCGAGCGGTCTAAGACGCCAGATTTAAGCTCAGCTTCTTGAAGAAAGAGATCGCGTGTTCGAACCCCACGCCTGACAAACGTGTATGCTGTACTATAATATTTCCTGTATTATAATTTTGATTAACCGACATCAGAAAATCGTTAACTTTTAACTAAAAAGAGAAAAATAAACTTTTCTATCAAAAATTGAACCGACTTCAAAAAAAATACTGAAAAGTGAAAAATAATTTCCTTACATAATTGTAATAAGAAAATAAATTAAGAGCGTAGTGTTTATCGTGCGTATTACCATATTTAAGTACATTTATTTGATCTTCTGGTGTCGGTGCCAGGAAGGACAACCTCTGTCGGTGACAGGACAACGTCTGTCGGGTCCGCTAGTTTTTCTATGAAAATCTCGGTTTGTGTGAAATCATCTTCAGTAGCGCCCTCTATTCTCGAGATTTTGATTTAAAAAATCCCGTATCACGTTCAATATTTATCTACAAACCGCAAGTCTCTTCAGCTCATACACTTTTTTTTTGTCACTTTTTACTTTTGCATCGAATTTTATAAACATCCGAATAGAGATTTTATATATATGAAAACTGCTCATTATCTTCTCAGAAAGATTTCAATTTCGGTTGCGAAATTTATGGCGAAGAAGTCTGAATTTTTATTAGCTTATAAAAACAATATATATATATGTTATTTACTTATTTTTTTTAACAGTTTATTTTGCAGTTTTTATTTATCCATCTACATAGTATTGGATAAGCCTTATAATAGTTTAAAAAAATGATGGATTCCCATGCTTCAGACAGTTTAGATTACGAAAACTACATTTTTAGAAAAAGCAAGTTGGAAATTGCACGTAAAGCGTAATAAATGAGGTGCGTTCGAAGACGAAGTTTCTCGATAACGAAATTTTAAAAATATCACTCTCATATATCAATCTCATAAAATTGTAAATAGTTAATAATTACAATTAAAATGCACACCAAATAAAGTTCTCCCTATACCATTATGTAATGGAATACTTTTAAGTGGCCTTGTAAATTAATAACTAATGTTCTTTGCACAACAGATTATGATAATGTGTATTATAATATGTACTTTATAGATACATATCGATTTTATTATGTTAGAATGAGTGTAACACAATTAAAATGCATTTGAAACTTTTTTTCCCTAATTGACCGTAATGTGACGGAATACTTTTGATTGTCCCGGTAATTGCACTATGCATCCGATTTTGATAAAATGACAAAATTATGTAATAATTATATATTTTAAATTTCAAACGATCAAAATACATTTGAAACTTTCCTCCTCATTGACCGTAATGTAATTGAATACTTTTGATTGTTCCGGTAATTGAACTATGCATTTGATTTTCATTAAATTCGAAATGACTCAACAAAATTATGTAATAAATATATATTTTAAATTTCAAACGATTCGGTTGGGTAGTTTTTGTGTTGTTATATGCGGACGGATATACAGACGAACGTACTGAAAGACAACTATAGGTGCTACGTATTTACATAATTACGAACGCACCTAAAAATTGACGTCGTTTGCCTGTGTGTGTATAAATGCTCTGTCTCTTGAAAAAATTCAGACAGAGACTTAAAATTTGGTGTGTTCATACTATATTATAATGGGAAGAAGCCTACTGAATATCACTAAGTTTGATTATACGGAATTATTTTTTTCGGACTCTCGAAATCTTCGTTCTGATTAAAGATCTATATATTTTTAAATAGTTTATTTTAAGAAGTGAATATAAAATACAGTAAAAAGACATACATCTTGCATAAAAAATAAAGTCGATTAGATAATTAGTTGCCGAGATATTTGCAAACATATTTTCTGCATTCTTCAATTTGCTTTTTTTAACCTGTATTTTATTCAAATTCCAATTCAATGATATATTTTTAATGGATATGAGACACTTAATCCGATGCAGTAAATTTTTAGTTAATATGATTATCATTTTTGGAGTTACAAAGATGTTTCTTTAACGCTAACTGGTACTAATTGATTATCCCGCCAATCAAAAACCATCGACAAGCTATAAGATTAAATGCTAATTATAGCTTATCGAAAATGTCACATTATTTCACATTAAGCACATTACACCTGTTTGTTACGTCATCAAGTGATTTTTATTTCGACGTTTTATTTATATTTTTATTAATATTTTGCTAATTTATTTGTTCTTTCGTTATTTAAGATAAAAATATGAAAATTTGCATAATTTACGAGTAGTTTGGCGATTTATATAATTTGTCAACAGGAGCAGCAAATAGTAATCGGGTAAGCAATTTAGTAATAGAGCATTACTATCTATTAAAAAAAATTTAAATATATTTTTAAATTTTATTTTGGAATCGCAATGTATTTTATAAGTAGTTACATATGTTTTATTTTTATATTTTATGTTATGCATATCCACGATGATTAAACATTGCGATGACCCCCAACAACTAGTTTAGGTTATAGTAAAAAAAAAAAAAAAAAAAAAAAAAAAAAAAAAAAAAAAAAAAAAAAAAAAAAACTGCTTTTGTGAGGAAAAAAAAAAGATTTGTATAAAAATAATTTATGAAGAATTTTATTTTTTAAGTAGCTGATAATTTTACCCTTGTTTAAAAATTCAGATGTCTATGAAATTTCATTCAAAACAATCAAAAATTGTAAATTTGAATAAGAAATATGCATAAAAACACTGCGTTATACATGTATATCAACGAAGTTTTATAAGTTAGACCTCTTCCTAAACTAGACTTTAGGGAATCGGTTAAAACAATTAAATATCAGCCGTTTTGTTCTGTAAAAACTCAAAATACACATACACACAAGAAAAATAGTATTTGTTAAATAACCCTTTTTACCGTCGAAAGTTTCTATTGTCATGGCAATTCCAAAATCATGACATATTGTTATTTTTTTATTCGGCGCATGAACAGTTTCCACCTCATGCCCGACGACGCAAAGGTATGCCTTGAGAGGACTTTTGCGTAAAAATATTAAGTCAACTTGTTCCAAGATTTTAATAATTAATAGAAGCATTGAATATTATGAGACTTTTTCTCGAAATAAGATTTAGTATCATACTGTTTTTAGTTTATTTTCTAATGTCCGGGCAACGTCAACTGCTGCGCAGTGTTTACGAGGTTTCTACCTATAACCTGTGTGTCGAGATTCTAGCTGAAGCGAGAAAGAGTAGAGAAAAAAAAAAGTAAAAGTTGAAACCGGACGATTTTAAAAGTTTTAATTTATTAAATTAATGACATTGAAAAGGGGAAATGGTTTGATCCGACGCTTTGAAGCTATCGGACAACCAATGCGGCTTCGGGCGGAATCTTCGCCGGGGGGATAATAGGGCAGGGAGTTTTCCGCAGAATTCTCAAAGCGCGGCAATACCGACCATTCTATCTGAGTCCTGTGTGCCGAGACTCCAGTGAAAGTCAGGAAAAAAATACAAAATAGAAACAAGACAAATTTCAAAGAGCAATTGATTAAATCACAGAAAATCTAAAAACGGAAAGGGTTTAGCTAAGGGGTTTTGACTATGTAACGAATTCTGTGGCTGGGAGCTTAATATTCGGCAGCCAGTAGTAGTATATGTAAGAAACTTTGCCTGCATCAAGACTTCAGAAAAAATAAAATTTTTAAATAACACCATGTACTTTATATTTGAAATGAGCCTAGTTAGAAATTTGTCCGTAGTGGCTTTTCTATTTTTGATGCATAAGAAATTAGTGAATTTTTTAAAATATTAACATGGTGTAGAAAATGCTTGTTTCTAAATATCTAAAATGGTTTTAGAATAGTAATTTTTCTATATTTAATAACAAATATTTCATGATTTAATAAATTAATGATTACAAGTTGGAAAAGTGTTTGATAAAATGAAAAAATCATTTCCCAATGTGGCAATAATGGGTTAGTATGATTACATGAATACTATGCATTGTAAATAATGGATCTGCATGGATAATTATGATTTTTTGTAATTGTGACGCACTTTTTCAAAATCGTCATTTGTTTTTCGTGTCTTATCAAGGAACAAGCTGATTAACCGAAAATTATTTTTCGGTTAATTTCGATTCCTTGATACTGGATAATACGCAATGGTTAACAGCTGAAACGTAAGGGAAGGCTTACTTTGGAGACACGAAATTTTTTTGTGTCTGTCTGTCAGTCTGTCAGTTTGTCAGTCTGTCTGTTCCGCGATAACTTCCTTAAAAAAACATCCGATTGGCTTGAAATTAAGTGGGCATGTTAGTGAGGCACTGGGATTAAGCTGTATAGTTTTTTATAAGATTTGATTCCTTCGTTCGGAAAATATAGAATATTTTATTTTGCGCAACAATGATTTTCTATGGCAAATCCAATGATTTAAATTTTTTTTCTTGAGAAAAAATGTCACATTTCATTAATAGAGTTCAATGATAAAGGGATACTGAAATTTACCAGTTAAATTATTCGTATTGTTTTGAAATTTTGTCTACACACTCGTCAGATTTTTTAAACTAGTAAATCTGCAGATCAGGAGCCTCAAGGTCAACTTTGCACACACATATATATATTTTTTAAACACACTTTGGGTAATATTCAACTTCTTGGAAACTTAAAATTTTCATATTACTTAATTATTTATAAGAATAAAATAAGAATTAGAAGTTTTCAGCCTACAAAAGCGGAAAATTAAAAAATTAGTTATGTTAGGATATTCTGAAATTTTCATGATCTATTATTTTTGGTTTTTTTATTATAACATAGTAGATTTCTTCAGGGGGCTCCGATCCCCTGAACCCTCCCCCCCCCCCCAAGTAGCCTCAATTAATTTAAATTTGCCATTTTCTAATAATTGTGCTATTGGTTATTGTATATCTTGCATTTCCTTATACATTTTGATTTACAAGGATAAGTAACAGTTTGGACAAATATTTTTCATTATCCTCATACTTCTACATACCTGCCAACCACAAACACCTAAATCTGATGTATCAGGAACTTTTGTAAGCGTAAACTCAGTAATCTAGAGTTTTACAATTTTCTTTCCGAAAAAAAAAATGTTTTGATTGCATTTTGTAGCAGTTATAGCGGGACACACAGACATACAGAAGAACAGACTAACAGATGAAAAACAATAAATTTCGTGTCTTCAAAGTAAGCCTTCACTGAAGTTTCGGCAATGGCGTTATTATTCATGAGTTATTGATATCCATGTTTCTTGTATTTTTAACGACTACTATAAAATACCTGTTTTTGTTCAATTATGACGTCAAATTTTATCAATTGAAATATTTGTTAAAAATATAATTATTTTTTTATTTCTTTTACTTCTAATTATGCCCCCATTTTTGTCAGAAAAATTCTTATTAACGACACATATGTGTTTAATATTTAACCAAGTACTATTTTTATTTTTATTTTAATTCTGACGTCATATTTATTTTTTCTTAGTTTAATTTTTCGAATGGAAATTGCTCAATTAAAACTTATTGCCGTTGAAAAATTATTCCAATTTTTTTTGGCAACGATAAAGGAAATTGGTTAAATTTTATCGAAAAAATCGCTCATGATTCTGTATGAAAAAGAAGGAAATTTTGAATTATTAAGGAAAATATTTGAATAAAATTAAAAAAAACATAGCCTATATTCTTTTCTGGGCTATGTTATATTTATCCGCAAAGATAAAAAGACATTAATTAATTCATAAGTTTTGACTTTGACTTCACTTAAATTTTCGTACACGCTTTCAAATTAATTTATAGCATTAAAATATAATGAGGATTAGGATGAATGGTTGCTTAGCTACCATTAAGAGAAAATAAAGAAAATGAAATAAATACATTTTAAAAACGTAAATCTCTAAACCAAATTAGTTTATATTATTGGAACACATTTATAAAAAATCTCCAAAATTTACAGTAATAACTTTAAAAATCTGAGAAATGCATAGACAAAATTTCAAAACAATACGAATAATTTAACTGGTAAATTTCGGTATCCATTTATCATTGAATTCCATTAATGAAATGTGTCATTTTCTCTCAAGGAAAAAAAACTGAAAATCATTGGATTTGCCATAGAAAAGCATTATTGCATAAAATAAAATATTCTATATTTTCCGAACGAATGAATTAAATCTAACAAAAAACTATACAGCTTAATCCCAGTGCCTCACTAACATACCCACATAATTTCAAGCCAATCGGATTTTTTTTGCGTTAGTTATCGCAGAACAGACAGACTGACTGACAGACAGAATTCAAAAAATTTCGTGTATCCAAAGTAAGCCTTCACTAACGTTTCGGCAATTATTACTGTAAATTTTGGAGATTTTTTATAAATATATTCCAATAATATAAACTAATTTGTTTTAGAGATTTACTTATTTCAAATGTATTTATTTCATTTTCTTTATTTTTTCTTAATGGTTGCTAAGCAACCATTCATCATAATCCTTATTTTTATAATGTTATAAATTTGAATGCGTGTACGAAAATTTAAATGAAGTCAAAGTCAAAACTGATGAATTAATGTGTTTGTATCTTTGTGTATAACTATAACGTAGCCCAGAAAAGAACATAGGCTATGTTTTATTAATTTTATTAACATATTTTCCTTAATAATTCAAAATTTCCTTCTTTTTCATGCAGAATTAATAGCGATTTTTTAGATAAAATTTAACCAATTTCCTTTATCGTTGCCAAAAAAAAATCAAAATATGAAATAATTTTTCAACGGCAATAAGTTTCAATTGAGCAATTTCCATTCGAAAAATTAAACTAAGAAAAAATAAATATGACGTCAGAATTAAAATAAAAATAAATATAGTACTTTGTTTAATATTAAACGCGGAAATTTGTTTCGTTGATAAGAATTTTTCTGACAAAAATTGGGGCATAATTAGAAGTAAAAGAAATAAAAAATAATTATATTTTTAACAATTATTTCACCTGATAAAATTTGACGTCATAATTGAAATAAAACAGGCATTTTATAGTAGTTGTAATAATATTAGAAACATGGATAGCAATAACTCATGAATAATGACGTCATTGCCGAAACTTCAGGGAAGGCTATTTTGGCGACACAAAATTTATTGTTTTCCGCCTGTCAGTCTGTTCTGTCTGTCTGTCTGTCTGTCCGCGATAACTGCCACAAAATGCAATCAAAACTTCTTTTTTTCGGAAACAAAATTGTAAATCCCTAGATTACTGAGTTTATATTTTCAAAAATTCCTGATACATCAGATTTAGGTGTTTGTGGTGGGCAGGTATGTACAGAGGTGTGAAAAGTATTAGAATAATTGTGATTTTTTCCTTTTTTCTTGATTAATGTTGTATATACTTTCAATGTTTCATGAAACGTGATTTGATTTATTTATCTAGTCAGTTTTTCACTCCTTTAGAATAGTTTTGGGTATATAGTTTTGTCGAATGTTGCCATTTCTTAAAAAGAAAAATATTTGATCTAAAGTAATCAAATTATTTACATTGCATAAAGAATTTGTTTGATTAAAAACGAATTTTAAATAAAATTTTAATATCACCTGCTTGCTGAAATAGTATTTTCTTTTTTCCTTGAGCTGGAATCAGTGTTATTTTATTCTTAAACAAATCTTTTTGCTGTTTTCTTTAGTTTATTCTAAATGGTAGCTTTTTTTTAATTGTCAAAGGATTATTGTGTGATTATGGGTATAGAAAATGATATTTCACCTAGAGAAATAGCTGTAGTAAAGTGTCTCATCCAATAAAATAACTATACACAGCATAAAATCGCTAAAAAAAATTTCGCAAGCTTGTGTAGAAGAAAAATATCTTTGGACTCAAACTGTGAATATGAAAATTTTAGAGTAATGTTGTAATTGTATTTGTGTAAATTGTGGAAGGAAAAGTAAATTTACCACAAAAACTGAAAGGAGTTTAATTCAAATTGCTAAAGTTAACAGAAAAGCAACTAATCATGAACTTAAAATCTCTTTGCAAGCGTGTGGAGTAAATGTATGAGATTCTTCTATCCATAGAAAACTTATCTCAGCTGGACTCAGCGTTCATCGTTCTCGAAAAAAAGGGTAAAATCAAATCTGCTATGTCAAAGAAGGGATTTGTTTGGGCAAAAGTTGTGCAAGAACAATTCAGATATGGCTGGAGCAAGATGAGAAATATTAATTTTCTCTTAACTAATCAGTTGAACTTAAATTTTTCTTTTTTTCTTGAAATCATGTTTTTTTGCATACTGACTAAACATATAGAACTGTTTATAAATTTGATTAAAAAATTCTTTATAACAATATTTCTCTACAAATTACACAAGTAAAAGAATTTTTTATCTTTCAATTATGTTTTACTCATGAATCAATGTTTACAATATCAATAGAAAGCAATGAATATGTTAGGAGAAGTACCAGTGAAGAATTCTCCCCAAATTGCATAGCACAAACGATTAAACATCCTATTAAAGTAATGGTTTGGAATGTGGGGTCTTCTCAAGCTATTAGACATTTATACGTTGCAGAAGGCATAATAGACCTGTATTAGTATAGAAAAGTGCTTGAACAAAGAATAATTCCACAATTAGAAGACTAGTTTCCAATTGAAGGCTTCATATTCATACATAATGGAGCTACGTCCCATAAAATTTCACCTGTGGCTAAATTTTTGGATGAAAAAAATTATATAAACCCTTCTATAGCCTGGAAACAGTCCATATATTAATCTCACACAGAATATTTGTGCGATTGTAAAGAAAAATTACAGAAATGCATCATCACAAACAAGAAGGATCTGTTAGAATGACTATTCGGAATTCGGCACTATGACAACGAAATACAAATTAATTGCCAAAAAAACATGCAAAATTAGTCCAAACGTATCGAATCTTTAATAAAAAGCAAGAGAATACACACTAAATATTAAATGTATCATTGTTTTTTAAATAATGTGCTATTTCTGTAATATAACAAGATTTTATTGTAAATTTCACAATTATTCTAATAATTTCCACACCTCTGTAGAAGTATGAGGATAATGAAAAATGCTTATTAAAACTGTTACTTATCCTTATAAATCAAAATGTATAAAGAAATACAAGATATACGATAACCATTAGCAAATTGATAGAAAGTTATAAATTTAAGTTTAATGAGACTACGGGGGGTTCAGGGGGGGCGGAGCCCCCCTGAAGGAATCTACTATGTTATAATAAAGAAACAAAAATAATAGATCATGAAAATTTCAGAATATCCTAACATAACTAAATCTTTAATTTAACGCTTTTGATGGCTGAAAACTTCTTATTCTTATTTTATTCTTATAAATAATTACGTAATTTGAAAATTTTAAATTACAGTTTCCAGGAAGTTGAATATTACCCAAAGTGTGTTTTAAAAAAAATGATGTGCAAAGCTGACGTTGAGGCTCCTGATCTGCAGATTTACTAGTTATTATATATTTAAAAAAATACTTAACTTTACACATAGAACTAAAATTTATGTTTACCGAAAATTAATGTGCATAACTTAAAAATGATCAAGTTATTGAGATAAGATATGGTTGTCTATTGCATTTGTCTTAAAGAAACTATTTGTAAAATATTAGAGTAGAAATTATTCTTGGAAAATTCTTAGCTTTTAAATAATTTATTTTATTCCAATAATACTTCTCTTAATAATAGATGGCAGCACTATAAGTATATAATTTAATTAATATATTAATCATATAGATGGCAGCACTAAAACATTTTTTGTGTGTTTGTACTAGAAGTTGTAGTAGCATATTCTAGTTAAGTAATTAATACAGTAATATTAATACTTGTTCAAAAATATAACACCTGTAATAGTAGCAATTATTTTTTCTAAATGTAGTATGAACATTATAGTATAATATACGATCTACTAATTTTTATAATTATTGTTACAATTTTAATTTTATTATCGATATGACTTATACTGTGACTATAACCTTAAGGGGTCTCAGGAGTCTTACATTTACCTGGTAGTGCAACTTAGCAACATGTCACATTTGATTTTTTTTCTCAGTCCCTATAAGACATAAATGCATAAAATTTTTAATATAGTCAACTGAATATTTCTTCTATTAAAAATAATTTTTTAAATATTCTACATTGAAATTCTATTTTATTTTTTTAATGTTTAATTTTGATTAAAAAAATTAGACTTGTATCCATTGCGCGCAGGATTCTAGCAAAACTACTAGTTCAAGAACCGCTAAAAAAGTTTATAATGGTGTAAAATTAATGTACCTTGAACTTATACCTCATTTTAAAGCAATTTATGCATTTATTTGTTTAAAATTGAAATTGAAATTGAAAAAATTGAAAAATAATCATTTTTTATTAAAAAAATTGCCAATTATCAATAATTAATGCAATTAAAATTCTAAATTTGAGGTATAAGTTGTTCTTAAACTTAAAATGAAGATATTTACCAAGTTTCATACAAATTGCTTTATTATTGTTTGAGAAATGTTGCGCGCAGTTAAAGAACAATTTAAATTTTAAATCAAAATTAAACATAAAAAATATATAATAAAAATTCAATATAGAATGTTAAAATAATTATTATAAATAGAAGAGATATTAAGTTGTCTATGTTAAAAATTTTATGCATTTAAGCTTAATAGGGACTGAGAAAAAAAATCAAATGTATATGTTGCTAAATCGCACTACCAGGTAAAAAGTAAGACTCCTGAGACCCCTTAACTGTTACAAAGTTACATGTAATTTATTTCTACTTTAACTCTTAACTGAGATTCACTTGAACTACACATCATGCTAGGATATAGGTATGTTAAATATTTTAGTATATATATATTTTTTTAAGAAATATTATATTAATGTTAATATATCATATTGCTTTTATTTTCTTCAATGAATATCTTTTATTTCTAATTTGTAACAGTAAATAACTTCCAACCAGTCGGGTGCATTGTGGTACGAATTTCTTAGCTTTTAGCACGTCCCATAACAGAAACTGGTTGGATGCTTTTGCTTTTTCATTAAATTATGCACCCCTGATGAGTAGTTTAACGAAAAAGCCTTCTAATGTCCATTTATCTATTTATATTTTATTATTTTGGTAATCTGTCTTCTATTTTACTTCAAACTTCAACTTTTTTCAATAAGATGATTGTAAAAATACTGGTTTCATTGGTTTATTGAATGGTATTATCTGAATTACTTTGGTTATATTTATTAAAGTATTTATGTATATATATATATATATAAGAAATTATAAAAATCAGACCTGTTAATTAGTTTTTTTTAATAAATCGCCCCTCAAAGTGGTTACGTGCCCCATGACTAATAATCACGGGTTTTGGTAGGGTAGCTAGGAACTTAAGTTTATGGTATTAATTTAACTATAACACATGACCCTTTTTAACTGGTAACCCTAGGGAGATGAGAAATTTCAAATGTACATCTACGCACTTGCTCTCTAGAAACCATGCTGTAAGCACCTGTGAAAGGATTTTCCTATGTTTTAGAATATTTAAATAAATCTCAAAATTAATGCAAATCCCTTGAAGGCTGACGTTTTATGAAAATGCGACATATATACATATAAAATACTTCGTAAAGTAATTTTTTTTCAAGCCGAAAAACTCCCATGTTTCTTCAAATTGCGAAATTCTAATTTTTAAAGTTTTTAAAAATTACACATCTAGTCTATTTTTAGTTAGTCTATTTTAGTAGATTAGAAATAATAGTTGTAAAAACCCTTACAATAATTAAACTATTTTTTATTCCATATTTTCAATAATTGCATTTGTAATCGCTAATGTGATTACTAGAAAGTAAACTAAATCTATTAATTTTTTAGCTACAATAAAGCAAAAAAAAACAATTTATTTATAAAAGACTCGAGAACAACGACATTTATATAGAAAAATAACACTTGTAACAAATATTTTTGACATTGCTAGAATTTTTTTATAAAAACTGAATTAAAGAGTTTTATATTTGATTAGAGAAACGAAAAATTTATTTTTTTTTCTAGCTTACAGCAGAAAAATATATCAAGAGCTTCCTCAATTTTTGATAAGAAATCATTTTAAGATTTTTTTTATTGCTGTAATTTAATGAAATAAGTTTCTTTAAGCAATACTTATGTGTCATTTTTTAACCTTTGTAAAGAAACAGTACGAAAAGCAAATATAAATCGCTGAATTCTTTTTAAATAAAGTTGATTTCTGCGTAATAAAGTATTATATAATATTATTTATTATTGGAATTATTATAAATGTACACTCTCAGAAAAAAATTGTAAATTTACTGCAATTTGAGTGTCAGAATGTTGCAGTTTGAGCTTTTACCTTTTAATTTTAACGGGCGACAGACTTGTTTGATAAAAAAAAACGGTCTGATCCCCTAAATAAGCGATCTTAACGCTTAGATGCTCAAAAAATTAAGGCAAATCCCTATATTCTTACAGTTCTATCCCATCTGTTAGAAAAATTACGGTTCCACCGCATACATGATTTCTTCGCGAGGTTGAAACCTTTCATTCTAGTCGTGTTTCAAAAAATAATGTCCCTTAACCGTAACATATTTTTAACCTGCCAAAAAAGCGATTCTGTAATGATTATCTAACGTGATTCATGCTATGGAACAGTAAGTAAAGTGTTATTGCGTTTTAAAGTTTATTATATAATGTTTTACGAACTGAAAAAAAAATACATAGATTTTCTATTTTTTTTATTTTACGCCGTATGATTGAAATCTTCCATCCTGTTCCCGTAATTTTGCAGGAATATTTTTAACACTGTATGTTCACATATATGCAGACACGGATTTTTTTTTTAAAACCTTTTGCTTTTTTTCTTCCTGTTTGGACTCAATTTTTTTTAGCTATTTCAAAGCAAGTTTTTATAAGTTTGTATCCCAGCCAATCACGGTCTTTTATCTGTGTTTGTGTGTGTGAGAGAGAAACAGGTAAGAGGTTTGTAGCAAAGTGAAAGATTTATCCGATATTATTTAATTTATTCGATAGTTTTCATCGGCAGATGATAACTGAAAAGAACAAAAAGAACTCTTCTTCGAAATTTTTATTGGACGCAAGAATTGTGCATACATTCGAATGTTGTCAGCGGCAAGATAAGTTTCTTTTTTTATAAATAATGTTTTTTTATTGTTATAATTAACGTAGAGTATTATTTATTTAATAATGGTCAGCGTCACCTTCTCTTATTCCGCTCCAACACTACTGGTTTTTAGTTATTTTTAAAGTTATCTGTTTTTTCCTGTAGAATTTTCTTCCATATATTATTATTTTTCAATAATTTTGAATTTTTCTATATGCTATAATTTGTTTAATATTGTAATCTTTAGTCTTACGCAGTTATTATTCCATCACATAACATTTCTTTAATATGAATTGTATTTATTGACCAATTTTGATTATCCCATACCACATTCATTGTTATTCTATGTTCATACATTTACCCCGTTTAATATTTTTTTCATTTATTTTCAAATATGTAACTCCATTTTAATTATATGTTTAATATATATATATATATATATATATATATATAAAGTTTATTTTATTTATTCACTTATTTTATTTATTTATATATAAAATAAATAAATAATATAAATTATATTTATTTATATTATTTATTTATTTACCATAGATAGAGAAACAGATATCGATGTAGTTCATGTTGATTTTATTTTACTGTTTAAAAGGAAATTATCGTTATTCGATGTCAGTGTTGGTGTTGATATTAATAATTCGAATTTCAATTATGTATATATATATATATATATATACCGGGTGTCCCAAAAATGACTGATGGATTTTAAAATTCAATAACTTGCAAACGGTGACAGCTATTTAAAAATTTTTTGTAGGAGGGTTATGTATAATGTCAGGAGTTTTTCACCGTAAATTTTTCTTTTAGTTCGCATCTCAAACCATAGGTGGCACTGACGGCGATTGAAGGCCAGATGATCAGTGCTAAGTGAAGGGTCGACCTAGCCTTCAATCGCCGTCAGCGCCACCTATTGTTTGAGATGCGAACTAAAATAAAAAATACGGTAAAAAAACTCCTGATATTATACATAATAGGGTGGAGCGTAAAAAACTTTTTTTCGAAATTCTTTTCTCCCTAGCGCGGAAAAGTTGTCTAGTGATATCAGTAATGTACTTACAAAATTTCAAAACAATCAATAAATATATTCCGGTTCCAGTTTTGGGTGGAAATATGCAATTTTAGTCAAAAATGATGTAATTTTTCACATTTCAGTAATATTTTAAATTTTCAATTTTTTCTTCGCCCTAGTGCGTAAAAGCTGAAAGAGTACATAAGAAACACAAGTCCAAAATATTAGGGTAATTAGAAAATATCTTCTGGTTCCACTTTGGGTTCTAAATATGTGAAATTTTTCGAAAATTATACAAATTTTCGCATTTTAGTAATTTTTTTATTTTTTGATTTTTTATTCCCGCTGGCATGGAAATGTTAGAAAAATATGCAAGAAACATAAATAAAAAACTTTATAATAACAAATAAATATCTTCCGTCTTCCTTTTCTGGGTTTAAAAATATCAAAGTAGCCAAAAAAGTATGTAACTTTTCACATTTCAGAGATTTTTTTTTCTTATCAATTTTCTCTTCTTGCTGGAACGGAAAGTATGGAAAATCATATGAGAAACATAGCAGAAGAGGTTATTGGTGATACTTGCCCTATACAATCGCAGCCAGGTTCTTCTATAAGTATCCAGTATTCTTCAAGCACTCTTTGTTCATGGAGCGTTCCCTCAATATTCCTCTGAATTAAAGTTTGATCTTTTCGACGGTCAAAATACAATCTTTTCAAGATATTGGTGGATATGAAACTCTAATCTTCGACTTGGCATTTGATGCGATATTTATTTCTTTTTCTGATTGTGTTATGCCTGTCTATAACTTTGGACATGTCGTCACGTGTGACAACTCGCAAGTCTTCAAGAAATGCGCCTGTTACTGATACTGCAACTCGGTCGGACACTCCTATTGTGTCTCAAGTTCTGGCTAGGGCAGGACGACGGGTTGTTCGTGATATACTTATAGCATTTATATTCGAATGCAATGAAACTAAAGGTTTATCACTAAGATCGTGACACAGTTGTTCATCAACAAGACTAAAAGATTTAAATGACTCTAAGTCTTCGATGAAGCAGTAGTGATTGTTTTTTCTATTTTATACCATCTTCTGAAACTTTCATATTCTTTTTCGAGCCTGCTCATTCATTTACTAAGTTTCCGTGTTGTGGACCGTGTTTCCGAATGTATCAATTGGGTCTATCAACAATTTTTTTGACGTTCTTTGATCCTTAAAAAACTGTCTTCCAATTCTGGAATTTTTATATCACGTGGGCATTTACATCGTTCTAGAGATGTACTCTTGTAAGAAAAAATTTCTAACAGGTGTTTTTTCCCCTTCCAATAAGAAAATTTTCAATTTTGACTTCGTCTGTTCTTTAGCGTCAAACTTCTTTATACTCTTGTATTTATCATTATATGAACCAATCATTTGGACTATTCTTGGCCTAGAAATCGTTGGAACTGAGGAGCCTGCTAAATTGCTTCAACCATTTCAGCCCATAATCCGCTATTACCCCAAAGGTGGGTCCGATTTTTAATTATATTTCGATTCATTTCTCACCAACAAAAAATTACATTATATGTTTATAAGTTGGTAGAACGCCAGTTCTTAATTCAGTAGGATCCCAAAAAACGGGATGAGAAAAATCCCGTGTATTCCGCGCCTTAATTGTGATATTGTAATATTTTCTATGCACACTATGAGTTCAACACAATATTAAAAATTAAAATTTTGTAAACACTTTCAGATGTATTATTTTTCAATAACATACAGAAGCTAAATTTGAATATCTCATTAAGAACCCATCACCAGCGGAGCACTAAACCAACAGTAACACTACAGTAAACGAACAGAAAGCTGAACTTATTAGAGGAATTTCCTTCAGGTCGATTTTAATTCGATTGTTCTATGATTTTTGAGTACATTAATGCCATGAATTTGCCAGTTTGAGTAATAAAAATTAAATAATAAGATATTTATTAAGTATTTTAAATTTTTACACTTATCATTGTCATATGATTTTCCGAATTTTCCGCGCGAGCGAGAAGAGAAAATTTATAAGAAAA
This sequence comes from Maratus speculifer, assembly GCA_964019185.1. NCBI lineage: Eukaryota > Metazoa > Arthropoda > Arachnida > Araneae > Salticidae > Maratus > Maratus speculifer. The sequence goes on from OZ025291.1 coordinate 386,185,266, forward strand.
AAATCTCTGAAATGTGAAAAGTTACATACTTTTTGGCTATTTTGACATTTTTAGACCCCGAAAAGGAAGACGGAAAATATTTATTTATTATTCTAAAGTTTTTACTTATGTTTCTTGCATATTCTTCGAACATTTCCATGCTAGCGGGAATAGAAAATTGAAAAGTAAAAAAATGACTAAAATGTGAAAATTTGTATATTTTTCGACAAATTTCCCATATTTAGAACCCAAAGTGGAACCAGAAAGTATTTTTCAATTACTCTAATATTTTGGACTTATGTTCCTTATGTACACTTTCAGTTTTTCCGCACTAGGGCAAAGAAAAAATTTTAAATTTAAAATATTACTGAAATGTGAAAAATTATAACATTTTTGGCTAAAATTGCATATTTCGACCCAAGATCCTCTAGTATATTCAAATATTAATTAATATTATATCATAGATAAAAAATGTCAAAAAGAAAATAATCTACATTCTTTAATGAAAAAAAAATAATTTTCATGTTAGGAAGAAATAAATTTTTATTTATTTTATATTTTTCAAATTTTAAATTGTACGCACATAACATAAAATTAAAGTTTTTATTATTTTTATTATCTCTTTTAATGTTTAGGATTTTCGTATTTATAACTTATTCCCCCCCCCCCCAAAAAAAAAATAAAAAAAAAATAACACTATTAAGTAGCTTTCACTACACAAATTAAAAAACTGTTGTAGCCATCCGAAGGAAAGTACTTCTGGAAAAGTTTGGTATATTTTCACCGAAAATGACCCCCCCCCCAGACCCCACAACCACCCTTCACTAATGAACCACCAATGTATAACAGCTGAAAATGGATTATCAGCACTTATCGCTTATAGATTCCATTATAACCAAATTATCCTGTATTTTCCTATAAATGCACAATAAATGCAACACATTATAAACAGCAACTATAGAGTGTAAACTTTTCAAATACTGTTTTACTGTTGTTATAAGGTAAGTGAAAAATTATGTGCGTCCCTAGATATAAAATACAAATATAAACGAAATTTTAACTATACAAACTCCATATTCATTACGAAATGAGCTGAGAAGTTAGCAAACTGACAAACTGAACCTCAAAATCCCCTTTCAAATACATTGGAAAATATTTAGAAAGTAAAAAACGTAAATGTAAAAAAATCATGGTATACCTATAATTATAAAAGATTGTACAATTATTTTAAAAAGCTTTTCATTTGTTGTAGACAGAAAGGAGAAAAAAGAAAACATTATATATATTGAGTTTGTTCTACACTCAAAATGAGAAATAAAGAAGAAAAAATAAAATATTGCAGTATTAAATTGAAAGACCGTCATTATCGAAAATAACTATGTCAGAAAAATGAAACTGAAACGGATATCATTAGTTTCGTTTTTCTTTGTTTTGTTCCATGAAAAATTGCTGATATCTGAGAAACTCGGAAGATTTATTTTAACGTTTATTTCTCTTCCCATGAAAGCAATTAAAGCATTTTTTTTGCCGTATTTACCTAGTGATTTTTACTATACAAAGTGTCACAAAACTGTTTAAAAATCATACACGGTTATCGATTTGTAATATAATCTATGCAGGTATTGAGATATTGGTTTATATTAGACTAGCAGCCTTCGTCCACTAGCTGGTTTCACTAAAGGATTCTTGAATCAAACAAAATACATCTAGTTACACACATATATATAAATTTTAATACTTAATATAACATTTATAATTGTTGTCTTTTTTCGTATAATCTTACATTATCCTGCTCAAAGTCAATGTTGATGACAAAAGCAAACGACAAAATAGTTCTAAAATGACTGAAGCGACTATGTTTAACCACTTTTTTAGTAGTTGTGTTACCTTGAATTTCCCGCTTCTACCTAAACCTGGGGAAATATAGTGAAATGTCGTAAAAGTGGAACCACACCATTAAACCCACTTAGGTGGAAATTTTTTAAATACATGTTTAAATTTGGTTTAGTTGATTAGGTAACCTGAAATTCAAACCTCTATCTAAAACTGCTACTGAGGTATGTCAGATTGCCCTAAATTTTTGTACCTCTTGTTAAATATTTTAGACGGGCGGGATGAGATTTCTTAAATAGCCGAAATAAATGTTTAATATATTTTTAATAGGCTTGGTATCTTGAATTTAAAGCTTCTTCCTAAAACTGCTGGTAGGATATAGCTAGTAATCAGCGATTCTCGAAATTTTACAAACCAACAAAAGAAAACAAAATCGTCATCATAAAAAACACAATCGTTAGCCAAGTCATAGCTTGGTAGAAAATACTTCAAAACCTAATTTTAGCTATCGACACGTAGATTTAGCATTGTGTTTTCCTGCTCTCAGTCCTCCATATTTTCATAGCTTTGTGTGCAAACAATAGAAATCTTACGAGCCAACAACTAAAATCGGGATTTCATGCATTTTCCACGAAGCTATGACTTGCTAGACTAACTGCGATTTAAAATATGAATTGTAATTTATTTAATTCCAGAATTTCAGCTGTGAATTTGATGAGGTGATTATCTGTGCTACATTTTGTGATTATACGGCATAAAGATACAAAAATACAATACATTAATTTAGCAGGGGCAACGAACTCGATTAGTTAAAATTCGACGGAATTCCTAAATGCAGCCATCTTCATTCCCTGTCGAAAAAGAGAGAGTCTTTCCTATGGCCAACTAGATTTATATGGCCCATTCATTTGAGATTAATATGTGAAGCCTACCACTAGAGGACTTTGATACCTTGCCCAAGTTTATCTGAACAATCGTGAACAACCTGAACCAAAACAATGACCACGCTCACAGAACAGAAATCAGCGTGCTCAATGCTAAATTGGGCATGGTTTGCGCCACGTGGTGCACTGAAATGTTTCAGGGTTTGAAGCTGAATCCAGCTTCACTTTTTCGGCGGTTTTTAGCGAAATGCGAAGGCGGTTATATATCTAGTTGGTCATGGTATTTCCTATATATGAGCTGTAAGAAGAGAAAAAGTCAATCTGCAGAATAAAATTTCCGTAAGAGAAGAAAAATAAAATTAAGAAATGCAGGTGAAATAATATAGGCGAAGGCTAAACGTTAAGGAAGGAAATTTATTAAAAAATATATAATTATACACTTTTTGACCTGTTTGTATTTTAAGTAAGGGAACGTGAAAAGAAATGAAAGACTATTTAAGCTAGCTTTTGGAGATTTTTAAATTGATTTCTCAGCGTGTAATCTTAAATTAATTTATCGTAAAATAGAAAAAGTCCGCCTCCCAACCCTCTTAGCAGACAGGAAATTCTAATAATTCTAAAAGATACTTATAATTAAAACTTTTTTTTCGTTTTAAGGGTGTTTTTTGATTCAAACTGCTTATTTTTCGATTTATTTTTTAATTCACTTTTACTCTCAAATGCATCAAACTCGCAGGCTCTCTTATTTAGAAATTATTCAAAGTGCCGTGTCTGTCATTTTTTTTGATAAATGCCCAAAATATTACAAAAAATGCAGTCAAAGTTGGCCTTTTGATCCGAATTTTCCGAAGCGGGAGATCTGGAAACGAAAAAAAAATGCGATACTGTGAAAGTAATTGTTTATAAATAAAATTCTAATGAATTCAGCGCAAAATGATATCACACGGCACCTTATACGTTTCTTCAAAAATCCCGTTAGCAAGTTTCATATTTCTACTTTTAAAAATGCGTCTGAAATTGTATCCGAAAATTTCGAGTTGATGAAGGTGGAAAAGTATTTTTTCGAATACACCCTTAAGATGATTAATTTTAGGAGGATGAGAGGATACATTTGGCATTTATAAATACTCCAGGATTTATGCAGCTTGCAAAATATATGAGGGGTGATGCTTATATTTTGAGGGGGCTTGCTTTCGGTACAATTAATTGAGAAAGGCTTTTTTTTCTTTTAATAAACTTATTACACGGTATACACAAAATATATTTGCATATATTTGTATATACACTATATTGCCATTGATTATGGGACACTTGCGATTTTAGACATTTTACTAAATATCTAGAAAAATACATTAGGAATCATCTCGAAACTCTTAGTGTATAAATATAATAGTATACGTCATACATCTCCGTGAAGATTTTTTACCGAAACTCCATAGGGGACCGTCAACAAATTAAAAAATAATGAATATCTTTTGAATAACCCTGTCAAAACTAATGTAGCAAAAGCGCTCAAACTCTAGATTATGATTGAATGCCTTATTGTAATACACTGTGTTCATTTTTATGCAAATAGCATGCATACTCGCAGAGTAATTAAGGTTTTTATAAAAATGGCCCCAAATTTTTCTAAGTTTTTCCCTTATAATTTTCAGAGTTCATAATATAAAATAATATTTTTTTCAGAAAATATGACAAACAACATTGCACACAGTACCCTGTAATCAGAATTAAAAAATAATGAAAATTGTATACAAAATGAGTTGGTTTACTAAATAATTTTTTACTGCGCATGCGTCAACGATATCAAAATTTCATTAGCATATTATGTTAGCTAAATGTATAGAGCAACTTTTGTGAAAGTCACAAAATCATAACTTGAAAATTCTGAAAATAATCGTCAATTGAATAAGTTGAAAATCCGTTATTCTCAAAATGAAGCAAAAACAAGAGGGGTGGTATCCATATATTCATTGATTAGTGTCAATATAGAATACACAATACGGGATGTTACGACTACTTTTGGATAAAATCCCTCATTTTTTTGCTTCATTATGGAAACAACGGATTTTGTCCTTTTTCTATAGACGATTACTTTCAGAATTTTCAAGCTATAATTTTGAGACTTTTACAAAAGTTGCTCTGTACATTTAGCTAACATAATATGTAAATGAAATTTTGAAATCTTTGACGCATGCGCAGTAAAAAATTATTTAGTAAACCTACTCATTTTTCATACAATTTTTATTATTTTTTAATTCTGATTACAGGGTACTGTGTGCAATGTTATTTGTCATATTTTCTGAAAAAAATATTATTTTATATTAAGAACTCTGAAAATTATAAGGGAAAAACTTAGAAAATTTTGGGGCCATTTTTATAAAAACCTTAATTACTTTGGGAGTATGCATGCTATTTGCATAAAAATGAACACAGTGTATTACAATAAGGCATTCAATCATAATCTAGAGTTTGAGTGCTTTTGCTACATTAGTTTTGATAGGGTTATTCAAAAGATATTCATTATTTTTTAATTTGTTGATGGTCCCCTATGGAGTTTCGGTAAAAAATCTTCACGGAGATGTATGACATATACTATTATATTTTTATACTAAGAGTTTCGAGATGATTCCTAATGTATTTTTCTAGATATTTAGTAAAATGTCTAAAATCGCAAGTGTCCCATAATCAATGGCAATATAGTGTATTATTTACTTCTTTCTATTTTACGTCTTTAAAATATTTTTTGTTGCACTTTCGCAGCGCTTTGGCATATTTTGACGCATAATTAAATCTTCCATACAATTGTGAATATATTAGCTGATTCATCCCCACTGTTGGTCTTATTGAAAAATGCCTTAAAATTAATGTATTAGTTAATAATTAGGTTGTATATTTCTAAATTGCTATACCGCCACCAAAAACACACTTTCGTACACACACATACATATATTTTAATAATTCTAGCATGTCTGGAAAAAAATTAAAAACTAATTGTGGAATTCCATTATTACATAGTAAATCCAGCCGGATTTTGTATGTAACAATGGAATTTTACAATCGATTTAAGATGTGCCATCGATTTAAATCATCCTAGGTTGATTTAAATAACAGTGTGTGAAAACGGTCTCTAGTATATGAAAATATAAGAGAATTTTCTTAAACAAAAATACGTATGCACATTTTAAAGTTAAAACAGTTTGTTAAATATATAAATTGAATAAATGCGACCACAACGTATAATGTTTTAACAAAATTTTTATACATATTTTATGTATATTATTATTTTAAAAATTAGAAATAAAAATAATGCATCATGACAACATTATGAAATACATTCCAACACTATCAGAAAAAAATTAAGAAATTTCAATTTTACATGCAATGCAATTATACATAAATAAGCAATTTTAAATGAAATTCATTACAAACAATTTTCTACCATAGACCGTAATTTGAAGAAATTGCCTTATGCACCCTTGTAATTGAATTACAAATACTGTGTATTTCATTTTCAATACATAAAATCCCTGTCGGCATCGCCTATAGGCGGAGGTAGATTTCGAAGAGTTTTCATTTCAACAACAAAAAATGAAATATTATTAAATGTGTGACCTGTTTAAGTACTTTATTTCGCCGCTTTTGAAAAAAAAATATAATTTTCTGTAAGAAGTGGTTTTATCAAAATCATCTTAAACGAAATTCGGCTCAGATGTCCATTTTTGACAACATATTTTGAATTATATTCTGACTTTATTAAAAAAAAAAAAAAAAAAAAAAAAAATCGACCAATATGCTCATTATATAGTTCCTAAATAACAAAAAACTGTCAATTGAATGCTTTGAGAGCAAAATTGGATTTAAAAATGAGTCATAAAATAATTAATATGTTATTTGAATACATCAACAATTCCTTAATCAAGATCGCTTTTGGAAATTTTGTGCGAAGTGCCCACTTTGATAGCTTTTTAAAAATATATATTTAGCCTGTATCAAACACCTGACCAACACGGCACATTACACAGTTCCTAAATAACAAATAACTGTAAATTAAAAGCGTTTTAGAGCAAAATTGAATTTAAAACTGAGTCATAAAGTAACCAGTTTGTTATTTGAATACAGTCTCAATTCTTTAATCATGATTGCTTTGGGATTTTTTTTTGCGAAGTGCCCACTTTGATAACTTCTTTTAAAAATATATTTAGCCTTTATCAAAAAATCGACAAATACGCACATTATATAGTTCCTAAATAACAAAAAACTGTCAATCGAATGCGTTTGAGAGCAAAATTGGATTTAAAAATGAGTCATAAAATAACCAATTTGTTATTTGAATACATCCACAATACATTAATCAAGATCACTTTGGGAAATTTTGTGCAAAGTGCCCACTTTGATAGCTTTTTTTGATATATCTTTAGCCTTTATCAAAAAAATCGACGAATACGCACATTATATATTTCCTAAATAACAAAAAACTGCCAATGGAATGCGTTTGAGAGCAAAATTGGATTTAAAAATGAGTCATAAAATAACCAATTTGTTATTTGAATACATCTTCAATCCTTTAATCATGATGGCTTTGGGAAATTTTGTGCGAAGTGCCCATTTAGGCAGCCTTTTTTGAAATATATTCTAAAAAAGGTAATGGTTAAAACAATGGTAAAGGTTAAAACATGTGCAAACAATTTACAAAATGCATCGGAAATGCAAAATAAAATGTAAACGTATATTTAAATATTTTTAACACGTAGTAATGCTCTATTAATGAATTTCTGATGAACCCATTTCGACAAATTATATAAAACGCCAAATTACTCAAGCAGTATCGAATTGCGTAAAAAAACTTCCTTATAACTCCAAAAATAATAGACGTATTAAGCAACAATTTGCTGCGCCGGATTAAACGTCTAATTTGCAATTAAAATATATCTTTGAATTGAAATTTGATGAAATACAAGGTCGTGAAAAATCAAAGAATGCGGAAAATAGGATTAGAAATATCTCGACAACTAATAATCCGATTGACTTCGTTCTTATGCAAAATTTGTGTTATTTTATTGCTTTTTACGTTCACTCCATAAAAAAAAAAAAAAAAAAAAAAAAAAAAAAAAAAAATTATGCATTTTTCACCAAAACGAATTTTTCGAGAGTCCGAAAAAATAGTTCCCGATAATCGAGGTTACGATATTAAATAGGCTTCGTCTCATTCTTTCATACTAAATACTTACCAATTTTCAAGTCTCTATCTGAATTTGTTCGGGAGATAGAGAGTTTACAGCAGACAGACAGACAGACACACAGACAGGCGAACGGCAATTTTTTTTTTCTAAAAATATGTTTTTCGTAATCACCAGTATCTAGAACGTGTCAATCCGTCAAAAAAAAAAAAAAAAAAAAAAAAAAAAAAAAAAAAAAAAAAAAATCGGTTTTTAAAACTATTGCAAGACTTACTCTATAGTACGTATGATGGGTAAATAAAATGATAAAGCGTATGCGAAAGAACAATATAAAATTATTATAAATAATGTTTTTCAATATTTATGGAAATAAACCTTCTTTTATTTCGTAACGATGTATTTTATTTTCTACTTTAACAAAATGAGAAGGAATAAAGAAAAAAAAAGTACGGTACTAGTAAATTGAAACACTATCATTAACGAAATAACTATTTCAAAAGAAATGAAAGATAAAAATATCATTCTTGTCGATGTTGCTGTTTTATTTATTTTTATTTTCATTTTTATTTATTTCTATTTATTTTCTTGCAAAATAATTGTTGTTATCTGACAAAATCAGAAGGTTAATTGCACTCTCCAATAAAAGTGATTAATTTATCTTTCTTTCCATTTGTCACAATTATCAATTATATTTTTAATTAAAAGCAATATTTTTAAAGTCGTACATTAAAATCTATAAATGTCATTACAGCAGAATTTATGTGTTTTAGTAAAATTTTTTTTTGCAACATGATAGTTGTTCTTTCTAAATCAGTTTAAAAGTGTTTTATTCAATACATTTTTCTTTTCCTTCATGAACAAATCTCAAATGGATAATCAGGCATTTACTATTATTATTATTATTTATAAAATTAGTCGTATTTACAAATTTTAACCCTTTCGGGTCTGGTGTACTATTTATAGTACATATCTTTTAATATTATTATTTTGTATTAAGAAACATTTTTGATTACATTTACATTTAGTAATGTTAGCATATGTCTCTGCATTTACTATATAACTTCATTAATGTTTAGGCTTTTAGTAATAATAATTATTATTACTATTTACTTAATACTCTTTGCACCTTTTGCGATTCTTTTATTTTAAAAATATATTTGAAATATTAAATTCAAAATTAAAGTTACTTTCCTGAAAGAATTATGTGTAATAAAACGTAAAAAATATTAGAAAATTGTAATACAAATTAAATCTTATTGTAATACAGTATTTTCTAAACATCTCCAAAAATTCTTTCTCAGCCTGTTTTCGTATGAATATTAGTTGAATAGTACGCATAACAACAGCATTCGTTATATTTCAGACTATGAAATATTCGTTAAACACTAATTTATTTATTTGGACAGCTGGTGTTAATATTATTAACGGAAATGGATTTTTTTTTCTAAAAATTGAAAAAAAAATCGGTCCCGAAAGGGTTAATACAAATTAGATTTTTTATACATTTGTAAATGTTATACGAAAATCGTATTTATTATTATTATTATTATTATTATTATTATTTATATAAGTTGTCTCATTTTTTGCGAAAAGTGAATTTTCGAATTTAAACTCTGTTATAGTCAAAGTTAAGAAATTACATATAGGTGTGAATCATATGAATACAGTCAAAATGGATTTATTATTATTATTATTATTATTATTATTATTATTATTATTATTATTATTATTATTATTATTATTATTGCTATTACTATTGTTTAAAAATGAGGTTTACATTTTAGCCGCATTTAAGAAGATTGCAACTATCAAATTTTTGAATTCAATCTCTATAAATACATTCGCTGCCGCTCACGCACCAGCGCGTGATATGGCGCCAACGTTAAGGGGCCACCTACGCGCCAGAGCGTGATGTGGGGTGATGTCCAATATCCAGTCACGCGCTGGCGCGGGAAAATCTTTCACTGATTCTTTGTTATAAAAAGTAAATCGGCTTCTGGGAAAACCCGACTTCTACAGTGCGGCATTAACTATCATCACATCTTCACGTAAGCGGCAGCGAACGTGTTAAAGACAAAGTAAACAATAAATAAATAAATAAAAATAAATTTACATGTGTGACAGATGTCAAAATGAATATGCCGCAGTTATATTCTTTAGAAATAATTTCATAATTTCTAGTTTTTTCAATAAATGATAAATTCTGAGTTTTAATATTGTTTCTCCTTTATAAAGTCGAATTTTAGAAAATAGAATGATGTGTGGATATTATGAAAAAATCACTGTAATTTGTAATATCTGTTGTGTTTGTTTAATTCACAAAATAAGTAATAAGGAATATAAGAGAAAATATACAAGTAGTAATCTAGACCATTATCAATATCAAAATACGAATTAAATATTTCCTACTGAGCGAAAAGTTACCCAGGCCGGGAATCGAACCCAGGTACTTGGATTACAAGGCCAATGTTTTAACGTTTAAGCTAACTGGGCACGACGACCGGCGAGCATTTTTCGCTCAGATAAGCTTGTAGGTCATAACATCTGGTTTGTCATTTAGACAGCTCAACAGAATAGACCGCAGGTAAAGGAACTCCATAGAACGATGGGAAAATAGATAAATTGAATTTTAACACAATCAAACTGATTCGTAAAGTTATCATACGAATTGATTATTTTCTACTGAGCGAAACGGTAAAGCATTGGCCTCGTAAGCCAAGTATATGGGTTCGATTCCAGGCTGGACAATTTATCGCTCAGTAGAAAACATTTATGTCGTATAATAACTTTACCAATCAGTTTGATTGTGTTAAAATGCAAATTATCAAAATAATTATACCAGAGAAATAAAATTTATAATCTATTTATAAAAAATTGCCGATAACTTAGCATATCGAAGGACTTAAATATCCCTCTTCGATATTTATGTGGTCTCAAACAATTTAACCAGTGCAATACCTACAAAGCGAAGATCTAAATATTTACAATACGAACGTACCTCATTTCCCACGTTTGACGTACAAGGTCCGACTTGTTTTTAAACGTGAATGCAGAAAATTGCTAGACCTGGTCATTAAAACTAATTGGAATCGAATTAAGATTTCAATCCTTTAATAAATAAATGACTTATCGAGTTATAAGGTATTTTTGTTACATGACGACAGGTTCCTGTCCTTTCTCTTACTGTTATGTCTAGAAATTCGGTTCAAAACGCCAGCTATGACAATATTTTTTGGAAAATTTGTCATATTTACCATAATTTGAAAAACCTTTTTTGTTTACATAGTTTTTTAAATAACAACATCGACCAAATTTATATGTTACAAAGCACAAATGAATAAAAAAAATATATCAGAAAGTAGTCCTAGAAAATTCACTTGGACCTTTTCGTGTCCAGACTTATATATGTAGTAAAAAATCTCAAATCAGTTAATTCATAGCTATAAACGTAAAAATACACCAATATAAATTCACGGTTAAAATAGCTATACAAAATGCTTTCTTTTTTTTCTTTTTTCTTTTTTTTTTTGTATCATGATTTCAAGTAGTGAAAAAAAAATCACATTTATATAAAAAAATAGAAGTTATCTTGGAACATTTTTCACTATTTATAGAAAGGAAAGACATTTTTTTAATTTCGTAATAACACATTGCATTTGTGCTTTTTACAAAATGAGAAATAAAAAACGAAAAGTAAAAATATACGGTAGTAGTATATCGAAATACTGTCATTATCGAAATAACTATGTCAGAAGAAATGAAACTGATACATATATCACTATTTTAGTTTTCATTGTATTTTTTTCTGCTTTTTGTTTTTTCTGTTTTTATTTTGTTTTGTTCCTTTAGTGAAAAATGTCTAATATCCGATATAGAGGGATTTATTTAAAATTTCTTTGTTTCTTCCGTGAAAGTAATTATATTTTGCCTTTCATTTTAGTTGCACCAAAATTTAATTACGGTTTAGATTAAGTTTTAAAAACCTTAATTACTGGTTTTTAAGAATGTTTTTTTATGCTAAATGCCATTATTTGCCTACAAAATTTTCGAGGTTTTTCTTAAAAATAATTTTTGCTATTAAAATTTACTCAGTCTCTATCGTCAGGCTCCAACTGAGTGTTGATTTGCAAAATCGTCTGCACCTGTTTTCAAGCTTTTAGCGGGGAAAAAATCAAATTATTCAAATAATACAAATTAAACATCAAAATTCAGAAACACATCATAAAATTGAAATTGATACTAAAAAACTTTTTAGTCATTAAAGTAATAATAAAAAAAGTGTAACACTTAAATGATTTATGAACTAAAAATAGTACTTATAATGCAATTTTTTATGTGTTCATGTATAAATTTTAAATAAAAAATTTAATATTTATTAGTTTTATTAGTTTCATTTAAAGCATTTTGTTCATACATTAATTGTCCTGTAAAAATTGAGCTAAAACTATGAGGTTTTTTAGGAAAAATTTATTAACCCGTTGAGTACTACTTCAGTCATCGGTGACGTGGTTACTCAACGTGTTAATAAACTAGCAAAAGCCATGCTTTGTTTGGATTCGCGAAGCATTATTTTATAAAACAGATATTTGAAAGTAACAATATTTTTTTATTATTATTTTTGCATCTTTATTAAACAAAAACGTTATTTTATGTTTTGGCGCATTTTAATTTTTTATTTATGATGTAAAACTGGCAGAATAAGATATTTTCGAAGCAAACTTTTACAAATTTTTTTTAAATTTTCAACTAAAAGCTCTTTTAAAGATGTTTTTACAATTTCAAGTAGCAACTGGTGTTTTTTAATTGTTTGAAATATGCATGTTTCCAATCTTTGTAATCAATATCCGATAATCTTTGATAGCTATTTTAGAATAATATATTTGAAGAAAGCTTGAAGAAAGTTACTTCTTCAAAATCCTATTTTCTGGAAAAAACATTTGAAATCTGCTTTCGTTGATACTATGAATTTTTAACTGTAAAACATTTTATTTTAATTTCTTCGTTTTTATACATGTTAGCGTATGAGAATTGCTGTAGTTCTCTCCGCGTGGGAGAACTTTTTACTTTCTGCGAATGGCAACTCAATTAATGGAATTACCTTTTAACGAAGCGCTCTCTCATTCTCGCAGTGACGTTTTCACGAATAATTATTGTTGTGTTTGCGAACTTATTAAAGTCTTATTTTTCTATAAAATCCTTCTGATTAATGAGTCGATATTATTTAGCCACAATACGACCTTCGCAAAAATATTTATAAAGAGCTTGAACCAACAACTTCACGCAGATCTTTTAATTTTTCATTTATATAACAAATTTAAGAATTAATTTTATTTGTTTACAATTATTTTGTTGCCAGTTTACAAAAAAAATCCATAATACAATTCTTTTAAAATGTTTAAGTGTCATCTGTGCAAACGATTTTGCGAGATAATGAAAACATGTTTTATTTAATAAATTAATCATGATTCTATCTATAATTATTTACTCCATGATTTAAACTTTTTTTTTCTGAAAATATACGCGTTTCATTTTTTATTTATTTGCTAAAATGCTTCCGTATTGGAAATGCATGTAAAATAAATTAATTAAAATAATAATTTTTTTAACGTTTTACTGTAAAAAAAATTATATTCTGCAAATCTACAGATCATAATTTATTTTTGTGTTTAATTTGAAGTTAAAATATTGAATAGTTTTTTTGTAAAGCGTACGACAAATTGTAATTTGAGTGGACTAGTAGAGGATTCGCTTCGCTCATCCTAATAATTCGCCACTTATTTCCCTCTAATAAATAAAAGTTAAGTAAAAGTAAAATCACTTTTCAATAATTTCTTAAACAATATACATTTCTTCAGTTTTATATAATAATTTATACTCTCAGACACTGGTGAATGATGCGGCCTAAAAGTAAAGTTCAGTGGAGCTCACCGGTGACTGAAACTGTTTGACAGACAATGTGATAAAAAAAAAAATGCGTGTCGGTCGCAGTTTTACTCTTTATTAAATAATTACTTACTTCACATTAACGGCTAAATCCAGAGTTTTGTTTTAATATCGTTTTGCATTTTTTTTTTCACTAGTCTAAAAAAATTCTATTTTTTAAAAAAAAGTTTATGTTTTATTATGACATAATTCCGCTTGTTCGTCTGTGAGCATGTTAAGCAAAGCATAAAAGTAAAAATATCGTTGTAACAAATTGAAACTCTATCACTAGCAAAATATCTCTGGAAAAAAGGTAATCCGATACAGATATAAATGTTTTTGCAAATCGTCACCTGAGATTAAGATGGTTCTATCTGGCCAAAAATCCATTTCGAGGTAGAAGACTTTGAAAATCAGCATGCTGTGTACGTGCAGCTATTAAAGTTTGCAAAAAACGTTTGGCATTTATAGGTTCATATGTAGTTATAGACAGTAATTCTACAAAATCAGACTTTTTAAATAACATTTTCATGGATTTTTTTTATCTTTAAATATTTTTATAGAACCATGTTATTCTCAAACGTCATGTAATCTTTAGAATAAGATGGTTCTATCATGAAAAAAAACGATATTTGTATTAATTTGTGTAATTTTTTATAGTTTAACAAAGTGAAATTTCGTTGATTATTTCTAAAAAACTTCAATGGATAGTAAAATATTTATTGCTATCTATATTGTAGCACAATAACAGCAAATTGCCGCTTTCACTTATTCATACTAATTAAACCATCTTCTCAAAACTAATGAATATACGTAAATTAAATATATTATTTAACTGAACATAAAATAGCTTAAATATTTAATTTTATTAAATAGGAACCCAACAGTTTTTCCTTTTTCAGCGTGTTATTTCAGTGAGGGAGTATGAAAATTAATACAAAAAATTGTGATTATATTGATAAATGAAATTGAAATGAATTATGAATGAAATTTTTTCATATTATAATCAAGTATACTCTTGATAAAAAGAAAAGACTATATCTCTAAGAAAAAAATTCTTAGTCTTTTTAAAACAATTAAATAAGTTCGATAATCTTTTTTTAGTCGAAATTTTGGAATTTTCCATAAACTATGCTTTATTTTATATTACAGTTAGGTTAACTTCTCTTAAACATATTTTGAAAATAGCAACTTTCCTCTCTTCGAAAGTACTTTAGCATGCTCTGCAGGCCTTTTATTTTATTGTTATTTACATTATTTGTAAATCCAATGCTTCTTTCTCTGTGCTACTTTAGGATTTGGTCCTTTGTGTAAATGATGTTGACACCCCTCGTCGTTTGGAGGGGCTTCTTTGCAAATTCACCGCTGTGAAATTCTGGTCACAACAGTTGCTTCTCTTAAACTCAATAATTATAAAGAAGTTGCGTGAATCATAATTGTATCACCTTGGTCTACGGAACGAGATTATAGGCAAATTTCTTACTACACGAGTGGAAATCTAAGAACTGTTCTGATTTCATTCTCAGGGTTGTAAATGGATTACTGGGATTTACTCTCAGAAACAGATGCATAAATGAAAATGACGAAAAATATTCTCCTACATCCATTGCTCTTTCTATTTGGCTCTGAATATCATCCACTTCTTGGACACATGCATATACAGGTGTACAATAACTTAGAGTAATGTCCATAATAATTGGATGAAATTGTATAAATTTTGCAATTGCATAAGATATCATTTGGTTTATATTCTGAGGAACACAACTGTCACAATATAAAATTAAACTATCAGCATGTAGAAAATCTGAGTTTGAAAAAATAAAATTAGCACAGCTAGAAAAGGAGTTAGAAATCGCTAATATTCGGAAGGAATCGCTTCAAAATAATTCTTTTTCATCGGTAAAAAGTGAAATGGAGTCAATAAATAATGTAGAAAGTTTTATTAGGAGCATTAAAACTTTAACGATACCTGTGCCATCTAGGGTAGAGTCATTTAGCCTTTTCTTTCAGTCCTTAGAAAAAGCATTCAGAACAAAAAATGTACCTGAGGAATTTAAAGCTGAAATACTTTTGAATATGTTAGGTGAAAAAGCAAATAATATAATGATTTATTTGTCAGAGGAAGATTTGTGTAATTATGATAAATTAAAAAATGTAGTGTTAAAGGAGTTTCAACCAACTCCACAGGAGTGTTTGAATAATTTCCGTAAGGCGCAAAAATTACCTTCAGAAAGTTATGTCCAATATGCGTCAAGATTAAGTGCAGCATTCGAATATTACTGTCAGTTACGTGAAGTGAATGATTTTAAATCTTTGTGTGAGCTAATTGTTTCGGATAAGATTTTTGGTTCATTAGATAGTGATTTAATGTCTCACATTGGAGCAAAACAGAGAGAATCATATTTTAAACCGCAACAATTAGGTCGTGAATGTGATATTTTTCTTTCTACGAAAAATAAAATAAAAACTGACAATAATGTGTTTAGGAAACAAAACGGAAATGAAAATAAAAGATTTTTTGGAAATAAATCGCCAAATCCAACGTTTCAAAAGAAAGTTTCGAATGTGTTCTTTTCTGAAATAAAAACTTGCGTTTTATGCAAAAATGAAAATCATGAACTGTATTTTTGTCCGAAATTTAAAAGTCTTACAATTCCGGAAAGAGTAGATGTTGTTAAAATAAATAGACTATGCTTTAAATGTTTGCATCCCAATTGTAGTGTAAAAGTTTGTAAGAGCAAAAATTGTTTTTGTAAAAAACCGCATAATAAGTTAATCCACTATCCAAAAGAAAATATAATGTTAATACTCGCACAACACATCTTAAGAAAGGGGGAGATAATTAAATTAATTCCACACATTAACCATAATGACCACAAACTCTAATCATTTCGCTAGCGCAATTTATTTAAATGTCTTTCATCATCGCTGTCCAGAGCGCATATGTACAGGTACATACAGAATTAAAACAGATTCACTACAGGCGCCATCTACAGGCTCTTTCACATAACACTCAAGATATAACATATTATGATGTAACATACTGGGCGTAACATACTGGGGCCCCATGACCACGTCATCATCATAAATAAAATAAATATATAACAAATTGACACATTAATACAATACAAAATGTAAACATAAAAAATATATAACAATAATATTACACAATAAATTCACATTTAAATTTCTAGATATAAATGTGAATTTATTGTGTAATATTATTGTTATATATTTTTTATGTTTACATTTTGTATTGTATTAATGTGTCAATTTGTTATATATTTATTTTATTTATGATGATGACGTGGTCATGGGGCCCCAGTATGTTACGCCCAGTATGTTACATCATAATATGTTATATCTTGAGTGTTATGTGAAAGAGCCTGTAGATGGCGCCTGTAGTGAATCTGTTTTAATTCTGTATGTACCTGTACATATGCGCTCTGGACAGCGATGATGAAAGACATGTAAATAAATTGCGCTAGCGAAATGATTAGAGTTTGTGGTCATTATGGTTAATGTGTGGAAAATTATAAAGTGTCATTTATTTTGTCAAAAAATAGAGTAGCACCGTTAAAGAAATTAACTTTGCCGCGTTTAGAGTTGATGGGTCTTGTAATAGGTGCTAGAGTCGGAAATTATGTGAAGAATATTTTTAAGGATAGAATTCAAAGAGTAGTATATTGGAGTGACTCCACCATTGCATTATATTGGGTTAAAGGATGTGCGAAAAGGTGGAAACAGTTTGTAGGTAATAGGGTTCTAGAAATCCAACAGAAAACCAACGCTAGTGATTGGTACTACTGTCCTACGGAAGACAACCCAGCCGATATACTAACAAGAGGAATTGCTGCTGAAAGTTTAGTTAACAACGAGAAATGGTGGCAAGGTCCAGCTTGGCTTCGAAGTAATAATGAGAGCTGGCCCAAACAGATATTGAGAACGTCTACGGAAATCAATTACGGAAATCTGCTGAAAATTTGGTCGGTAAATTAGAGTTAGTTGAACAATTGTGGAGTAAATTTTCATCGTGGACTAAATTGCAAAGAGTGCTTGCGTGGTGCTTGCGATTCATCGATAATGCAAAGAGAAATAAAATTGCAGCTCCGTTTTTGCAAACAGAGGAATTGAAAAGGTCGCATGATATTATAATTAAGTTAGTCCAGAGAGCGAATTTTGCAAACGAAATAGCCAACTTGGAGAAGGGAAAAATTCTAAAAACCAGCAATTTAAATTCCTTAAATCCTTTTTTGGACAATCGTGGGTTTTTAAGAGTTGGTGGACGGCTAAGAAATGCCAACATACCAGAGACTGCAAAATATCCTTTAGTTTTGCCTAAAAATCACCCAGTTACGACCTTGTTAATTAAATTTTATCATTTAAAATACTTACATGGAGGAGTACAGCTAATAAATTCTGCCGTGAAGCAAACCTATTGGATTGTGGGTGCGAAGTCTCTTATCCGTAAAGCAATAAAAAATTGTGTTATCTGTGCACGATTTCGCAGCGAATTCTCGAAACAAATCATGGCTGATTTACCAACATCAAGAGTGAGCCAAGGAAGAGCGTCCATTTGTTGTGGCACCGACTTTTGTGGACCTTTTCTAATAAGTCTTCGACGTGGTAGGGGAGTAAAGCCAGTCAAAATGTACGTCTGTATCTTCGTATGTTTCTCTACCAAAGCAGTTCATTTGGAACTTGTTAGTGATCTGAGTGCCAGCGCCTGTATAGCTGCGTTGAAAAGATTCATTGCACGTCGAGGTAAGCCAATAGAGATCTTCAGTGACTGTGGTGCTAATTATATAGGAGCAAAGAATTATTTGAAAGTCGCTGCATCAGAAGCAATCGGCAACTACTTGCACAATGAGAGTATAAAATGGACTACGAATGTTCCATCTGCTCCCCATTTTGGAGGTCTTTGGGAGGCAGCGGTTAAATCAATGAAGTACCATATGAGACGAATTATTGGGTCGCAGATCTTGTCTCAAGAGGAATTTGCAACAGTTTTGGCGGAAATTGAAGCAGTTCTGAATTCTCGCCCATTAGTCGCTATTTCGGAGGACCCAAATGATCTTTCAGTCCTAACTCCAGGTCACTTTCTCATTGGGTCAGATTTAAAGAGTGTTCCCGAACCAGACATTACAAATATGAAAATTTCAATTCGAGATCGATGGAAATTGATTACGAATATTTCCCAGTCATTCTGGAAAGCATGGTCTAAGGACTATCTTACACAGTTGCAAGTGCGCAACAAGTGGAAATTTCCGACAGAAGATTTATGTATAAACGACTTAGTGCTCATCAAAGATGATAATTTGCCACCGTTGAAATGGAAAATGGCAAGAATAATTGACATTTTCAAAAGTTCTGACAGCAGAGTAAGATCAGTGAATTTAAAAACTGCCATAGGTGAACTTAAAAGACCAATCCACAAATTAGTCAAACTGCCAATAAATGAAAATTAACTTTTCTTTGTGAAATTATTTAAATTTCTAGATATAAATGTGAATTTATTGTGTAATATTATTGTTATATATTTTTTATGTTTACATTTTGTATTGTATTAATGTGTCAATTTGTTATATATTTATTTTATTTATGATGATGACGTGGTCATGGGGCCCCAGTATGTTACGCCCAGTATGTTACATCATAATATGTTATATCTTGAGTGTTATGTGAAAGAGCCTGTAGATGGCGCCTGTAGTGAATCTGTTTTAATTCTGTATGTACCTGTACATATGCGCTCTGGACAGCGATGATGAAAGACATGTAAATAAATTGCGCTAGCGAAATGATTAGAGTTTGTGGTCATTATGGTTAATGTGTGGAATTAATTTAATTATCTCCCCCTTTCTTCGCAACAAAGAAAGCGCGCAAATATTCTGCGCCGTTCTATAGACAAACAAATCAAAACGTGTGGCTCTTACAAGCACTCGTGACACCATGTTAATACTCGCACAACACATCTTAAGAAAGGGGGAGATAATTAAATTAATTCCACACATTAACCATAATGACCACAAACTCTAATCATTTCGCTAGCGCAATTTATTTACATGTCTTTCATCATCGCTGTCCAGAGCGCATATGTACAGGTACATACAGAATTAAAACAGATTCACTACAGGCGCCATCTACAGGCTCTTTCACATAACACTCAAGATATAACATATTATGATGTAACATACTGGGCGTAACAGTCAGCATCTTCCGAAAAGTCGTTGATACAGCTGAGCATATGTCATTCCCATCTCTACCTGACATGTCGTCTATCCAAAAGCAACAATATGCTTTCTTTTCTTTCTTTCATGTTGTCTGTGCTGTCATGTTATAAAATTTTTCTTTATATAAAAAGTTGCTGACATCACTTTGGGATATGTTATAACTTTTGTAATACAAAGCAAATGACTGACTTATCAGGGGAATTTATGTCATCATTTCTGAGATTTCTGGTGGATTCCACTTCTTTTTCGTACGGCTGATATTTAAATTGCATGTCATTATTAATTTCTCCCTGGGTTTCAGCATGTTTATACGCCTCACAGTGATCACACTTATCTTTCTTTGGTTTATTGAATTCTATGTTGAACTGCGTATTAAATATGTGCCTATAACATGAAAGTTTCACTGGCTCTACATTGCTTTCTCTGCTTTTCTGAAAGTACAAGTCATACATTTTCTATAAGTTAAGCCCTGATTCTAAATATGTTTTTTAGTGCTTACTCTGTAGTAGTGTGACTCAATCTTGGAAAAACTTTCAATATGAGATTTTTATTTATTCTTGATATCCTTTGCGACTATTATGCTTAAAAATTTGTCTCAGGTATTTTGTTCGCAACTAGAGACATGTTATTTCCAGTAGGATGTACATACCTACATAAAGGCACTTTTAACTTACGAAAAACCCACAGTCCTGTTAACAGTTTGATATGTAGGAATTGCTTTTACTGATTTTTTTAAATTGTTTTAGCATCAAGAATATCTAGAGCTGGTGCTTCCTATAAACTGTCACCCATTCTTCCCGCAAGATTTTCTAAATCTAAAGGAATTTGGATTAGTCCTTCATCCTTGCTTGGATCAGGTCCATTAATAAAAGTAAACACAATTCGTTTTGCATGTAGACGTACTAAAAAACATATTTAAAAGGATCTTTACTGAGAAACAATTTCCTCTATATTTTACCGAAAAAAGTTTTAGTTATGGAAATAATATGTTATTTCACACAAGAAATAAAAGATTGCCGGTTTTCATTATATATAGTAAAATAAAATAATAATATAATATCTCATATGCTCTCTGTGATTACTTTGCACATAGAACTCTGTTATTCTGACTGCTTTAAACAATTTCTGATGGAAGTATATTATTCTCTTTCGCAAGCGGATGTAAATTATATCTATTGAAATTTTAACGCAGAAATGCATTCATTGATACAAACAGAACATTCCTATGCCAAAAAGTCAATTTTTTTATGTCAGTTAGAACCTTATTATTCTCAGATGACGAATTTGTCTGACAAATTCGAAGGTTTTTTCTTTTACTTCAAAATTGCATTTCCCTTCTCAGAAAGTCATGCCTCCTGTCACATTTCGTTTAAGATTACCCCTTTAGGGGTTTAAGAAAAATGGTTCGAAAACGGTCTTGAAACGGAGTCTTAAAAAGCACTGTTTCTCTGATTGCGGTCTATGATATATGAGAGTATTTTTTTTTCAACCTCTGTTTGCCGTAAAATAACGACAAATTTGAATAAAAAAAGGCGTTTTATAACCAGGAGACAATAACAATCGAAATTGTTCTCCGGCATACTGATCGTCAAGTGTCAAACATTTGTCATACAGATTGACGAATTTTCCAAAAACTTCTTTATTAAAAGTTACTACCTTCGTAAGTCTTAACGGCTCATGGAAGATTTTGGTGCAGAAGCGTTGTCCATACAAACAACAGTTTGGTTACGCTGTCAGGAAAGTTTAAACATCATTCGGCGCCAGGCCGAGTTATTACGGGTGTTCAAATGAAATAGTACTAATCGTGGTAAAAACGAAACCAGTTGAAATTTAAATATGTCACTTTGGGATTACTTAACCAGAGATTCTGGGACGCGATTGGAGTATCCGGCACAGTTTACTTCTCGCATGGACTCCCGCATATGAAGGAGGGAGGAGATGCAGGCAGTGTTCTGGTCCAATTGGCGTGGTAGCGCGTCTGTCACATTTCGCTTTATTTTACTCCCACTTGAACATACTCTTTGGACAGTATGGTACGCTCTCACAAACAGATTTTCATCCGTTGAAATTCCTTGCCCACACACTCATAACAATAATCAAAGAAACAACCCTCTACCTTGCCTGTTTATATAGAATTGGAAAAGAGGGGACACCATCCCCTGTCCAGGGATTGTTCGGCCCTTGTGTTGCCGAACCAGACACAACTACCGTGCTACCCAACATGGAAGTTGCCGAGCTAAGTCACACGTTCGTGCCACCCTTGACGTAACCCGGTATTTCAGCTACGCACTGCCCAGTGCACGACACATATCCCTATTCCCAAACGAGAGGCTAAAAGACGAAATTGAGAGTACCCACTACTCATCACTCAAACAGCCAAGCATTCACTTTGCTTGGTTTTCCATCCAGGTCGCCAGTTGCGCGATGATCCGCCGGAACCTGACCTTACATACGTCCCGGACACATGAGCCTTTTGCTGAGAATCCTCGAGCAGAGACTTGCTTTATGGAAAAACCTCAAGATGATATCCTAATATGCGCAAGTTTTGAGGCTCAACCATAATGAAGAAATGATAACATAAACATACATATGCATGCAGATACAGATACAGAGATAGTATAAAAATATCAAAATGAATTTTTTGAGGTCACTTTAGAATTAAAATTAAATTTGAAAGTAAAAATAAGGCAGCATGCATTAAAAAATTTTATATATCATACAAATTTTTTAGCATTATATATATATGTATATATATATATATATATATATTTATATATATATATATAAATGTTTCTTATTTTGTAATAACATATTGCGTTTGTTCTTTTCTTAAACGTAAGGAATAATAGAAAAAAAAATGCGGCAGTAAACTGAAATCCTATCATTATCGAAATAACTATATCTGAAAAATGAAACTGATATAGTTATCATTATTTTCATTGTTGCTTGTTCTTTTGTGAAAAATTTTCGATCTCTGGCAAAGTCGATAGGATTATTTTAGCTTATATTTCATTCTGTAATAAAAGTAATTACTTAAGTAAAAATAAGTATGTCATTTCCTTTTCCCCAAAAAATAATTACATTTTAGATTAAAATCTACGTTTTGATAAAGATAGCTTATGGATTTTGAAAGTAAAAATTAATTTGTGAATGCTATTGTTACAAAAAATACATGGTGAAGCTAAAGTAAAATGTCTTGATGGTTGAACAGGAAGATATTTAAAACTGAATAGTGAAAGATGTGAAATATTTCGATAGTGTGCACTGCAAGACATTTATTAATGAAATATAAATTAGAAAATTGAGTGGAGCCTTTTTCTACTTAAATAATACCTACAATAAGTAAATAGAAGCAATGGAAATGACTAGAAAGGACCATAATTAATAAAAGCACCAGTCTTATATGTAAGAAGAAGACACGACTGGTATGCCACGTCCATTTAAATTTTTTTTACTCTCACATTTTATGCTCATTTATTGTAGCTAAATTTTATCCAAGTATTTATATATACTTTAATTCTGGTATGTAATAAATGTGCGCAAGATCTTTATGCATGTTAGAAGTGTCTAACAAGGAAGGTCTCCATACTGGGCATACCCAGAATTCTATGAAAAAAAATACTAATTAAAGTACTTATGTATGTAATAAAGGATCAGTCAAAATTAGCGGCGGAATCACATTAGATAATGTGTAAAAAAAAAAAATATTTTCGAATATTTGGCATGAAAAGACTAAAGAGTCACTCGATTTGGCGAGCAGCCCTTTTCCTCGCCAAAACCAAACGATTATAATGAAACTCAAAACTGTTAGATATTTAGTTTGCGTGTAAATAGTATTTGGACCATTCCACTGTCACGTGCGGGACAATCAGACACCATAACTCCACCAAAATTTTGTTATAGGGCTTAAAATTCTTCAGAAACAGGAAAAAACATATTTTTGTAAGCTTATATTTGGTATAACAATATCTCAGGCAGGGACAAATTTTTCCTAAAGGGTTTTATGATTTAGTTATTAATTAATTTGCATGCGTCACGTGCAGGACATCTGAAGTCAACCACTTGTAATTTGCTCTATGATCCAGCTAACATTTCTGCTCTACTAGTTTTGCAATTTCAAAAGAAAAAATATATATTAGAAGCTAAAGGTCTAATGTTTATGAAATAAACATCATTTTTTGAAAAATAAATTTTTAAACTGCTAAAAAAATATATAACGTATAGTGTCACGTGCGGGACACGGTTGTCACGTGCGGGACATTTGCAAATATCCTTTCAAGTAACCTTTTCAAAAATCAGAAAATAAAGGATTACAAAAAAGAAAATACATATTATACATTTTACAATACAAAAATATTTATTTTAACTTTTTTTGTACAAAATAAATGTTCAAATTGACATTTTTATACATAAAATAAAGTAAATGTATAAACAGAAACTCAAAAGTTTTCCATAAATTTAAAACAACCTCTATTTTTAGTTACAGTGGAAGTTGATATTTTCTTTACCACATCTTTAAATGAATACAGAATTTTATCTGGATACTGTGGCCACTTGTAGAATTTACCACTCTTTATTATGACAGACACTTCAATACTATCATGATTGGTGCTTGTAATAATTTCACCAGGATAATTAATGTCATCATATTTTACAACTCCCCATTCACCCATCTTAAAAGAAGTTGCTGTTTCTAAAGAGATGTTTAATATAATTGCTCCTGGAGGATTCATAGCACCATTTTCTCCCTTATCTTTTTCATTCTTCTAGCACTAGTAGATTTAGATCTTTCCATTTCTGCTAAATAAATAACAAACTTTATTAATTATAAATGCTTTTGTCTAAATTTACTTAATTTCATAGAAACATTGAACTTTTATTCTATTTTAACTTAGAAAAACAGAATATAAATAAGCAGAATATAAATTATTATTTAATTTCTGCAGAATAATAACAAGTTCTTAAACATATGACTCTTCTTATTATAGAGAAAAAAAAAAAACCCTATAAATTAAGTCCATCAATTCTTACTAGAAAACAATATGTTCTTATAATAAAAATAACCATCAAAGTGTTCAAATTTTATTAAAATAAATTTATAAAAAAATAGAAATAAAAAATATTAGCATCACATAAAAAAAGAAAAAAATGGAGCTACCATAAAAATGTTTAAAAAAAAATCTTAATTTCGTTTAAGTTACATAGAATATATTCTTAGGACAAAATAATCATTAAACTGTTAAACCTATTCAATAATAAACCTCTATTTAGCATTCAGAAAACAAAAATAATCGTCTTGCTCATAAGGTGTCACGTGCAGGACAATTTTGTTTTTATATTTTTCTCCAAATAAAAATTTGGCCCAAATTTTTAACTAGCATAGGATAAGTGTACTATACTAAACTGCTTTAGAAATGCCAATTAAACAAAATAAATAAGTTCCTTTTTAGGTAAGTTCGTAATTATGTAAATACGTAGCACCTATTGTTGTCGCTCAGTCCGTCCGTCTGTCTATCCGTCTGTCTGTCTGTCTGTCCGTCCGCATATAACAACGCAAAAACTACCCAACCGAATCGTTTGAAATTTAAAATACATAATTATAACATAATTTTGTCGAGTCATTTCAAATGTTATGAAAATCGGATGCATAGATCACTTACAGGGACAATCAAAAGGATTACGTTACATTACAGTCAATGGGGAAAAAAATTTCAAATGCATTTTAATCGTTTGAAATTTAAAAAATATAATTATTGCGTAATTTTGTCGAGTCATTTCAAATGTTATGAAAGTCGGATGCATAGATCATTTACAGGGACAATCAAACGTATTCCATTACATTACGGTCAATGGGAAAAAAGATTCAAATGCATTTTTATGATGTTACACTCATTCGAACATAATAGAATTTGCATGAATCTATGAAATATATACTAAAATATGTATTCTGTACAATCTGTGATACAAAGAATTTTTATTATTAAATTACAGGGCCACACAAAAGTATTCCACTACATAATGCTATACGGGGAAACATTGTTTGGGGCGGGTTTTAATTATATTCAACTATTTCACATATTATGAATAAGATATACGTTTCTGAGGTGTAATAAAAATTAATTTCTGCATATTTACAGAAACACAAAGATTTCGACTACTATACTGTATTCGAAGTACACTCTACTATATAAGCAAGATCTGCATATTTTTAAAACTTCGTTATCGTACGAACGCCACCTCATTTGCTACGTTCACGTGCAATTTCCAACTTGTTTCTCCTAAATTAAAAAATTCATCTTTTGTGTCACGTGTGGGACACAGAAACAAAGCTTTTTGTGTCTGCTGTAATAATTATTTGAAATTATCCTAGATTTTTAAGTTTAGTGAAATAAAAAGAATGAATATTAAACTTACCTAAAATGTTGATTTTAAAAGTTTCATTGGATTTTCTTTCTTAAAAAAACTCACTCAAAATGCATTATAAAACTCAACGTACTTGCTTGCACATGCACGCCATCTTTAAACTGTTGTGTTGCCAATCCACAAAAGACAAACTTTAAATTCTTACTCAAAACATAAAATTTGACATGTTGCCATTCAAAAAATACCAAACATATTTATTTACACATACTTTTTAAAATGACTATCAATTTACCTTTTTTCATGGAATGGCCCATTTAATGAATTTAAACATAAACAATGAGAGACTTTAATATATTATATACAACAATATACATATTGTATTATATATATATATATATATATATATATATTGATATATAGATATTATTCGTTGAAGTAGTTATTGAGTAGAAATCGCTTGAAAAAATGTTTTCATAGCTAAAAAAATCATATTGAGAAAAATTATCTTCATACATTTAAGCGGATTAAAAAATAAACGTCATATGTTTCCATAGCAACAAAATCTAATACAATTCTCAATTGGACTTTGAGTTTGAAACAAATTTAATTACATTTAAATTATGAATTTCATTTTAAATCTCAAATTTTGATGATTAAATTTTAATATAAATACATATAAATTTCGCTATAACAAAATTATACTTAAAACAAACTATAATTTACAAAACTAAAGTTATTTAAATTAAACTTATCAAAACAAGTTCAACATGAAACTTTTTTTTTTCTTAAAGTGTATTTGACATAAAGTATTTTTTTTAAAATTACATTCCATTGCCAATCGGCGATAAATCGCCAAATAACGAAATTTTCATTATTTTTTTACGGTTACTAAATGGAGCTTCCGCCGAAATTTTTTTTTTATAAACGGGTATATCCACACGAGAACACCATTCTGTAATTTTTCCAGATTTTTCGGGGTATGCCCGTATGGAGACCTTCCTTGTAACTTGTTTAGCTCTCAAAAAAGTTGCCCTTTTCAGCTTAAAACATCATTAACACCAAACGTACTTGTGCGATTTCTAAAATTTTTTGGGGAATCGAGTATTAATATCAGATTCCATGTCGCAGACAGTTTAAAAAATACGTGTGGCACTCGGGGACTGCCGCGGTAAAGCTATGGCATAGCATTTTTTATCAACATATGCAATTATAATTATTTATTTATTTTTTATTTATGCAGTTTTTTTTTTTGTCTTTGATATTAATTCAAGTTAAACATTTTGAGCGTGATGACCGATAACAATTTTTTTTTTCTTGTATTGAACAAATGAGAAGTTAATATCGTTTAAAATATTTTTACTATCTTACAATACATGTAGGTTAATCAGGAATTTTTATCATTGAAACTATACGTTTATGGTAGCTGAAATAAAAAACATAAGTTTAAGACTTGATATTCTCAAAATATCTGAAAAATACCGCGTCAATGTCTGCCGAAGTCTACAGAAGAATACCGTGCTGAAGTCTGCCAAGCTGAAGCGACGTTAGCCGGAGTGTTAGGTTTTTTTTCTCGTTACGGAATTTCTAGACTCTTTCGCCGCGCTCAAAGCCCGCGATAAAAGCTATGCAATACCTTAATAAATTAAAATAAAATTTGGCTGCGCTACGAAAATTAGATCGCGAGTTATAAGTATTTTAAATTTTCCGAACCTCACCGTGGGGGGTCTCCTGTCACCAAAAATTAACACTGTCTCATAATAAATTACCAAAAAAAATTTGGCCGCACTACGAAAATTAGATCGCGAGTTATAAACATTTTAAAATTTTCGACCCTCACCATGGGGGATCTCCTGTCGCCAAAAGTAACACTGCCTCATAATAAATTACCAAACAAAATTTGGCCGCGCTACGAAAACTGATCGCGAGTTATAAGCATTTTAAATTTTTTGACTCTCACCGTGGTTGGTGTCATTTCACCAAAAATTAGCACTGTCTCATAATAAATCATCAAACAAATTTTGGCCGCGCTACGAAAATTAGATCGCGAGTTATAAACATTTTAACTTTTTCGACCCTCACCATGGGGGGGGTCCCCTTTCACCAAAAATTAACACTGTCTCATAATAAATTACCAAACAAAATTTGGCCGCGCTACGGAAATTAGATCGCGAGTTATAAGCATTTTAAAATTTTCGACTCTCACCATGGGGGGGGGGTCCCCTTTCACCAAAAATTAACACTGTCTCATAATAAATTACCAAACAAAATTTGGCCGCGCTACGAAAATTAGATCGCGAGTTATAAGCATTTTAAATTTTTCGATCCTCACCATTGGGCGGGTCTCCACTCACCAAAAGCTACATTATCCTACCTTGTTTTATCTTAAAACGATTCTTTTCTATACACATTCTATCAGGAATTTTTATTATTGAAACTATAGATTTATAGTAACTGAAATAAGAAATATAAGTTTGAGACTTGATATCCTCTAAATATCTGAAAAATACCGCGTCAATGTCTGCCAAAGTGAAACGACGTTAGCCGAGTGTTAGGTTTTTTCGTTACGGATGTGTTAGGATTTTTCGCGTTACGGAATTTTTGGATTCGGTCGCCGCGCTCAAAGCCCGTGATAAAAGCTATGCGATAGCTTAAAAAATAAATTAGTTTCAGAAAAAAAAATTCTGAAAAAAATACCTTTCCTTTAAATTAAAATGTTTAAATAGCTGAAAAATCTGTCTGCCATAAAGTCTTGAGCTTAAACTAGCTGTAATGGATTCCGAATTTCAGTATAATCAACCGGTTAGTTTCCGAGGAAACGGATTTGATATCTCGTATATTACCCATTCAGTCTGGTCTTCCTTTATGGTGCAAAAGAACACAGGAATGAATGAAAAACTTTAGAAAGGTATATAGACATTTTTTTCTCTAATCAATACAGTGGAGATTATGTCGACAAGTTTGAGACAAACTAGTGTTACCAGGCTCAGTGTTACAAAAAACGGGACAACAAGTTAAAATATTAGCAGGAAATTTTCTCCACGGCCTTCTATTTTCTATAAAATTCTAATAACTTTACAGATTTTTCTTGCAGTGCATATCATCTCTAATGTAACTATTTATTGTAACTTTTTTTCCCTATGATCAATAATTCATAAAATTTATTTTAATTAAAGTACTTTTTCATTTTATGAATGGGAAAATGCTGAAGGCACTACTAACTTTCATATAGTAATATTTTTTTTTTCTTTTTTTACAAAAAAAAAAAAAAAAAAAAAATTTGCTATTTTAAGACTATAAATAAAAAAGACAGTTACAATTCTTTTGAATTGATTACTTTTAAGCCTTGGGCAAATTCTACTCTTGCAAAAATTATTAAATGAGTATATGTCTGACATATCACGAAAAAGTTTTCCTTTTAAAGATATTTTTATAAGATAGCCAATTTCATGTCTTTTTATCTGATAGTTCACATTTAAAGTTTCGAAACTTTTCTGTTATTTTTTCCAATAATATTTTTAACGAAATCGTTTTCTTTTGGCAGATTCTAAAAAATATATATTTTCCACATATGGACTTAACTTTTCTTATGCTCTATAAGTCATAATTTTAGCTATCTATTTTTCATTTATTTTGGTTTTAAAGTTAATTATACACTTTTTTATAAAATAGGGTATTAAGAAATATATCTAAGGTAGTTGAAAGCCATTTAAATGTTGAAAAATAAGGAAAATTATATTGAAATTACAAATGAAATTTTTTTATTTATGCACTTATGCACTTACTTTTAATTTATTTTGATTTCTAATTCACCATTCTGAAAAGGAAAATTATTTTATTAAATCTATAAGGTTACTAAACATTTTTTATGATACTGGTATGCCTAGAATTTTTTATGCAAATACAACCCCTTTGCAGTTACATAAAAATTATAGATGTATAATAGCTGAAATAGTACACATACATAAAAGCATTTGTAAAGCTACATATTTCTGTAGCTTTACAAACACTAGTTTTGCAGTTTTATATCTGTTTTTGTACAGTGTACAGATAAAAGTTTAGTTAACATAAAGGTTTCCGCAGCTTTACATGTGTAGAATTGCATATTTCTTTATTTTACAGTTTAGTAATATTTGTGGTAAATGTGTACACGTGCAGAAATATAGTATAACTGAAATGATGTAGAATGATATTTGTTTATATTACATAATATCTTCTTACATTGCATAAAATTTGCAACTCAAAATAAATATTCTATATGTAATTTGCACATTATTTTTACTTGAATCAATTTGAAATGCACAAAATCTTTACAGTTAACTTTTTAGAAATTAATAATAAAACACTGATTATTCAGTAAAAGATGTTTTATACTTCGTATAAAATTACATACATATTATTTACACAATCAGTTACACTTAACAGATTATATTATTTTCAAAATAAATATTCTGTGTTTACTTTGCACATTATTTTTTCTTAAATCAATTTCAAACACACAAAATCCTTAAAATAACGTTTATAGAAATTAATAAAAAACTAAGCATTGATTATTCAGTAAAACCTATTTTACACTACATATAAAACTACATGTATATCATTTACTCAATCATTTACATCTAATAACAGATTATATTATTATCATAATATGTATCGATTTAGATCAAATATGTTTTATGCTAAATTAATTCATTTAATGCCTGAAATTCATTATATCATGTATCTTTAATTCTCACATATTTCATTCATTATTACTATGTGAAGCGAAATCTAAAGCAACGTATTTGTAAAGCTTTAAAACAACCTTTTCAGAATATAATGTTACAGTGATATAAGCGACTTTTGTGTTATCAGAACCCATTCATGTTAAAGTGTTACACTAATGAATAGATTTGAAAGATTCCGAATGACTTACGTGAATGCGCGCATTTGTTATTTCTTTAATGTTATTGACATCAGTACGTTAATAAATTTTGCATAAAGAACTCGAATAGTGTCCCATTAGTTTCCGTATAAACTGAGCAGAAATAAAATCGATTGACCCCATCTGTTTGTTGCGCCCTGATTTTCTTTTGAAGCTAATGATTAGGCAATCGATTTTTGCTATTTTGATAAAATCTTGACATGGTATGGTTTGTATTTTTGACCTTTTAAATGAAATGTGAAAGAATCTGCATTTATAGTTTTGTTTATAGTTAGTATAAGGTATATTTTTGTGTAAAATTAATTTTGTTCTTCATAAATTATGTTCGAATTTTATATGCTATAATAATTTTTTTTATCATGATAACTTCAAAGAATGCGTTTGTTGGAGGCTATATTGAATATTTCTTTTATATATTTAATTTTCTAAATATTTTTGGGCATTTTTTAACACATTTCTAAATGAATATATGTGTTTATTCCCAGATAGTATTTTAAAGTTTTCTGGTTGATCCCATTATTTATTTTCCGCCTGATTTCCATGAATGCTAATGATTAGGCAAAGGTATGGATTGTATTTTTGAACTTTTAACGAAATGTGAAAAGATTTGCATTTGTGTTTTTCTTTATAGTTAGTGTAATGCGAACTTTTCATTAAAACCAATTTTTTTCTTCATAAATTATGTTTGAATTTCATGTACAATCAGAAATTTTTTATCATGATCGTTTCCAAAAATGTGTTTATTGAGAGCTATATTAAAGGTTTGCTTTATATATTTATTTTTAAAATATTTTTTAAGTATTTTTAACACATTTCGAAATTAATATATGTGTTTATTTTCAGATTATGTTTTAAAGTTTTCCGATTGATTTTATTATTTATTTTCCGTCTGATTTCCACCAAACCTAATGATTTAGGCAAACGATTTTTGCTATTATGATAAAATCTTGACACGGTATGGTTTGAAATTTTGACCTTTTAACGAAATGTTTAAAAATCTGCATTTGTGTTTTTGTTTATAATTAGTGCAAGACTAATATTAACTAAATTAGTGCAAACTTTTCATTAAAACTAACTTTGTTCTTAATAAATTTTGTTTGAATTTCATATGCTATTAGAAATTTTTTATCATGATCCTTTCAAAGAATATGTTTGTTGAGAGCTATATTAAAAATTTGTTTTATATATTTATTTTAAAATATTTTATTATAGTATGTTGTAATGTTTTTTTATTGATTTTATTATTTATTTTCCGTCTGATTCCAACCAAAGCTAATGATTAAGCAATCGAGTTTTCACTTTTTAACAAAATGTGAAAAGACCTGGGTTTATGTTTTTGTCTATAGCTAGTGTAAGGCGTACTTAGGATTATAACAAATTTTCTTCTTCATAAATTATGTTTAAATTTTATATACTATTAGAACTTTTTTATCATGATAGTTTCAAAGAATGTGTTTATTGAACGCTATATTGAAGTTTTTTTTATACATTTAATATTCTAAATATTGTTTAATACATTTTTAAATGAATGTATGTGTTTATTTCCAGATAGTGATTTAAAGTTTTCTGATTGGTCCCATCATTTATTTATTCTCTGCCTGATTTCTACCAAAGCTAATGATTAGGCAATCGATTTTTGCTATTATGATAAAATCGTGACACGGTATGGTAAAATTAATTTTGTTCTTCATAAATTCTGTTCGAATTTCATGAAGCTATGTTGAATGCTTGTTGAATGCTAAAGATTAGTTTTATATATTTAATTTTCAAAATATTGTTTAACACATTTCTAAATTAATATATTTCAGTTTATTTCCAGATAATGTTTTAAAATTTTTTGAATCGTCTCACCACTTATATTCTGCCTGATTTCCACCAAAGCTAATGATTAGGCAATCAACTTTTTCTTTTTTCATAAAATCTTGACACGGTATGGTTTGTAATTTATGTTTTTTGTCTATAGTAGCTGAACGGCGTAATTTTGATTAAAACTAATTTTGTTCGCCATAAATTATGGAGAAATTTCACATTGGAAATTTCACATACTATTAGAACATTTTTATCATGATACTTTCAAAAAATATATTTGTTGGGGGCTATTTTGAAGTTTTGTTTCATATATTTAATTTTAAAATATTGTGTAGATATTTTTAACACATTTCTATATGAATATATGTGTTTATTTCAAGACAGTGTTTCAAAGTTTCCTGATTGGTACCATCATTTATTTATTTTCCACTTGATTTCCACCAAAGGTAATGATTATGCAACCGATTTTTGATATTTTGATAAAATTTTGACACGATATCACTTGTATTTCCGGTACTTTCGTTGCCAGGTTTAAAGGCGTCTGGCAATAACTTTGCAACAGAATTTGTATTTGGCAAATTCATTATAGTTTTTTTGGTAGCAAAAGATTTATATGCTAGAATTTTCAAGCTTGCTAAAATGAGTTGAAGATTATATGTTATTTAATCTATAAATCGGGATTTAGCAGGGTCTAAGCAACGTGGGCAACATCTGACAATAATGGATTAATATCACAAATCTCTAGGAGAAACAAATTTCATAAAAAAATTGTGATAAAGAGCGTAATTTTGATGTTTGTTCATTCGCATAACCCATATTCCCTCAAATAAAAGCAACGTCTTCTAACATTCAGACTTCTCGCATACTCCCTACATTATAAACAGAAGAGCATATAGAAAACTGGATACTACTTGGTTTTCCCGTCGACAAATTTCCCTATTTCGCCAAATTACACAAATCGTCAAACTAATAGCCAAATTATACATGTTGATATAATTTATATTTCAAATAACGAAAAAACAAATAATTAACATGATATTAATAAAATTACAAATAAAAAGTCGAAATAAAAATCAGTTAATGACATTTTAAACACGTTTTTTATACTTAATGTCATTGAATGTGACATTTACGATCATCCATTATTGGCACTTAATCTTATAGTTTGGCAATAAATTTTTGGTCGACGGGATAACCGAGAAGTACCGAAAAATGCATCTTTCTACAATCGGGTGACGAAAAGTTCTGTTAGACTGTATGTCACAGTGAAGTCGGTATTGCAAATCATTATAGTGATGCGAGCGCTCCGACACAAATGGTTAGTTTTCAACACTAAACTTAAGTACAATATTTTGATTTATAAAAAAAATATCAGAAATTATTTCATTAAATAAGGCGAGGAAGGCTGTAAAAACTTAGTGGTGAAAATGAATCTTTTGAGTTGGAGCGTTCTCATCCCTGATTCATTATGAAACCACTCAATGTGGAATCAGGATCAGTTGACAATCGAAATAAGATTAAATAATAGCCTCACGATTTGGTCACCGTGAATCACTTTCACCGTTTCTAACAAATGCGACATTATTAGCGACATATTAACTAGTTATGTTACTAGAAGTATGAATAGAGCATTATTACTCGTACAATATTTATATTATGCTAATAATGTTTCCTCGACTATTTTTCTTTTATATTTAAATTATTATTTATTTTGTTTATTTCTTTTTTTATACCTTTAAATAATACAACGATTTTGCCTGTTTAAATATCAACACAGTTTTATTTTAAATCTTCAAATAAATAAATAAGTAAATAAATAAATAAATAACGTAATGTTTAACATAAAATATATTTAACTATATGTTATACTTCTATATATAATTTAATATTCTAAAGAAATTTATACATTAGTATAAGATTTAATATATTTTATACTTTCATAAATGCAGATGTTCTTATATTTGATTAGAATTTTTTTTTTGTATATTTAAACAACAAAAATAACTTATAGGTATTCAAAACGTTATTTTATTTTTATTGATAAAAAAAGAATTATTAAAAAGTCATTTAAATATTCAAAACGAAATTATTTAAAAGAAAATGCACATTGACAAACTTTCTGAACAAATCTTTTTTTCGAATGACTGAACAAGCGAAACGAAAATTTAAACTACAAATGTGACAAATAGTTGAAATAACTTTATGTTTGATTGTAAAAATAAATAGATAAACAGGGAAAAGAAAATTGCAACAATTTGAGCAAAAGCGTCTACACTTCCAGTAAAGTATCATTTGATGTTTGTGTTTGTCGCATTTTTATAAAATAAAAGACTTTTGGGATTTACTTATTTTTTCTCCGTAAATCGCTTTGAGAAAACATGACAAAAAGTTAATAAATGCTTCGAACTTTTCAAAAGAAAAAAAGATTTTAGTTTTAATAAAATCCTTTTTTGACACCAACATTAATACTAAAAAAGTGAAGAAAAGGTGTGCGTCTAAGCGTAGATTATGAAACATTTTCTAACACTTCCAAAGTATTGTCAAGAAATGATTTAACACCATTGAATACTATATATAAGTAAACAATTTAATCATTAATTTTATTAATAATTATTTTTTTAATAATTAATTTTATTTAATATTTTTCTTTAAATTTCACTTCGGATGTTTCCGTCCAAATAGTTAAAATGTTCGAGGAATAATATTGTGGAGCCATATGTATATATGACCTATAGATTTGGTATCGGTTTAAAGATTTGGTATCAGTTGTCGTATAGGCAGCTCGCATGAGCTCCGTGGAAGAATTAGCGCTACCCGTCCTTTCTTTTTAATCCCTTACAGTTCCAACATCGTACGAACGAACCCAAACCGATAATTAAAAGTAACCTTGAACAGGCCAGGATAGTAACTAATATTATAAAAATAATAGCGATACAGCCACAATCAGGTAGATTTCCGCTTGTGACAATCAAGCGGCTTCTGCCCCTCTGCCAGGTAAAAAATTCGTTAAACAAGGCATATTGCCCGCCAGGCAGGGGCCTGGTCTGCGGTATAATAATAATAATAATAACCTATAAATTTGGATTCATACGTAGTATAAAAAATATAATAGGATTTAAAAACTTTAAAATAAGCATATACACTGTGAGTAATATGAGAATAATAAGTTACAAGACATCATAAATGTAAAATATATATATACTGTATCAATGCATCACAAAAAGAAATTATACATGGCATTTAAAATTTTAGAACGATGTTAAAAATTTCCCGACTCGGCCAAAACCTCTTAGCCATTCTCAAGGTATGTAAAAAATGAACTGTAAAAGGCTCTAATTCCAACCAAATGAAAATAGAGGGAAATTATTTCCCATTTGTTTTTCCTGTTTACCCAAAAAATTCATCTTATCACTGCATTTTTAAACTTTTAGTACTTTTGAAAAGATGATCGGTATTATTATTTTATTAAATTTTTGAAAAATAGTTGTTGTTCTTGGTAAAGAACTGAGAAATCTAAAGTATATCTGAATCTTTTTATTGGTTGAAATCCGCAACTTTTTAAAAATTTTATTCATTTTCTTATTGGTTGAAATCCGCAACTATTCGTTGTATTATTGGTCCATGTTTAATGTCCAAAAATGGAATACTTTTGTTTTTTATTTAATTCGTTTTCTGATAGGCTCATGTTTAATGTCGCATATTCACAGTATCCGCAAAGAAACTCTTCGAGTGGGTTGAATTCTGCTAGGGATTGGCCGACGCGTTTTCATGTAACTTGGCGATAATTATACTTGGCGAGCGATAGATGCTTCCGTCGAGGAGTTTGATTTCTTTCCGAACCGAGTACAAAGTAACTTTTCTCTTGCAGCATTGCATTGGATGGAACGTGTTTTACTGAAAGCTCTACTCTTCAAAAGTTTTTAAACACAAATTTTTACTTTGTACTCGGTTTACTTTGTATTCGGCTCCGAAGGAAATCGAATTCGATGGAAGCGTCTATCGCTACGCCAAGTATAATTATCGCCAAGTTACGTGAAAACGCGTCGGCCAATCCCTATCAGAATTCAACCCTCCCGAAGAGTTTCTTTGCGGATACTGTGAATATGCCTTAATGTCCTGAAATGAAATACTTCTGTTTCCAAGATGACAAAAAAAGGCATTAAAAAATCACAAAAAATTAATAACTTTAAAACAAACAGAGATACAGCTTTCAAAAAAATTGCATTTAAAAGGACATTTTTTTTCTCTATACGACGGTGTAAAAATTGAAAATGTGTGATATTTAAAAGTTTAAAAATTTGCAGTACCGAAACTTGTAAAACTAAAGTTTCATTTAAAATTTGTATATGATTGATACAGGAATATTAATTTTTAATCCATGGCGTAAGTAATATAGGATTCTGTTATTACGTAAATCCCGTTTTGATCAGCATAAAAATGATGTTTATTATTATTTTTTTTAAATATAGAATTTATTTATAAGCCTAACATTTTTGTCTTGGAAAGTATAATTTTCCAAATAGTCGTTGTAATTTTTTAATTTACAATTTCGTTTTTTTTTTCAATGGAGAACCCGTATTAATTCCACTAGAACAACAAAAAAAAGTTTATCGGCATGAATTTAAATATGTTCTCAAACCTTAAACGTACAGTATTATTCAGGATAATCTTGTTTTGCTTTTAGGCGATTTTTGTTGGTCTATTGGAGTATTATTATTTTTACTTACATGTGATAGTATGCACTTAAGGTTTTAAACTCTGTTTTCGTTCTGTTTTGTTATCACAGGGAGATTATAACATCTTTTGTTGATACTGCTTGCAATGTCCACAACTGGCGTTTTTTCTCAGACTTTAAGGTTATGAACGTAAGGTAGTCATTCTTAATTCTGCAAACTCTTAATAACGTTATAAAACATATTATATCGTTAAATAGTTGCTATTGGGCAGTGTAAGTGCTTTAAAGTAATTAGGCATATAATTTAAAATGATCTTTTTTCAGAAATTTTTGTTATTTGATTCAAGAGTGACATTACGTTTATCAAGAATCAGAAATAATATTTTTCCAATATTTACTAATGAATAATTAAAAAATGTAATACTTTCAGAACAAAATTAAAAACCTTGTTTTACTTGGTGAAAGTCCAAATTACTAGTATTCTGTATTTAAATGATCGTTGACTTGTCAAATATATATATACATATTACAAATTTTAAATTTTTTTCGCCAAAACTAACCTTTATACTATCTTAATTTTCTTATAATAATATTCCGTACTTACTTCAAATTATTAAATTAAAATCTCGTTTCTAGATCTAATCTGTTAATCTTTATGCAGACGATATAAATTCTTAATTTGCCTTAAAAAACATTATTCCATTATGCGTAAATTTAAAAAGATGGCTCTAAATTAAAAATATTCTTAATTAAACTTTATTTCTTAATATTCCAAATAAAACTCATTTCTTCTATGTTTTTATCAACCCTTTTTAAGAAAGTCTTATTAAATTTATTCCAAAACCATACCTTTCAAAAAATATCCTTATTTTATTTTATCTATTTATTTATTTTCCCTCCGTCAACCTTTGATAGTGTGCATATCAATAAATTCATTTCTTTTCTTTTTCTCTTAAAATTAATCATCTATAAAAATCGTCTGCCTAAGAAATTCTGAGTCGATTATAAATTGGTTAAATAATTTTTTTTAAATAAAATTATCGTCTGTGGAAAATAGTCTCGTAGCTGGACAAGAATTCTGTTTACATAAAAGAATGATGGTTTGAGGTTAGAGAATGTTCTAGAATTTTCTTTTTAGATTTAAAAGAGGAAACTCGAGAGGTGATAAGGGAGATGAGAAGAAGATTTTCTTGGGTGCTCTCTGGCATGAGTACGGCTCGCAGAAATAATGATGGAATTTTCGGTAAAATATCGTCTGCAACAGGAGCTTTTCCCTAGATTATAGCTACCGTTTAATAAAATGAACTTGCAGTAGCCAAGGAGTGATTATTTTGACCTTCTACATTTATTTATTTTGTTTTTTTTCTCGCTGGCCATGACTTCTGTGCGGAGAAAGGGAAACCTGGCAATGATGTTTCTGCCCCCTCCTAACTTTAAATCGTGACATACATAGTTATAAATATCACACATGATTATAAATTACATATCACATTAAGTTAGACTGCAAAAAATTAGATTTATTTTATAAATTTGACTATGTATCTAAACACTATAAAAAATACTTTGCATTGATAAAATGATATTCTTTAAGTAAACTTAAAAAAAAATAATAATAATGAGCCAACATTATAAAAGTGAATTAGAATAACGGTTAAGATATAATGCGATATCTCATTAATGTGTACTATTTTTCGATTTAAAATTATCTTTTCTTGTTATTTTGAAAACAAAAGAAATTAGAATATATTTAAACAAATGTACCAGATTTATAACTCAATGTAACTAAAGTCAGCTTTACTTTAATGCGAAAAAAATGTTATTATGAGTGTCATACAATAAATACTTTAGTACTTTCGGTATAGACGTATATATTTACACTGCAAAAATTTTCAGGTTGCCCCCCCCCCCTTTTTTTTTTTCTTTTTAAAGCGATAAATTCTCCTAATGTGTAATTCATATAAACAGAAGTAAATTATTGTATCACCATCTAACAATTTTTAGATAGTTTTCTTTAGCAATAACAGATGGCAGCACTAAATCTCAAGTCTACACCTCACATCTGTGCGATATAAATTTTAAGATTTTCGAGCTGAAAACTGTCAACATATGTACAATACGAATTCACGGCATTTGGAGATGATGTAAAATAATATTGCTGTTATTGTTATTATCCCATTCCTTAAATAATCTTTTTTTGAAAAAAAATTCTTCTAATCTGAAAAATAATGATGCAAGTCGTAAATTGCACGCAAGCGTAGCAAAGGCTGTGCGTTCGTACTATAATTTAACTTTTAAAATATTCAGATCTTGGTGTAATAGTATACAGTGTATAAACTCGAAATTTAAAACTAATAAAATAGTTTTTTTTTTCAAGGTAAGTACTTAAAAAGGTTAAAAAAAATCTCGAAAATTTCGATTTGGGCGATAAAGTTTGCGCTAAAAATTTCATATTTAGCATGATGGTTACTTTTAAAACATAAACGCAATTTTAGAAAGGTTTGCAAAAATTTCGGAATTTAAAAGGGGGAAATATATGGTTATATATTTCTAAAATAGTTATAAATTATGATTTATATCGAATTGTTAGGCACACAAAGTTGAAGTTTAATGTGGGATTCATAAGGGATGTTAAAATTAAAATTCCACTTTTAAATAGTTATAAAAGAAAAACTACAGTACAAAATGTTATAAAAATTGATAATTGTTTAAAGAAAGTCATGCAAAATCTATTTCTTGTCAAAAGAAAAGAAAAGTTTAAATAATTACTACTAGGAGGGAAATGATATGCTATGCAATATTATTAAATGAAATAAGGGTCTAAAACTAACTTAACCCTTTTTTTACACAAGTTTAACATTTTTTGTATACTTAAGAAAATTGACCTAAACAAAATTGCCATTTAAAGGCCTTAAAGATGACAAACATCGGGTGCGCCATACGTGCAATGAAAGCCGTCCGTGTTCTTAAAAGTCGAAACCACAAATTACCCGTAAAGTATGGTGACGTCACTGCAACGTCGTTGTGAAGTCACATTGTGACTTTGTGACCATCGATTGTCGATGTGAAGTCACAGTGACTAAAATGTGAAGTCGTTATGGCCGTTTTAGAGCTCTTTTGTGACGTTTCACAAAGTGGTCACAATGTGACAAATTTGTGACAAATGTGTCATTTGTGAGTAATTTGATATTAACATTGTGACGAAACTGTGACAAAAGCGACGATATTTAAATTGCCAGAAACATGTTTTTTAAAGTAAATAACATGTTTTGAAGGATATTTATAAATTTCTAAAGATTTTTAAGAAAGTCACATCTCAGTCACAATGTGACGTCACTGTGAGTGGTGCCATTTTGGTCACAGATGTGATGTGACGAAAGTGACTCACTGTGACGTCACTGTGAGCATGCATGCTATTAGGGTAGTAATCACAAAATTTGAGATTGATAATCACTTGCATATACGCACGCGTTACAGTTTCTTACGAACAGCTAATTTGTGATTTTTCAAATCTGCATTCGGCCTAAAAGACACGAAGATACCGGTTTAAATATTTTAGTGGCTTCTAAAAATAAACTGAGGCTATCCAAAACCGCTATCGCAAATAATTTCCTTATAGTTCAAGAGCCGACCGCACAAAACCCTAAGTCATCGAAAAAAAAAATCATTTATATTATGGAAGAGTAGTCCTACGGGAATCTAATGATCCATATCTGAAGGAAATGCACTGGCGCATAAGCCAAAAATTAATGCCACTAGTGGCTGACTTATAAGCCTATCATTGTGTTTCCCGTACAATCAAATGTATGATAACACGGAAAACTGGGTGCAGGAAAACATAATGCTAAGTCTACGAGTCAACCACTAGTGGTATTCCTTTTTGGCTTATTCACAATTTTGCTTCCAGCAGACATTCCAGATCATTCGATTCCCCTATGACTACTATTCCATGAAATAAAGGACTTTTTCTTCTGCTCGATGACTTAGGGTTTTGTGCGGTCGACTCTTGGACTGTTACAAGCAAATTATATTGAAGCAAATGCGATTTACATGTCATTCCATTTGTCAGACAAAAGTGAGCTTGTTTCACAGAGTTATAATTGTTATTATCCGTAATGTATCTGTTCACGCAAAACCGTATTTTTCGTATTAGATCTTATTATTAATACGATAGCGCTGAACGGTTTGATTTACAAAGGTATTATTGAATAAGAAGAATACGCTTTGGGCCAATGACAACACACGATTTGAGGAAAATGATGGTAAAATTTGAGGCTAGGGGATTGTTATCTGTTGCACTTAGGAGAGAAAGGAAACCTATTTCTGTGGAAACCTAGTAAACTGTTGCATAAGCAGCGCCCGACTTAGACAGTGGGGGACCTCTTTCTATAGTAAATTTTTTCGTAATTTATATTGAAGTGACTAAAACTGAAATTTATACCTATTGTATGCGTACATAAATTTCGTACCAAGTACTATTCTCATCGATAATAGCACATAATAAGAAAATAAAGGTAACTTTAAGAAACTATAGAATGCAATTTTTTCAGTTACATCATAATAAGGATAATTGTGAGGCCTCAAGAGGGCATGGGGCATGGAAACAGGGGCGGTAGGACTAGAAAATCCCTTAAAAGTGAAAAAATGGTCACTTTTGGCCATTTTTTATAATTTGACACACTTTTAACGAAAAACTTAGTCTTATATCTGTCCTTGCCCCCTCCCCTCTCAAGCAGGAAGGCCAGGGCGATTGCCCCGCATGCCCTTGCCTTAGTCAGGCCCTGTGCATTAAAAAATGAAGGAAGCAACAAGGGAAAGCACAAGCTTTCCGCACAGCGATTAGACGTACAATGGAGTTCACTGTAAAAAAAAAATTACAAAAATTACCAAAAAAAAATTCTTTCCAAGAACTTTTTATGTAATGCCAAGAATAAAAATTCATGTAACAGATACAGATTTGCACATTGAATCAAAAATTTTTTAACCTCTTCAGACCTGAGGTACACAAATGTATACCACCATTCTTTTCCTCATAAAAACTAAACTGTTCGAATTTTTTGCATTTCTACTTTACTTCTATACAGCTGAATGTTTTTTGCTTTAAAACAAACCCAATAAATGCCAGCACTGATGAATATAGCTTCATAAAATAAATTTTATTTTCATCGGAATTTTGAAAATACCTTCAAGACATTGTGGCATAAAAAGTAAGAAATATTCATGATTATTTAACTTAAATTCTTTACAATAAAAAAATTTTAAATTTTGCTGATCATTTACTTGTTTAAATACCTTAATTTTGTTATTGCGTAAATTTATATTACTGATAGTTAAACTGGTGTTTTAAGAGGATTAGTACTTTTGTATCCATATTTATAAACGTAAATTACCAGACCCCTAAAGCACTGATTTTATAAAAATGACTCTTTCTGTCATCTATGGTGTCATTTCGATTATATAAAAGCAATAAATATATATTTGTAGAGTTATTGTATGCTCAGGTCTAAAGAGGTTAAGGCTACTAAGAAAGTTTTTGGAAAATCGTATTCCCAGAAGTTTTTAAATTACGGAAACGAGGATAACAGATAAAATTTTAGTAAAATTGCCAAAATTTTAGTAGATTCTTTTGTAAAGTTACAGATGTGTCTATTTTTGCTTACAGGTTTTGTAGATTAACATCATTTTCGGGAATATTTTTCATAACAGATTTCGGTAAATTTAAATTATTAAAATTACTTTTTTTTACAGTGTATGGTGCAAAAAACTGCCCGTAAAATACTACAGTTCTACCCATACAAAATCAAACTTGTTCTAGAACTTCAACGTAACGATTCGGTTGAATGAGAATCTTTCGCTATGGAATTCCTTGAGCAGATGATAGAAGAAGAACACTGGCCACCGTACATTTTGTGAACAAATAGGGCAAATTTTAACCTAAATGTCTATGTCAATACTCATCTATAGCTGCTGGATTTGGACAAACAAATCTCTTATGTTGTGTGCAATGTTCCATTCTATTTTCCTAAATTCATCATCTGATATGGTATGACAACACGTTTTATAATTTGACATTTTTTTTAAAGAACAGTCGAAAACTGGACCTGTTACATGCACTGTGACTGCAGCTCGCTTATCGTCTGTGTTAAAGCGCAACACTA
The DNA here is from genome assembly GCA_964019185.1 of Maratus speculifer. Lineage (NCBI taxonomy): Eukaryota > Metazoa > Arthropoda > Arachnida > Araneae > Salticidae > Maratus > Maratus speculifer. Next base: position 386,229,217 of record OZ025291.1, read on the forward strand.
GTCACAGAAAAAGACCTGGATAATAAAGTCTATGAGAGCATTCATTTCAAATATCTAGCTCAAATTTTAATATTTTTGCATGATTTGTTTTGCATAGGATAGCTGAGGGCGATCCACAACCCGTAAGACATGGTGACGTCGCTGCAACGTCGTTGTGAAGTCACATTGTGACTTTGTGACCATCGATTGTCGATGTGACGTCACGTGACGTCGATGTGAAGTCACAGTGACTAAAATGTGAAGTCGTTATGGCCGTTTTAGAGCTTTTTTGTGACGTCACATTGTGACCACTTTGTGCCGTCACAATGTGACCAATTTGTGAAAAGTGTGTCATTTGTGACTACTTTGACATTAACATTGTGACGAACTGTGAAATTGTTTTTAGAAAGTCACATCTTAGTCACATTGTGACGTCATTGAGTGGTGGAATTTTCGTCACAGATGTGATGTGACCAAAGTGACTCACAGTGACGTCATTGTGACGTCACTGTGAAAATGCATGCTATGAGGGAACCGACCTAGTTCTTACTTATCAATTTTAATTACATATATAAAAAATACTTTAACTTTCAGAACTGGTTTAAACCGGTTCTGAAATTGAAACTATCGTAATATAAAAAAATATATAAGCAAAATCGGAAAAATAAAAACTAGGCCGGTTGAAGATCTTGCTCAGCTGTCCTATGCAAAAAGAAAAAACTGCCATGTAAAAATATTAAAATTTGAACTAAATATTTGAAAAGAACGCTCACATAGACTTTACATTATCATCCCGGTGTTTTTCAGTGTCTATTGTGGGACCTTCAGGCGCAACATTAAATATAAACAACACGAAAAATTAAATATATGCAGTTTTTTTTTACCTAGGATATCTTGTACACATTTCTTTGACTATACATTTAATACTATAAAGTTCTACATGTAACATATATTGAAATCTATAAAAAATATTTTTTACAAGGTATCTGCTACTAAATTTTTACCTCAACGTATTACAACTAACACAGTTTAACTAAAATAATATATCTTCCATCCTATAATTACAAAGAAATATCTTCTGAAATAACGTGGTTTTTCATGTTATTATTTAATAATTATAGAAAAAACATAACAACCTATTTCGTTTCTTCTTATGAAGTAAAATAATGTATCAGGAGATGGTACACAGCAACATCATTATCAAAATGTCAGTTCAAAAAACTAAAACCTATACTAACGTCATTATTTTTGTTTGAACGTTCATATATTTCCAATGAAAAATTGCTATACATAACAAATTCACGGGATTTGTCTTGAGTTTGGCTTTTCTTATGTAACACTAATTAGCTCATGATTTATTTTAGCGGCATGAAACTATGATTATATTTTTATTTATAAAATTCTTAAATCTAAAATTTTCCTTATAAAAATAAATATGAAATATGATTTTTCAAAAAAAAAAAAAAAAAAAAAAAAAAAAAAAAAACTAAATAGGTTTTTATCTCTGTGTATTTCGCCTTATTTATAAAATGGTTTCTGTGGATTTGATAAATTTATCTAAATTTCTGCAAAATAATTGATGATTTTTAAGGTTTTAAAATGATGTAGTAATTTAGAAAACAAACAATTTACTCATTATTAAAGTTATTTAATTGCAAATGATGTGTGATTAAAATTAAATGGATTATTTATTAAAAGAAAGAATGAATATTCTTTCTTTTAGAACGCCGCTATGTTGGCTTTTTAGTTGTGAAAAAATGATTTAGTGTGATAAAAATATATATGAAATATGATTTTTCAATAATAGCGAATAGATTTTTATCGCCACGCATTTTGCTTCATTTATAAAATGGTTTCTGTGGATTTGATAAATATATCTAAATTTCCACAACATATTTGATGGTTTTTAGCTCACAGGCTATCATAGCCTGAGAGCTTATGTGCATGCCCGTTCTGTATGTACGTGCGTAACGCGATAACTCATGATAAAAGTATCCTATCCACTTGAAATTTCGTATACTCGTATATCCTGATAAGGCGCTTCCCTGATTATTTTTGGAGTTCATTCGATAAGTATAAAAGGGGGAACGGGGGGTTCATGCCCCTCCCCTTAATTGATATAAATGGGTTTTTCATTGAGAATTAACAGTTTTCGTTCAAAATTTAGGTATAAGATCATTTTGATGAGGCGATTCCGTGACTGTTATTAGGTGTTCATTGAATAAGTATAAACAGGGGGAACAAGGTTCTAATGACCCTCCCCCTAATTTATATAAATGGGTTTTTCAAGCAGAATTGTCAGATTTCGTTAAAATCTCTGAATAGTTTTGGAAGTTTAATGGTTAAGTATAAAAGAGGGGGATAACTCCTCTTAAATTATATAAATGCAAAATGGATTTTTATTAAGATCCGATTTGCTCTGAATTTTGAATATACATTTTTTATATGATAAAGCATGTCCTTTACAGTTTAGGAGGTTCAATGATTAAGTATAAAAAAGGGGAAAGGGGAGAGCTGTTTCCCCTTCTCATTTTTTTTCAAATGGAATTAACCCTTGAAAATATAAGGCTGTAGCAATTAGTATGCGTAGCCTGTGAGCTCAATGCCATCAGTTTAACTGGGCAGTATTCTTTTTATTAAGTTTTAAAATGATGCAGTATAGAATACAAACATTTTTCTCTACTCATTATTAAATCTATTCAATTGCAAAAGATGTGTGATTAAAATTAAATGGATTATTTAAAAAAAAGCATATATATTCTTACTTTTAGAACGCCGCTATGTTGGCTTTTTAATTGTGAACTTTATAAGATATGTAGTTCGTTTTTTTGACTAATTTAACCCTTTCGGATATGGTGTACTATTAATAGTACAGGTCTTTTAATGGAGTATAATTTTTTTCTAAGAAATACTTTTGTTAGTATTTACAGGTAGCAGTGTTAGTATACACTGTATGGCCATAGATTATTGGACACTTGCGATTTTAGACATTTTACTAAATATCTAAAAAATACATGAGGAATCATCTCGAAACTCTTAGTGTATAAATATAATAGTATACGCCATACATCTCCGTGAATATTTTTTACCGAAACTCCATAGGGGACCGTCAACAAATTAAAAAAGAATGAATATCTTTTGGATAACCCAGTCAAAACTAATGTAGCAAAAGCGCTCAAACTCTAGATTATGATTGAATGCCTTATTGTAATACACTGTGTTCATTTTTATGCTAAAAGCATGCATACTCGCAGAGTAATTTAGGTTTTTATAAAAATGGTCCCAAATTTTTCCAAGTTTTTCCCTTATAATTTTCAGAGTTCGTAATATAAAATAATATTTTTTTCAGAAAATATGACAAACAACATTGCACATAGTACCCTGTAATCAAAATTAAAAAATAATAAAAGTTGTATGAAAAATGAGTAGGTTTACTAAATAAATTTTTACTGCGCATGCGTCAAAGATATCAAAATTTTCTTTGCGTATTATGTTGGATAAATGTATAGAGCAACTTTTGTAAAAGTCTCAAAATCATAGCTTGAAAATTCTGAAAGTAATCGTCTATAGAAAAAGGACAAAATCCGTTGTTTCCAAAATGAAGCAGAAAAAATGAAGGATTTTATCCAAATGTAGTAGTACATCCCGTATTGTGTATTCTATTGACACTAATCAATGAATATATGGATACAACCACTCTTGTTTTTGCTTCAATTTGAGAGTAACGGATTTTCAACTTATTCAATTGACGATTACTTTCAGAATTTTCAACTTATGATTTTGTGACTTTCACAAAAGTTGCTCTATACATTTAGCTAACATAATATGCAAATGAAATTTTGATATCGTTGATGTATGCGCAGTAAAAAATTATTTAGTAAACCAACTCATTTTGAATACAATTATCATTATTTTTAAATTCTGATTGCAGGGTACTGTGTGCAATGCTGTTTGTCATATTTTCTGAAAAAAAATATTATTTTATATTAAGAACTCTGAAAATTATAAGGAAAAAACTTGGAAAAATTTGGGACCATTTTTATAAAATCATTTATTACTCTGCGAGTATGCATGCTATTTGCATAAAAATGAACAAGGCGTATTACAATAAGGCATTCAATCATAATCTAGAGTTTGAGCGCTTTTGCTACATTAGTTTTGACAGGGTTATTCAAAAGATATTCATTCTTTTGTAATTTGTTGACTGTCCCCTATGGGGTTTCGGGAATAAATCTTCACGGAGATGTATGACTTATACTATTATAGTTATACACTAAGAGTTTCGAGATGATTCCTCATGTATTTTTCTAGATATTTAACAAAATGTCTAAAATCGCAAGTGTCCAATAATCAATGGCCATATAGTGCATTTACTTTATGACTTCACTTATTTTTAGGAATTTAGTAATAATAAAAATTACTAATGTTTGCTTAATTATCTTTGCGCCTTTTGCGATTCTTATATTTTAAACACTTTTTAAATGTAATGTAAAAGTTACTTTTCTGAAAATATTATGTGTATTAAAGCGGAAAAAGTATTAAAAAGGTGTAAAATAAGTTAAATCTTATTGTAATACAATAATCTCTAAACATTTCTAAAAATTCTTCCTTAGCCTATATTGTCATATGAATATGAATTGCACAGTGTAATAATTTCCAAACATTTCCGAAAATTCTTCCTTAGCCTATATTGTCATATGAATATGAATTGAATAGTGCGCAAAACAACAGCATTCTTTACCTTTCAGGCAGTGAAATATTTGTTAAACACTATTTAATCTACATGGATAAATAGTGTTAATGTTATTAAAGTAGAGGTATTTTTTTTATTAAATACTGAAAAAAAAATTCGGACCCAAAAGGGTTAAGAAAATTGTGTTACATAGTTACAATAAGTACTACTTTTAGGTAGATTTCGTATGAAATACTACCTATTGCAATCGCACCAGTTTATCTATCTATCTATCTATATATGTATATATATCTCACTTTTTTATGGACACGATAACTTCTATAATTCTTCACCAATCTCTACCAAACTGGTATATAAAATCAAAGGGGATAAAATCTCGGATAAGTTCGTTAATGGGCAAAATCGGACCAAGGGGGTCGGAATAGGGGGCGTTTTTGAGAAAACCGTAAAAACGCCATAACTTCTTAATTAAAGTAGATATCGAATCGGTTTAAAGTTTATAATACTTCTTAAAAGTGGGCCAAAAGTTTATGCGTGACAGAATTTTGATAAATTTAGAAGTGGGCTCAAGGGGCGAAAAAAACAGGGGTTTTGAGAGAAAAAAATTCATAACTTCGTCAATTTTCAAGATATCAAGTCCAACTAAATTTTTTGTAAATATTCTTAAAATTATCTAAAACGTTTGTATTTACAAGTTTTTGATAGGACCAACTTTTACCGATGAAAAAAATTAAAAACGAAAAGAAAAAGGGCGGTGAAAAATGAGAAAAATCCATAACTCCGTGAATTTTTAAGATGTCAAATCTGATTAAATTCATTTTACATCTTCTTAAAAATATCTACAACTTTTATATTGACAAGTTTTTCATAGGACCAATTCGTATAGCAAAAAGAAATTAAACAAAAATAGGAGTTGGAGAAAAAAACCCTCAAATCCAAACTGCTTATATTCTGACTCATTTTTAAATTCATTTTTGATTTTAAACGCATCCAAATGGTAGATCCTCTTATTTAGAAACTGTATAAAGTGACGCATTGGTCAATTTTTTGTTAAAGACAGAATATATTTCAAAAAAGGTTACCAAAAAGGGTATTTTGAACAGAATTTCCCAAAGTCATCGGGTCTGAAAATTTAAGGAAGTATTCAAATAAGAAATTGCGTTTTTTTCTGACTCCTTTTTAAAACCATTTTTGTTCTCAAACGCATCCAATTTACAGATCCTCTTATTTAGGAGCTATATAATGTGTTGCATTGGTAAGTTTTTTTGATAAAGATGGAATACATTTCAAAAAAGGCTACCAAAAAGGGTATTTTGAACAGAATTTTTCGAAATCATCGTGACTGAAAATTTAAGGAAATGTTCAAATAAGAAATTGCGTTTTTTCCGACTCGTTTTTAAATCCATTTTTGCTCTCAAACGCATCCAATTTACAGATCCTCTTATTTTAGAACTATATAATGTGACGCATTGATCTGTTTTTTGATAAAGACAGAATATATTTCGAAAAAGGCTACCGAAAAGGGTATTTTGAACAGAATTTCCCGAAGACTTCTTGATTTGAAAATTTATGGAAGTTTTCACATAGCAAATTGCGCTTTTTATGACTCGTTTTAAAATACATTTTCGCTCTCAAACGCATCCAATTTACAGATCCTCCTATTTAGGAACTATATACTGTGACGCAGTGGCCAGTTTTTTGATAAAGATAGAATATATTTTTAAAAATGCTGTCAAAGTGAGTATTTCGCACAAAATTTTCCGAAGCAATCTTGATTAAAGAATTAAGGATGTATTCAAACAACAAATTGGTTATTTTATGAATCATTTTTAAATTCAATTTTTTTCTCAAATGCATTCAACTGACAGTTTTTTTGTTATTTAGGAACTGTATAATGTACTGTTTTGGTCGATTTTTTAATAAATTCTGAATTTATTTCAAAATATGTTGTCAAAATGGGCATTTTAGCTGAATTTTTTGTAAGATGATTCTGATAAAACCAGTTTTTGCAGAAAAATGAAATTAAAAATTTTTCATAAACGGCCAAATGAAGTTATTAAACTGGGTTTATCTCTAATCATATGTATATATTTTTTTTTTGTTGAAATGAGCACTCTTCGAAATCTACCTCCGCCTATAGGCGGAGGTAGATTTCCCACAGGGTATAATCCCACAGGGATTTTTTTAAATTTAAAATAGAGGCTCTTTTCTCGAGAACATATAATTTGTGGTAAAAAATGAACAAAACTTAATAGTTATTATGTCTAGATAAAAGTTATGTGCAGTTTTGTAAAACTATAAATGTATAAAAGTATAAAAGTTATTTAAAAGTTATAATGCCTAGGAGTAAATATATTTTCTCCTATCGCTATGCGAAATTGTCCAAATGACCAATGAAAAAATGCCGAAGGCGAAAATTATTACTCAAGTCCAAATGCCTGATTTACTGTACTTCGCGGTAATTTAGTCGAACAATGAGTACATACAGCTATTCAGCATGGAGAAAACTATATACTGGTGATGTGTAATGGTTCGCATGTATAATTATCAAAACTTCTTCCTTAATCTATTGTCATACGAATAGTACATGAAATAACTTTATTAAACGCATTTTAGTAAATGAAATCATTGCATATGAATGCATTTATTATACAGGGTGTCCCAGTAGTAATGGGACAATTTTAAAGGGGAGGTAGGGGAGATTACAAAGATTCAGAATTGCATAGCAACCCATGGTCGGAAACGTTTTCCTGGTACAGTAGTGATGACACAAAACCCCAAAAATACAGGATACGAAGAGGTAAAAACATCTTTATTATCCTTAGTATAGTAAAAAACTAGGAAAAAAGAAAATTAAAAATACAGCGATCATCATCAAAGTACCCAGCAAACACAGAACTAACAGATTGGTACAAAAATGATATCTTCCGACAAGTACTAGAGGTGTTATTTCGATAACAGCGATTCGTAACCTAAAAGTATCGATTCTGTCCTTTCCTTCGATATCTTTGGCGATACTTAGATGGGCTATCTTTGTGGTGCCAGAAATATGGCACCACGGCGAAAATCGGCGATATGGGTGATACGTATTCGATACAAATACGTAGGAATTCCGATATTTCTGGCATAAAAAAGTTAATATAAGGGCACAAATTTGATACCCAATGATAATCATTTTGTACTTGTTTTTGATGCACATAGGATTATATAAATCTTGTGCCAGTCAAAAGACATTTTATACCCATGTCGGCGAATACTTTTAATATTTATTTTGCAGCATCTAAACTATTTTAATCCTTTCAGGACCAAATCACTTCCATTGTTGTCAAATCACTTAAATTGCTGAAATGAAAGATACTGGAATTTACAAATATAATTTTGAACAAGGAAAAGCTAAATTTCCCTAACATCATAAACTATTTTTAATCAAAATTCTGGTACCAACTGGGAATTTTCATAAATGTACCACCGTTCTTGAAAGAGTTAAAATACCTCAATTATATTAATTGGAGGAAGGGGGGGGATTCATACATTTTTTAAAATTCTTAAGTTTCAGAATCTTAAATTGTTGCAAGATTTTCTCTAAATTAATTTTATAGAGGGGCATTGAAACGTTTTATTGCGGAAATTTAAGACTGGAGAATACCCCTCCCCCAATATCTTGCAGTTATTAACTTATTTCATGAAGTAGTTTACATTTTTAACTTAATACAGAATCTCTCTGCACTGTGTTATGCTTAAAATAAAAGCCCCCCCCTTTTTTTTTTGGTTATTTTGTATAAATTCTTCCTGCATTCAGTTTCATATGTGTATTTCATTTTTATCATATTAAGGGAAAAAAAAACCTAGTTTTTCCTATATCAACTCTAAACTATTCAGGAAACATATATATATATATATATAGAAACTTGTGATAAACTATTCAATTTATGTTTTTGATTATAAAAAATGCATTTACTATTAATGCTGAAATTAACATGTATATACATATTAAAAAGTTTTTTTTTTTCTCTGATATTGCAGATTTAATTTTTTGTTGTTTCCTCATACGATTTGTCTAAAACTCCATGTTGGGGAAAAAAAAAAGTATTCCAAAGAATCAAATACTTCTCTGACAAGAGGGGAAAGAATAACTTTTTTAATCTTGAAGCATAAAAATATTCTAATTTTTTGCTCAAATATTCAATAGTAATTTCTTTTTTATAGTAAAAATGTTTCATTCCCCTCCCCCCTCCCTGCAATGGCATTTACCTAGAGTTCCAAGTGTAATACATGAAAAATAATCAAATATTGTTTCAAAGCAGTAGACATTTTTCTGATATGTAGGCGTGCATGTGTATATTGGATTTAGGGGGGGGGGGGGGATTTCCTTTATCTTTTCAAACTAATCAGAAGCATAAAAAATAATCTAGTTTATGTTCAATAGCCAACTTGCTTTTGACTATGAGATAAGGATTATTAAAGATGAAATTTGCATTAAATAAAGTTTATTTACAGTTATTGCAGATTTTATTTTCTTTTCCCTTTACGGGATCCATCTTGTAATAATCCGTACACAATAGGGGAAAAAAAAACTAGGGGTTAACACAGATTTTCCCCTCTTGAACAATGAAGTACTTTTGTGATAACATTTTTCATCGCAAAATTATTCTTGAATTTTTGTTTTATCACATTCTATATAATATTGATGCACTCAAAAAAAAAAAAAAAAAAAAAAAAAAAAAAAAAAAAATCCAATAAATTATTAAGTTAACAACATTTTGTTGCTAAGATGCATAAACCATTTAAATAGCAAGAAATACATAAATAAAATTTCGACAATACAAATTTTGGAAGGAGGTGAGTGAGAGGTAATTAAATGGAATAATAACTCATACTTCATAAACTTTTATATTGAGACTTTTGTATGAAATATTTAAAAATTTACTAACTATTTTAAATAGATAATAATTACAAGTTCTAATCAAAATTATCTCTGCATTCATACACATGCACACACCAAATTCATCTTATCTCAAATAAAATGTGAAGCACACAAGCGTAAAAAAGAAAAATCCTTGCCACCCCCCTCCCCTTTTAATTGTGATAAACCTTATGCACCTTCTTTTCAAATTGCAGCTGGAATTAAATTAGATGACTTTAGCTATTTTCTGGCATCATCTGCCAGTTCTTGTCCTTATGTTCCACCTGAAAATACCTACCATGCTAGGATAGATGAAATAAATAGACACAGACAATAAAGAACAGTGCTAATGTTTTCATTGTGCTACTTTTTTTATTAAACATAATTTTTGCTTACAAATTATATATTTAGTATTCAATTAAACAAAAATTTCATTCTTTTTTAAAAAGTTATAGCAGAAATACAATATATTTTATATGTTAACATGAGCTTTCTCAATATATTTTCTTGAATATTCTGAAATGGGCATTCAAGTCTTCAATCCTTTATTCTGAAGTCAGGTATACTTCAAACCCGGATTCCTTCCAAGTAAGGTAAAAAAAAAGTATTGCTCCAAGTTCTGGCTAATTTCTCCACCTATTTTAACAATATAAAATGAAATTTTAGAAAGATCAAAAATTGTAATTTGTACACACAAAATCAAATTATTAAACATACCGAAATATAATAAACAAAATAACTGAATTTTACACCATGAAAATTAATAGAAATATAATAAATAAAATAACTGAATTTTACACCATGAGAATTAGTATATTACACAGGACATTAACACTAAATATATAAAGATGTTTTATTAAAGATATATAAAAATACTTCATACCAGAATTTTTATTTAAGACTAACTAATTTATGTGTGATTTAACCACTAGACAACATTTTTTACTGAATATATTTTCATTATTTCATTACATGGAAGAAAATCAGCTAACTGCAGCCCTTTGATAAAATTCACATTTTTCTGTTATCCTTGGACGACATCTGTGTTTAAGAGATCCTTTGACAAAATTGGCATTAAAGCGATCCTTCAAAGAAATTTGCATTTAAACGATCCCTTGATGACATATGCATTAAAATGATCCTTAGACAAAATTCATGTTTAAGTGATCTTTGACGATATCTGCATTTAAGCATAAGTACAAAAAAAAAAAAAAAAAAAAAAAAAAAAAGCATTATACTCAACATTTTAGCATAAGTGCCCTAATTCTAATATTTTTAAGTTTTAAATTGATACGCACGGCAGCACTTCAAAGAAAATACTGGGCCATGGTACATTGCAACTAAATTCTAGTAATTCTAGGGATGTGCCGGATATTCGACTTCTGCCGGATATCCTGCTTATTTGGCACTCAAACCGGATATTCGTTCTGGCCGAATATTTCAATTATTTCAATATCCAGTTGCTGGATAGGGAAACTTTTTTAAATTCTGTTTTTTACATTTAAAATAACATATAAAATTAATTTGCTCCTTGCTAACCTTATCGAATTAAAAAGCAATGTTAACAAAAATAAATATTTGTATATTTTCACAATTATGAAATCAATGTTTTATATGTGAATGAAGATATATTTAAAATATGACAATATTTTGTCATAATCTATAACAGCAATTGTAAAATCAAAACTAGAATATGTACTACAACTTCAAATTTTCTATTTCTCTTAATTGTTCTTAAAATTTCAGTAATGAAATAATTTAACTCTGAAAAGTTTTATTGTAATTTTCACCAGTCAAAATTTAACTCTAGTGTTCAATTATTCTGTCATAACTGTAGTTGCAAAACCAAAACTAGAATATCAATTGTAACTTTGTTTTGCTTTCAGTTTTAATTGCAGTAATGAAGTAGTTGACTTTTATACTTCAAGTGTTTTGTTATTAACTTTACTAATTATTTGAGTTATGAATATCAACATAAGGTATAAATATCTTATCTGAAAGTTTTATGAAGTTACTGTTAATACATCACAAATTTTGAGCCAGAAATGTGTACAATGGGGAATGGGGCCATCTTGTAAGTGCTAAAGTATTGAGGATTAAAAACCATGTAGAAAAATAGCTTCTAGCAAACTAGAGTTTAATTATGAATATTCATACTCCAGATTCAAAGTGTGTTTGCTTAGAAAATCAAGACTAAAATGTAATCAAAATGGTGCTGATATTAAAGAAACCCTTCAAATTTTGTGGAACATCAATTGCACTAGTTAAGCAGTCAACAATAGAAAAAATTGTGGTAAAAACAAAAAATCATTAAATATACAAATTGCATTTTTTTTAAAACATTTTAGTAAAAATTTTCAAAGCAATTGAATTACACCTTGTTATAAGTCCTCAGTCATGTTAAAATTGCAAGTGACCTTTTAAATAAAGTTCATTCTAAGACTTGCTGTACAATACAAAAAGAGCTTAATAAGAAAACTAACTCTCACTCACAGTCAAGAGGAGTAACAAACATAACTATCCCATTTTGTTAATTATGCGTCAACAGGATAATTTTTTTGTTGTTGTTGTTATGTTAGTCGATACAATGCATCTACATAAAACATCAAAACACTACCTAAATCTGGTGATAGACTAAAGAAAAGATAGAGAACAATATGTATGTAAAGTTAGAAGTTTTATAAGTAAAATTGAAAAAGCAAAATATTAAATTTCAATATTTAATTATTACTATGCATTTGTTTAAATAACTTTGACTTAATAAGTGAATTAAAATCTATTAATCCTTGAATAACATAAAATTACAATAATTCTTTTCTTTAAACAAGCATAAAATTGAGATATTAAAATTAAATATAAGAAATTATTCGGCTGGATACAAGATATCGCTCAAATTTTGTACCAGATATCCATTATCCTGCAAAAATCCACATTCGGTGCATCTCTAACTGATTCTCTATCCAGAGTCTTGATAATTTAAAGAAATTTGTAAAAAACTTCAAAACTATTTGCTAACTGTCAAAATTTTTTCCAAACAGTGTTTGCATTTCGTCTATTTTATGAAACTCTGCAAACAATTAATCAAACTTTCAAACTGTAGCTACTGGACCTTAATAATTAAATAGCGGCTTTTTCTCATAAGCAGCACTCTGCTTTTCTATTTTTTAAACTTATAGCAATTCTGTTTGCACAAATAAATCTTTCTGTAAATACAGCTGATTTTAATTTTAGTTTCTAGAAAAAATTTGTCCTACTATTACACTTCAATGTCATTTTCCATATTTAAAATTTAACATTTAATAACATGTATGTAATAACAGAGGGGTTCACTATATAACTTTGTCTAATGTAATTTGCAGTAGTAATAGTAGCATAAAGATGTAAAATAAACAAATTGTTATGTTTAAAAATAAGTAAAAAAAGTAAAACTAGAATTAATACAGTAGTTTCCCTCAAATCCACAACCGTAAATGCACATAATTTATGGATGTAAACAAGGAAACATTCAGTTCAGATATAGGGAGAAAATTTGAGTTATTTAGCTTTTTATCAATTCTATGCATATAGTTTAATTTGTAGTTTTTGTTAATATTGCTGAATTAATGCTTTTGTTGTTGTTTACGAAGGAAGTGTAAATTTATTTCTGAAAAAATTCAAGCTATTGCTTATATCACTAGTAATTATAATCTTGTTATCAATTATATTTATGTATTAAATTTTTTTAGTTATAAGGCTGGCTAAACTTGAAATAAAACTACTTTAATTTTTCATGATATTGATGTGAATTAGCAATGTATCTTTATGAGGAAAGCTTCATTGAATAATTTAGGAAAGCTACATTTAATCTTTATAATGAATATTTAATCATACATTATTGATTATTAGACTTTTTTTTTCTCATTTCATCAAGGATGAGATCTAATGACATTCTCTTTTTTTTTTCTTTATAATTTACATGTTTCATATTATTAGATAAATAATTTCTACTTTTAGCACTTTTTTTCAACAATTAGCATTAGATATAGTGGGTTTAGGTCATTTTTGTGCATAGGATTAAAATCAGTATGCACTGATAAACATATCTAATGCTCTAAAGATAACTTCAAATATGTAGTTAAAAAAAAATAATAATAATATATATATGCAGATCATTTAACAATAACATAACAAGATCTTTAAGATTTTGCCCAAAAGATCATTGAAGATTAGCTGTAACAGGAACTTTTCTTAATTTGGGAGATTTTTTTAAGCATTAAAATCAAAATATGAAGTTGAAAAAGAGTATTCAAAGACTGGATGTTAGTTATAGCATTTTAATAACAGTCTCATTTATTTTTGTTTTTCATGTTACCTTCAGAATCTATAATGACCAAAAATGTTGACTTCAAACTGTCACTAAAAAACAAAATCCCAAGAAATATTTGAACTAAATATATAAATATATATATATAAAATTACACCCAAATGTTTATTATTAGTAATCAGAAGATTGTTTATAAAGTTTTTATGAATATCAATGTCTCACTTTGTACAGCAGCTTATTCTTTGAACATAAGACTATTTGCTAATACTGTTTAAATTAAAATGCATTTTTTTCCCTATATAAATTCAGAATAATAATTATTTTAAAATGCAATTACACTACTTATAATCCAATAATGTATATCTTTATCAATAAACATGCATACATATGTAGAAGGCAAAAAAAATTATTACAATTTAAACCAAAAAACCTATCCTCCCCCCCCCCCGTAAAAACTAGGTGTTTTGCCAACCCTGTATTGTATTTAATTTATTAAAGTTATAATTTTTTTGTTAAATAAATAAATAAATAAATAAATAAATAAATAATAACTTGCATGTTTGGAAAAATGCATACTGTAGGATACTCCAATAATAAAGATACCAAGGAAGGCCTTCCTGAATTTCTCAATAAAACCACCTAAAAGAAGAAATTAAGAAAATACAATAGATACATACAAACATTTAAATTCTTATTAATATCATTATGAATTAAAATATATGAATATATTATGCACTCAATGACCCTTTTAAACACTTTTGATGCACTGGCAGCCAATTTTAACACTTCCTATGTGCCCCATGGTAATTCCCATAAAAACATCTCTAATTCTATTAGACTTCAAACAAATCAGTATTTTAAAACAAGGCTGTAAAGGTTTTGGACACAATGGTAAAATCCATGGTTTAACCTTTAACTGCTGTGACAAAAATTATTGCATAACTACCGTCAGCGATCAATCGGACCACTTAATCTAAAGAATAAAAATGTTAAATTAACTCTCAGAATACTATTTTTGTATTAAACTACAGGACTATAATAAATAAATTTCAGCTATTCAAATGTCTCTAGAGATATTAATATGTATCGAACAGAAACAAAATTTGTCCATTATCCACAGTTAAGCTAAAAATTACAAGTTAAACCCCAAAACTTAAAAAACTCAGCAGTCTGTGAGACTGCTAACAGTAGTTAAGGGTTAAACCGTACTATCTAAAACCCTTCTGTCTAAAACTGTCCAAAAATATATTTTGTAGTAAAATTTTTATTTATCAAAACAATGCTAAAAATTAAAAATCTTAAAAATTGTCAGTAAAATTACAATACAAAAATACCAATTTAGTAGCAACAACCTAATTGCCCTATGTAACAAAGCAATTACTTTAAAAAGTTTAAATTTAATTGTGTTTGTGTATAATAATTTAACTATTTAGATGAAATTCACATATTTATTTTGCAATACTTTGACGAAATTTGCTTTTTATTAGGATATCCTGACACGAAATTCACTTAAACAACCCAGGAGTTATTCTGATCTGAATTTTCCAAAAATTTAAGACATTCAATTACAAAAATATATTTTTTTAAAAAAGCCATCAATCTGAAATTTTGGAAAAAAAAAAAAAAAAAAAAGTGACTATCACACAAATGGTCACAGAAAAAAAAAATCAATTTTGTTAACACATTCGCTATAAGGTGCCAACATTAAAGGGCCACTCAGCCACCAGCTTGTGATGTCCATTCCAGTCACGCGCTGGTGCGGGAAAATCTTTCACCGATTCTTTGTCATAAAAAGTAAATCTGCTTCTGGGGAAAACCCACTTTTACAGTGCGGCATTAACAATCATCACATCTTCACATAAGCGGCAGCGAACGTGTTAATTGTGAATTTCTTCAGAGGATTGGTGGATGGTGAAAATTTTATCAGATCATCAGAAAAACATCATTCGTTAACCACTTAACCGGCGACAAGTATGGCAATACAGTGCTTTTACCCCCCGACTTACAGTGGCGGATCCAAGGGGTGGGGGTCATGGGAGACATGACCCCCCCCCCCCCTCTTCAAAGATGTATGTACACTGCAGTCTAAATAAAGGTGCTAAAACAGGAATGCAAAATAGCATCTAATCGAAAGAATGTGCTTTTTTTCGAAACTGATCGAGAAAACTTGCAAATTTTCTGTACCTGATCGACATAATTCAGAATTTTTCCGCACCCGATCTGTGAGATTCGCAATTTTCGCGAAGCCGATCAACAAAATTCAGAATTTTTCCATGCCTAATCGATGAAATTCAGAATTTTTCCATGCCTAATCGATGAAATTTAGAAATTTTTCCATGCCTAATCGATGAAATTTTCGTTCTTGTTCGATGAAATACGAATTTTTCCGTACACGAACTAAGAAATATGCATTTCTTAATTGAATGACGAGCTATGCATTTTTTTCCTGCCGTAAACTGATGAAATCCGCGATTTTTTTTCTCGCGATACTGACGAAACTCACGATTGTTCTGCAGACGCTCAAAGATTTATTTAATTTTTACCGTGCCCTATCAAAAAAAATTTGCAGTTTTTCCGTGCCCTATCAACAAAATTAGTGATTTTTTGTTCCGAATCGACAAAATTAGCTATTTTTTCGTTTCGAATCGATAAGATTCGTGAGTATTTTGTATTCGATCGCCAAAATTCATGCAAAGCAGATCGACCATATTTGCGATAATTTCTTTCCCGATCGATGGAATTGTCAATTTTTGTTTGCCATATCAACGTAATTTGCGATAATTTCTTTCCCGATCGATGGAATTGTCAATTTTTGTTCGCCATATCAACGTAATTTGCGATTTTTTTTCTTCATTCCAGATCAACTGTATATCTGCTTTTTACAAAACTGATCGACCATATTTGCGACTTTTTCGTTCCCGATTGACAAAGCTCACAAATTTTCCGTGCCCTACCAAAAGCAATTTTTTCGTTCCCGATTGACTAAATTTGCGCTTTTTACGAAAGCAGTCGACCATATTCGGGATTTTTCTGTGCCCAATTGATGAGATTCACGCCTTTTTCTGTTTTTGTCCATGAAATATGCATTTTTCCGTATCGAACAATAAAATTCGCTATTCTTAACTGACTGATGAAATCTGCATTTTTACCCCACAGTAAATTAATGAAATCTGATTTTTTTTCTCGCGATAAACTGATGAAACTCGTTATTGCTCTGTAGCCGCTCAAAAAATTTTTTGATTTTTCCATATATCATCGACAAAATCTTCGATTTTTCCTTGCCCTATCAACGAAATTAGCGATTTTTTCGTTCCGAATTGATAAAATTAGCGAGTTTTTCGTACCCAATCGCACAAATCGCTCTTTTTATGGAGACAATTGACTGCATTCACGATATTTTTTTCCCCGATTCACGAAATTGGCAATTTTTATGTTCCATAATCAACTCAAAATTTGCAATTTTTTTTATTCCCAATCAAAATTCACAACTTTTTGTGCTCGATCGACAAAATTTGCAGTTTTTCTGAGACATACAGACAAAATTCGAAATTTTTCGAGGGCCGATATACAAAACTCGCGATTTTCCAACGTCCAGTTGACGATATTTTCGATTTTTCCACGCCAGGCCAACGATGTTCGCATTTTTTTGCATGGTAAACAGACAAAACAGGTGACTTTTCCACAACCTATGAACAAAATTTTTTCAAGTATTATAAAAAAAATTAGATTTTTTTCCTTGCCGATAAACGAAATCTGAGATTTTTCGCGTCCGATCGACAGAATTCATGATTTTTACGTGCCTAATCAACAAATTTCGTGATTTTTTTTATGCCCGATCAGCGAAATTTGCTACTTTTTATCGTAATTCCGTTTTCACAAGATTTACTGTATTTTAAAATTGTTTCATTAAATCATCTGTCAAAAGTTGTGACCCCCCCCCCCCCCTTGGAGGTTTGGCTGGATCTGCCCTTGCCGACTTATGTCGCGGCAAATGGTGAAATGGTTAAAGAATAGTAGGGGGGGATGCAAACAAAGAAAAAACTGCTAATTTTAGAAAAAAAAATCGAGAAAAACTGCAAATTTTGTCAAAAAAGTGTCAAAAACCTCCAAATTTCACCACAGAATCGTTAAAAATCTGAGGTCCTCAAAGGGGTCTAAATTGGATTTCTCTCCACACACACACTCTGTTGAAACTTTGCAGAAAATTGTGAAATTTGTCAATGAAGAAATCCTATTCTATTTGCAACCTTGTTTCATTAGTTTCTACAAATTTATTTAATGCAGCAATTTTAAATTTGTAAAGTAGTAAGACTTAATGTAAAATACATCATCTGCTTTTTACCTTCATTAAAATTTTAACTTGAAAATGCTGATTTCAGCCATATTTGTGATGAGGTAATCAGACAACAACCTCACATAAATGGATTCCCTTTCCATGTCAGTTTCTTTAGGAAAGAATTAACGATTTCATGGGTACAGAAATACAAGGAGTAAAATCCAAAAGATAGGTATTTTTGTTCGGCACTACTTGCTTACCCCCAGAATTGTATAAAACCAAAAACTTTCTGCCCACATAATATCGGGTCAAAAACTTGCTGCAAATCAATATAATGTTTAATAAAATTATGTATTACATTATTTTGGCCTGGACGAAATTTGCTTTTATTATGCAACTTGCATCTTTTGCGTGAGTCATGGATGTAATTTGCGTATTTTATGTGATTCATGAACGTAATTCACATTTTTTTACTTGCTTAATGGATGCAATTATTTTTTTATGTATCTCAGGGTCCTAATTTACGTTTTTTGAGGGATATGTCAACAAAATTCACTAATTTTGAGATAGTTATGGATGTAATTCACGTTTTTTATGTGATTTTAATGAACATAATTAACATTTTTTACGCAATTTTAATGCAATTCATGGATGTAATTTGCCTTTTTTGAGCGATCTGTCGATGAAATTAGAGGAGGTTTTCTTGAGCGATTTATGAACATAATTCGCATTTTTTATCTGATTTATAGACGTAATTCACTATTTTTATGAGATTCATGGACGTAATTTGCATTTTTTGAGCGATCTGTCAACATTATCCACGTTTTTTGGACAATCTGTTGCTGAAATTTGTGTTTTTTGAGCGATTGATGAATGTAATTCTCATTTTTTATGCAATTCATGAAATAGTTTGTTTTGATGCGATTTTATAGACCTGATTTGCTATATTCATGGCCATAATTTGCGTTGTTTAAGAGATTTGTCAATGATATTTGTGTTTTTTTGAGTGATTTATTGATGCAATTCGCATTTTTTAAGTGAGTCATGAGCGTATTTTGGTTTTTTGAGCGATCTGTCGATGAAATTTGCATTTTTTGAGCAATTTAATCATGCAATTCACATTTTTTAAGCGATTTACGGATGAAATTTGCGTTTTTGAGCAATCTGTTGGCATAATTTGCATTTTGAGCAATTTATTGGCATAATTTGTGTTTTTTAAGCAATTTATGGACATGATTAGCATTTTTTGAACGATTTATGGAAAAAAAAAAACCTCATAAAATTATAAATTCTCATTTTTAATGCAGAGCATCATTCCGTTGATTAAATTCATGTTTTTGAGTAATTTATGAGCGCAATTCTCATATTTTATGAGATTCCTAAAACGTAACTTGCATAATTTTTTTTTTTTTTTTTTTTACACAATTTTATAGACGTAATTCACTATTTTTATGAGATTCATGTACTTAATTTGCGTTTTTGAACAATCTGTAGACAAAATTTACGTTCTTTGAGCAATTTATGGATTTAATTCGTGTTTTTATGCAATTCATGAACATAATTCGCATTTTTTACATGATTCATATTTGTAATTTGCTATTTTTTAGTAATCTGTCGATGAAATTTGCATTTTTTGAACAATTTGTCAATGAAATTTGCATTTTCTAAGTGATTTATGGACGTAATTCGCATTTTTGAGGGATTTATGATGTAATTCACATTTTTTTACACGATTCATGGACCTAATTTGCATTTTTTGAACAATTCACTGATTTGTGTTTACTATGTGTGCATGAGTTGCATAAAAAATTCACATTTTTTTATGCAATTCATGCACTAAATTCGCATTTTTACAAAAATCATGCATGAAATTAGCGTTCTTTGTGAGATTTATCGACAGAATTTGTTATCCGTGCAGTCTTTGGTTAATATTTGCATTTTTTATGTCATCTTTGGATGTAAAGTGTGTAATTTTTTGCTGTGTCAGTTTACTATACCTTTTGCGAGCCGTACGATCACACCACACATCCACTTCAGCATAAGTAATTCATTGGGTGTCGTTTAAATAAGAAAGTTTATGGTATTGTTCTGAAAAGATTTCAGAAAAAAGTTGTTTTATTCAGAACACGATGATGAAACAAGCTAATGCTATGGAAATTGGCCAAATTGCTTCACAAACTTTAATAAAAAAAAATTGATCAAACAGATCTGGATTAACGGGGTTCTACTGTACTAAAAAAACTTACAAAAATAAAAATTGTTTCTTTCCTAAAATTTTCTGCACAAAGTGTGCGTCCGTCTATTACACAACTCTGGTTATCCTGTTGACCAAAAAATTATCCCTGAACCGTAAGATTAAATGCCAATGAAGGATGATCATGAATGTCACATTCATAGATATTACAGAGTTTCCCCCAGGTTTAAAAAGAAAAGGGGCAGGACACTACTGTTCTGAAAAGGGCATTTTTATAGAGTTGAATCTAGAATCTAGAGGTTCAAAAAATCGTGGAAATACAGACATTGTTTCAAAGAATCCAGAAAAAAAAAATCCAAACATTTTGTCAAAAAAAAAAAAAAAAAAAAAAGGGGGGGGGGACAAATATTGTCAAAAGATCTTGGAAAAAAAAAACAGACAGATTTTGTTTAAAAAAAAATATCGCAAAAAACAGCAGGTTTTTGATAACAGATCTCTAAAAATAAAAACCTGACAAAATTGTTAAAAGATGTCAAAAAATGGCAAATTTCTTCAAAAATCTCGAAAAAACGTCAATTTTGTCAAGTTTAATCACGAAAAAACAAATTTAAAAAAAGGGCCACAAAAAAAAGCACATAGTTTGTAACGGGAGTGGAATCAACCCCCCTTTTCTCTAAATATGCCCTGGATGCAATTTTCTCTACACACGAAAATGATTGTGAATCAGGAAAATCCACTTTAGAAGCAAGAACACCATTCGAAGCAGTAAAATCAGTTTTTAGAACAGAAAAATTCACTTATTGGGGATTAACTTTTTTTTTGTGCCCCTTTGACACAATTTGCATTTTTTTTTTTTTTTCTATCTCTTGAAGAAATTGCTGTTTTTTGAGAATTTGTTTTTACTGCGATTTTTCTAAGACAGTTGCCGTGTTTTGTGAAATTTTCAGTTTTTTGTGAATCGTTTAACTTTTCGTTTATAGCAATTTTTGGACTAATTTTGTCTTTTTTTTCACGATCTTTCGAGGAAATCTGCCGCCTTTTTCAGAATTTTCCGACGAAATTAACCATTTTTTTTAGCGAATCTTACCAGAAGTTAGTCCTTATTTCACGATTTTTTTAACAAAATTTACTGTTTTTTCACAATTTTTTGATGAAGTTACGCATTTCACGAGACGCGTAAAAGCTATTTTTCGCATAATTTACGCTGTGCGTCCG
The DNA here is from genome assembly GCA_964019185.1 of Maratus speculifer. NCBI lineage: Eukaryota > Metazoa > Arthropoda > Arachnida > Araneae > Salticidae > Maratus > Maratus speculifer. Next base: position 386,250,780 of record OZ025291.1, read on the forward strand.
CATCATCGCTCAAGGGCTGCGTTTTTTCAAATGTGGGCAAGAAGGGCGCTATTTTTTTTGAATGAGTGACAAGAGGGGTGCTAGTTTCTGGATTAGGGGGAAGAGGGGCACTATTGTTTAAACTAAAGAGCAGGAGGGGCAGAGCGAGAAACCCTCTGAAACCCTCTGGGGGAATCTCTGGATATTAAATACAATACAAATATTTGAAACATCAACACGTGATTTTTATTTGTATTTTCATTAATATTCTACTAATTATAATTTTCTCGCTTTTTTATTTAAAAATTATGTCAATATGTATAACTCATGGGTGCAAGTTTGAAATTTTGCCAAGACTGAAAATATTTTGACCTTCCTCCTTCACCACTGACTGAGCACATACGCATGTAACTTGTGTTTTTTCCAAGACCATCTGATGAAATTAGTCCCCCCCCCCATCTTTCAACTAATTTTGCAACTTTTCTATGATTTTAAACCAAAACTTGCAATTTTCTACTATTTTTAGCCGAAAAATTTGCAATTTTTCTATGGCTTTTAGGCAAAATTTGTGATTTTTCTATGGTTTTCAGCTGAAATCTGCCATTTTTCGACGAAATCTAAGTATTTTGTATGATCTTTTGGAGAAATTCGTGTCTTTTTGACGATCCTTTGAAAGAAATCATGTCTTCTTTTCGATCCTTGGACAGAAATTGCATCTTCTTCGTGATCCTTGATCAGAAATCGCATTTTCCCTGTTATCATTTGATGCAAATCGTAGGGTTTTTTTTGGGATCATTTCGCAGCAACCAATTTTTTTCTCAATCTTTTGGCAACATTTGCTTCTTTTCCACAATCCTTCGATTAAATTCACATCTTTATTGCGATCTTTTGACAAAAATTGTACCTATTTTGTATTCTTTAACCGGAAATAGCGTCTTTTTCAAAATCGTTTGACAGAAATAGCGTCTTTTTCACGATCCTTGAACAGAAATAGCATCTTTTTCAAAATCCTTGAACAGAAATCACGTCTTTTTGTGATACTTTGACAAAAATTGCGTTTTTCCTGCAATCATTTGATGAAAATAGTGGAATTGTTTTCTATCATTTGATGGAAATCACGTCTTTTTCTCGATCTTTTGGCACAAATTACGTCTTTTCAACGATTCTTTGACTAAATTCATGTTTTTATTCCCACAGTCATTTGATTAAATTCACGTCTTTTTGTTGATCCTTTGACAAAAATTGCATCTATTTAGTATTCTTTGACCAGAGATGGCATGTTTTCCACGATTCTTTGACAGGAATGGCATTTTTTCCTATAATCTTTTGACTGAAAACTCATCTTTTCCACTGCCTTTTAACAGGAATAGCGCGTTTTTGGGATCTTACAACAAAAAGAGCATGTTTTTCGCGATCCTTCGACAGAAATAGATTATTTTTCTGCCAGCTTTTGACAACAAATGCGTCTTTTTTTGCAATCCTTTGACAGAAATAGCACTTTTTTCCACGATCATTTCACGAAAATCATGTTTTTCTTTCTGCGATCCTTTGAAGAAAAGCGTGTGTTTTTCGCGATCTGCTTCTGTATTCAGAGATTTTTCCGTCTCGTTTCCATCTTCAGGAATTTTTAAAAGACGGAATTCTGTCTCAGGATGGAAAAACTTGCACTCATGGTATAACTTGGCTATCAGTTTGGTGAAATTGGTTGACATAACCAAATAGCACCTTCTGTTCTACATTTATTTTTATTTATTAAATAATATTAATGATTATAATGTAATAAAAGATTAAAAGCTAAAATAGTAGTTTGTGATTCATGATTGTTGTTTATGAAATGAGTTATTTTCTTATTTCACTACATTTTTAATGAAATTTTAATTATGTTACAATACTGATAAAGTATATTTGATATAAAATAAAATATTGTGAAATAAAATACTTTATTTAGAACTTAATGTGTACTTTCTGACTTCCATATAAAAATTTTATCTGTAAAGTAAAAACTTTTGCATCCAATCTGAAAAGAGAAGACTACAACAATACGTGAGAAACTTAAGAATTTTGCAGTAAAATATGTCCTAAAGAAAGTTTTAAAAAATATTTTTATTTTCACCCCTATCTCCCCTCATACAATAAAAAAGTTCATAATAATTATGAGAGTAATTAATGTTTTTTTTTTTTTTTTGTGTAACCTTTTTTTTTGTGTGTATGTGTGTGTGTAACTGTATTACATAAAACTTTTATTAAAAACATACTACAAAGAAAAAATAAGCTCAATTTGGGACAAAAGATTGTAATATGGATCATTTTTTAAAAACAAACTATTGCACAACTTTTTAATATAATATTGAATAATGAACAGGAAATCAATCCAAATTTTCAGATTTATTCAGTTTTCTAATTAAACATAGTATCAATGTGACTTGTTTAAGTTTAAACAATTATTTTTCTTAGAAAGTTTATATTGTAGTTGTGACTGGTTACTTTTTTGGTCACTATAATTTGAATAGCTAGTTTGCATATTTATCCAAATAATCTGTAGAATAAACGCCTACTGGCCAGTTTGATTCTACCTGTTGACATTTTCTGAAAGAAAATTGCTAACACTTCAAATTATTTTTTAACATTTTTCTTGAAAATATATAAATACGATTATTTTTTTTATGAAAACTACTTGTTTTATTTTTTAAGTGACATTTCTGTTGGCACAATTGCAAATTTCTTTGTGAAGATTCTTTTTTCCATAAGTTTGTTTTCCTTTTTATATTTTAAATACTTGTCTCAGAAAAGCACATTATTTTATTAAAAAAAGGATTAACAAAATGAATACCTCTTTAATATTTAGTTTGTTTTCAATATTAATGTAAGTCAAATAATGAAATAGAAAAATGCTTATTATTACTGACTCTAAAGTTTTCTTAATGTGCAATTAATCGGTGACATTAAAAATATTCAGAACAGAATATTAATTTGGAAAAATTTCCTATACAGATCATAACTTCTTAGCTAGTATCTGCCTTCAAAAGAAAATAGATATAAATAAAAGAAATTATTTATTCCAATTTATTACGTAGGTCTAGCTGACGATTTCTTATAAGAAGTATAATTATATATCTATAAGTCATGTGCAGTGTTCTCGCTGACACTTGACCAACGTTAGTAATATGACTAATTAAAAAGTAAAAATCATTCACTAAGTGAAAAAAATATTAGGAAAATAGATTTGCAATGTAGCACAGAAAGTTCAAGCTTTTAATGTACTTTCCCTTTTTTTCAATATGTTCTAAAATAACCAAAGTTTTTATAACTGCGACAGAGATTGTTATTAATCTAATTTCAACTATCCGCTACAAATATTAAATATATGTATGAAAAAGAAAAAGCAAAAATTGAACACTAGCAATTTTGCAAATCTAATCGCTTGTTTACTCGCCAAATGAAGAATTTAATTGCAATTTGGCACAATGGCACGCAACAGTGAGAACACCAGTCATGTGGGATCAGCAAACAATTTTTAAATTTCTAGTTGAAAAAATTTGCTTTATTTTGGTTAGAGTGAAAAAAAAAAATGTAATAATATCATTTGTCCATTTTTATTCATACAAAGCAAAATACATTTGGACATTATTTATAATTTACAGAATATAATAAATTTTGACTTGAAATTCCATAAAGTACATACATACATTAAAAATATATAGTAGTAAATAATAATTATAAATAAAATAAAAATCTAGGCATAAAATAGCTTGTATTTTTAGTACAAGTTTTATTTTACAGTTGAGATAAAATATAAATTTTCACGGAAAAAAGCTTAATTGCATACACACAACATAAAATATCAACCCCCCCCCCTCCACACACACACACAGACACCATAACATTTCTCTCAAAAGTGTTATTCGGGGGTTAGAATCTCCCAAAGTCTGAATTCTCCAGTGTATTAAAACTTCTGTACATTAATACAGAACAAATCTTAGCCCCCCCCCCTTTTTTTCTAGATATGCTACTAATGCAGAAATACAGACTTAAACTGAATATACTTTGCTGAGGATGTATGATTTCAATGAAAATTTGCTTTCATAAGTAATTTTACTTATTCAGGGTTCATACTGATTTTCCAAGAAAAATTCCCTGATATATTTCCCGGGATGTACAATTTTTACATATCAACAATTAATGACATTTTGATATTACATATAACAATAACAGGGCCGAACTAGAGGGGGGCAGAGGGGGCATTTGCTCTCAGCGCTACCAGAACAGAAGGTGAAGTGGGCGCTAAATTAAGATTTTGTTTGGTGTGTTTCATAAAAGAATGCTTAAATGTGGTGGGGGGGGGGGGTGCCAAAACCCATGTTTGCCCTGGGCGCAAAAAAGGCTAACTTCGACGCTGGACAATAAAGCACACAAATAGTAACAACTGCCCCCAATTTCCCAGAATAGACTATCAATTTGACAGGTTTTGCCTAGGTTTGGGAAATTTTTTGCATTATCCCCTGATTTTTACAACCTAAAATTTATCCCATGATTTTCCCAGGAACCCCATATTCCCATGATGAGTATGAACCCTGTTATTTTTTTATGTTTAATTATATATTTATTTTATACAATGCAGGGTAGATATAAAAAAATTTGCAAAATTCTCTTAATGCAGCAAACAAATATATGTGTGGTAAAATAGATATTGCATAAAAATGTTTAATTTTAACTTATTATTAATTAAAATGTTTATTAAACTACATGATATTGAGGTGTCCAAAACTAGTACAAATTGAAATAAATTACTTAATGAATTATTACTCACAATCTGAAATATTCCATAAAAAGTTATTATAATTAACAGAAATGCAATTCCATTTACTTAAGAATGCTGTTGTTATGATTCAATATGCTTTAATCAGTCAATAAATTATAAAATTTCTGCTTCAACTTTTCTCTAAATGTGGCTAAAACTGGAGCATTCACCTTAACATAACTTTTACGTTTTACAAAGTAGGCCGCAAAAAAAATAATAATAATAACCGATATTAACCGCTAACTAATTTTTAGGCTATCCGGTGAAAAATGTTTGGGAAATTCTTGTTTTACTATTAATTTTAAAGCAGGCCTAACTGTAAATGTAAACATTAGTTTACATTTTTGTAACTCACATCTACAATATTTAAAAATTAAATTTAATGATAAAATGAAATAACAATACAAACAATATTTAGTAAAGCACTTACCTTTTATATTTAAAGTAAAACCATGGCCACGTGCTCCACAATCCCGATCGTTCGAATCGAATACACGCAACACAGATCCGCTCGCCGGTAGCCGCCATTGCAAAATTCCCTCCAATTCTCCATAGCGATGTACTGTTGCCACTTTTCACTGACAAAGTTGTACACGAATAACATGGCAGGCTATCGATGCCTAATCGATGACGCGCTAGAAAATTATAATATTTATGGTCTCAAACTTACACCAGAGGGAGCATGCATTAGTGGCATGCTAAACAACTGTCATGTGTGGGATAGTTGACAGATAACAGTATTTAACGATTTTACAGGGCCTCTATTTAATATCGCCTGCCTTACACTATATTGACATCACTTGTACGATATAACATTATTTTATCATTAAAAAATGTCGCAATGGTACATGAAAATCGATGTACTTGACAATCATGATAAACTTGACATCACATAGTGACTTTTTTGACAAATATGTGTTTGCTGGGTAGGTATTTGAAATTATGACTCCAGACCGTGATGCATGAAAGTGCATATCCGGCACATGGAAGATCTAATGCTCTTGCAAATACTGTGAATGTCCTGAACATCTCGAACAGTTACCATGATGCGTGCAACAAGTTCCTCAGCACTTTCCAGCGTTGTCCTACCATTTTTGCAACACTAAGAACAATAAACATGTTTTATCTCCATGTTCGTGTCCTTTCTTTCTTGTGCCTTGTGTCGTCGCTACTGTGCCAGGAAAGCATTTCCAATTTGGGTTTGCTGTGTAAATCTGAATCCTTATGATGTCCCCTACGTCCCCTTAAAGTTGTCACATTACTTATGGGACACACTGTATATGAATCGTTTTATAAACGTTATATCGTAATAAATAAGAATCTTGAAATTTTAGAAAGAGTTAACTTTTGTGATTTGATTAGATACTTTTAACAGTCTATTATTTTAACACAATCTAACTTATTGGTAAAGTTATCATACGATTGCGTAATATTATTTAAAGTACGAATTTTGTACTTTAAGTACAATTAACGCAAATTTATTTATTTATTTGGCAAAATTTTGAAAAAAAAATTAAGACTGAATTGGTTGTCAACAAACTTTCTTCTTTTTATTATGATCATTAGTATTTATCATAAATAAAATCATTAGATCTTTATAATATTTGAATTTTTATTAATTAAGGCTGAGAAAGAATGAGTTTTAAAGATTATGTGCAGCATGAAATTGAAGATAAACTGTATGCAACCTCGGCAAATATGAACTGTTCCTTGCAACACTTTTTATTGTATGTCTCGTGCACAAAACTATCACTAAAGAAAACAAATACTACTAATATGTTTTTATAAATGTAGAAAATTAATTCAATATAAAAAGCTGGTTTTCCCAAGAAAAAAGACTATGAAAAGATTTAAAAATTTCAACATAAAAATCCATAATTGTTTGTTTTAAAAAAATGTTCAAATAAGAAAAGGACGAAGTACCATTCGGAAAATATGAATTATTTAATGTTACGGGAAAATAAAAAGTTTTCTTTTTATTAAAAAAGATACCAGAATTTTTAAAAATATATTAATAAAATTAAAAAAAAACACACTATCGTTTAATAAAAACCATTTCCAAACTCTGTTTCTTCTCTAATACAAATATTTTACTGCAAAAATTTCGTTAATTGAATGAGATAAATGTGCAGACTAAATTATTTTATCAGAGGTAAACTAAAAGGAAAAATAAATCAATATTTGTAGTTTTTTCTATCACTGAAATAATTAATCAAAATGTAATTATGTATATAATGGGAAAAGAAATTTAATTATTTGTTCATTTCATTAGAAACTTTATTTTATTAGCTTAGAACATTCGGTTAACAGTTTTATTCGTGTGAAAAATGATTTTTAAAATTATCAGCATTGTCAGCATATCAGCATTTTATGTACCATAACATTTTAATTTATATCAGCGATAACATTTATAAATATTTAGTACTGTGCATTTCCATGAATTTAACACGAAATTATAACGATCAATGATTTTAAAAAAGCACAGAATATCAGAAGTACTTGTTGCTTTAGATACCACATTCATATACTATACGTATGCATGTTTAGTAATTAAATTAAAATGTATTATTTGATGCGTTTTTAAACGCAGGTAAAATAGGTATAGCCATAATGTTAATCGTAAAAATATAATCTTCTAACCGTTTACTTTCTTATACCTGACTAGGAGGGCTCCGCCCCCCTGCTCGCTACGCTCGCCAACCCCCCGCGTTTCGCGATTAAAATGTGGTAGGCTACCCCTGCTTGCTGCGCTCGCCAATACCCCATGGAATCACTTCGCGATACTTTATTTTCCATACACTCAATTTTGGTATTCCTCTCATAAACGTACACTTATTAAAATACCGAGCAATAAATATCCATAAAAACCAGGAAAATCTACCAAAATAGCATCATAGGGGGAAAAAAAGGAAGTGTACTCATTTCCAAGTCTACCCAGGAGGTAAAGTACTGGACTCGTTTTAGCCCAGGTAATGATAAAAAATGAGTTGTCACTCTAAATGTGAGCATTTTAAAATTTTTTATTTTTACCTTTACAGCTAACTGATGCAAAGTAAAGGGGTTCTCCAACTTCTGACCATTCTGAAAGAAAATCTTGATATTATTTGAAGAAATGCATTGTGATAGTGCCATATAGAACTGAACTTGTGCAAAACTTCAACAATCTTGATATTTTTACGTTACAATACTTCCTTGTATACAATGTTCTCCAACTTGTGACCATCCTTAATGAAAATCTTGATATTATTTGAAGAAGTACATCGTGATATCGCCACATACAACTGACCATGTGCAAAAATTGGCCGGTCAATGTAAAGTCCAACTCTTTCAAATGTTTGTCCTTGGGATTTATTAATTGTCAATGCATAAGCTAGTCTAACTGGAAACTGTCTGCGATATAATACAAATGGCAGCTGGGCATGACCTCCTGATGTATCTAGTTGAATTCTTGGAATATTAACTATAGTTCCAGTTTGATCACCAGTAATAATTTTTGCAGTTAAAATCCTAGCATGAATATTTTGAACAAGTAAACGTGTTCCATTACATAATCCGTCAGCTACTGATAAATTTCGAATCAACATGACTATGCATCCGACTTTTAATTTTAACTTGTGAGGTGGCATACCACAAGGGGTGAGTGAATGCAAGTATTCATCAGGATATCTGAGTGTTGCTTCTTCTTCTCGAGTGTCAGTTCTGTCGATTCCAGTCAAAGTTGCCTTGTCAATGCTGTAGCAAATTATTTCTTTTCCAGGTATCTTATCTAAAATTTTTTCATTAACTCTGTTAACTTCATCATTTTGAGGAGACAATATAATTCTTGACTGAGGATCAATAGCAAAATCTGTGACATCTTCAAAAAACCACTGTACCAAGTTGGAACAAAAAAGAGCAGATGATGTTTCAATTTCAAGCTCATTGACATCTCCATTACCAATCTGTAGCAGCCATTTTGAAAAATTCCCTGTCTCAGTTGCTACACGCATGTTAATCTTCAGATGATGAATTTCAAACAGTTTCCAAAGGGTGGATGATTTCAAACACTGAGAAATAATTTGTGCGCGGGAAGCTTTCTTTACAACTGGTAGAACTTGTCTGAAATCCCCACCAAGTATAATTGTTTTTCCTCCAAAATGTATATCACAATTCATAACATCACGTAATGTACGATCAATAATCTCCAATGCTTTCCTTGGAATCATACTTGCTTCATCCCAAATAACTACATCAATTTCTTTTAGTCTAAGCTTGTCACGCTTCTTAAGAAAGCAAATACCATCTTCTCTAAGATCTATAGGCAAGTTGAAAAATCGGTGAGAAGTTGTCCCACCTGGTAATAAAATGGATGCAATGCCAGTCCATGCAATACATATGACTTTCTTCTGCAATGTTATAAGTTTGTGATACATCCCCTTATACAGAAAAGTTTTCCCAGTTCCACCTGGTCCATCTATGAAGAAACACTGAGCTTGATTTTCACTAATGCAATGTATGATCCTGTCATAAACCTTTCTCTGATCCACATTAAATTTACTCTCAATGTCTGTGCATTTCCTTAGATGACTATCGAAAGAAAAATGATCTGGAGGATTGAGGAAAGAATGTGGTTCTGGCAATCCAAATTCCTTACAAGACCTATTATCTGCATGAAAATGAGCTTCAATCTCAAATAAAGCTTCAGATTCACTACTGTTTCGATCAGTTAGATGATGCTTGAAAGTATCCCACAGTTGCAAAGCATTAGACGGTTCATCTCCTATAACATAGTATACAAAGAACTTTCTGAACTCTCTTGGCATTAAAATAGATGCAGCTTCTTGTAACACAGCAGTAGCTTCTTCACTGGTTTCTGTTAATCCCATTGCAATTGCTGCTTCTCTATAAGTGCAATAAATTACTCCTTCATGTCTGCGAAGATCTTCAAAGCATGTCGCTCCAGCAACTCTATTTAAAATTAGCTTAAGGAAGAATCGTTCTGAATCTTTTGGGGAAACATTAACAATCCGTCCAATTACTTTATCAGCTCTCTTTCTTGGAATCCACTTTTTGCTTCCTGCATTCCAGGAATAATGTTCAGGTATGTTACAATAATGTATTTTTCTTGCAGATTCGCATTCTTTATTCAAATTGAACCATCCAAGTAACATAGTTTTGCAATCTTTATTTAGAGCTATTTGTTCTGATCCTTCTTTAAATGTGACGTACTGTTGATTCTCAAGGTGCACTGGTAGTCTTATAACAGTGTGACTTCTATCATGCAAGGGCAGTGAATTTAATCTCCAAGCTGCTTCCATGGGACTTATATATCGACTGTCAATATATTTTTGAACCTCATTAGTGTCTCCAAGCTTCATCTCCATTCTTGCACGATCATGTCCCTTATGAATGTATTTATGAATATATTTAACTGCCATAACTGAAGCGCAGTATTCCACATTTAAATGACAATCAAACTTCTTCAATAAGTATGGGTTATGTGGAACAACCATTCTGTTGTCAACATAGTGAACTTTGCCATTTACTTTGGAATGATATGCATAAAGTCTATCTGTATTGTTTCTTCTTCTGTACTTAGGAAAGCCATCTCCACTCATATCAGTCTCTTCACAGAAATTTTTTGGAAATTTTTTTGAGCATTCATTCTTTTGTTTATCCCAACAAAGAAGACCTTCTACATGAGGACCATGCATCATGTGTCTCAGTTGGTAGTAACGTAGAGAAGAGTCCTCATCAGATAATTCTGCACATACAAATCTATCTACATCCTGTGGCTGAAGAAGCTTGCAATCAGTTCTCAATGCTGCTAAGATATGGGCATGTGGAAGACCTCGTTTCTGGAATTCGATTGTATACACATATGCAACAATGGGTCCAAGCAACTGTCTTTCTACAATATCTTTAATCAATTCCTTTACTTTAGCCTGAAAAATATCTGTTACTATAGTTGGAATATCATTTACAGTTGTTCCAGGAGAAAAGTAATTTTTAAGAACGTTTGTAATCTCTGTCCATTTTGGGTTACAAGTCATTGTTATAAAAAAGTCGGGTCTTCCAACCTTTCGGCATATTGCCATGGAATCTTGATACAATTGTTGTAAACTTCGAGGAGAACCAATATAAGTTGCAGGTAGAATAACAGCATTACCAAGTCGTACTGTATTTTCCTCATTTAATACACTTCTTTCTAAGTGATCGACTAATCCCTGGTAACATTCCGATCTGAGTTGTTGCTGGTTGAATCTTATGAAATCTAAACGTTGACGTTTAACTAATACATAACAGTTAATGATATACTGCTGTGTAAGTTTTCCAGCATTTAGCAAAGGATTAAATTTATTCTTCCGTAATGCTAAACGATGACCAAAATATTGTAAAGGTGTAATCTTTGTACCCTTTTTCGACAACATATTGTAAGTCCATCCTAGATCACCATGAGGAAATAATATGGGAAATGTCATGGGATCTGCATGTTGCGAGGTTTGACTGATAATGGTGGTCTCAGTGCCATTTTCTTGTTTTGAATAAACTTTAAGATCCACACATGGGATACAATTATCTTTTGACTCAATTATAAAAGCAACTTCTGAAGTTGTTGGTTTATTATACCTTCGCTGATCATCAAACTTGTAGGTTATAAAATTTAAAACGTATTCCGGTCCATCAGTTGTATTTAATTCACGTAACATTCTGTAATTTTTTGCATAAGGATTTATACGTCTGAGAAGTTTTTCAACTTTAAGATTAATTTCTGAATATTCAGAATTCATGCGCAGATTTGCTGCCTTTTCTTCATCATCATAAATATAAATCTGTCCATTTCGAGGTCGATTTCCTTTAAAGTTTTCAAGTGAAGTAGATGCATAATGATAAACCTGACCTTGAATTTTAATAAGGGGAGGACCTCTTCCTTGCACATCTTCGATATTAGCTGCAAACGTAGCAAAAGCAAACGATGAGTTGTAAGCCCTAATGTTTGCTCTAAAATGTTTTGCGTCTGGATTATTTGATGTAAGTAAATCTTTAAGTTCCGTTGGATACTCAGAAAGAGGAGGTATATTAACAACACCACCATGACAACAAGAATTCACAGTTCTTCCTTTCTGTTCTTTAAAATGAATAGCTCCACAGTGAATACATTCCATATTATATTCACCTAAAGAATGTTTTTCAACATTGCATACTGAGCAAAGACTGATATCTGCAGCAAAAAGATATTTCTTTTTTGAGACTCTGATTTTTTTTTTCTTTATGAGAAATAGCTTTGCATTCTTTATGAGAAATATTTCTGATAGAACTGTTTAACGGTTGCAATATTATAGAATTGTGTGCAGAGTGTCCAACTTTTTCTTCTAGAACATTTATTCTGTCTTGAGACTGAGCTGCTACAATAAAATTTATATTTCTTTCTTGTGTTACTACTTCAGACATTGTCTCCTCAAAATGTGAAAAATTGGTTGTTTTTTCTGTAAGATTTGTAGCATATGTTGTAGTACCCAAAATATGAAGTCTATTTGCTGCTCTTGCTTTTTCCCTATTTGCAGCTAGTCGAGCCTTTGCTTCTTCAGAAGGTTCATTTTCTGCATAAATTTTCAAACCTTTATGCCTTTTTTGTACAATTTCTTCAAGAGAACTTTCAATAAACTTCGAATAAGGTTCAGTGTTGCATATTATAGAAGGACCTACTTCAGGAAAAACTGTTGTATTTCTACATGATGTGCCTGCATTTTTGAATGGCAGCAATATTATTGAATTTGAAGAATGTGAATCTTTTTCTTTTACATTTATTGACTCCTGCGATTCCACTATGCATTCTGCAGCACATATTGAAGAGGTCAAAACATGAAGTTTGTTTGCCGCTATTGTTTTTTTCCTGTTTGAAATTAATCGAGTCTTAGCCTCTTTATAAGGTTTCGTTTCAGCACTTATTTTTAAATGTTTAAATCTTTTTTGTTCCAATTCTTTTGCAGTATTTTCTAAATAGCTAGTGTTGCACAATATTCCAGAAGGACCTACAGCACATGTTTCAGAAGGTAAAACAGAATGTCTTTTTGCTGTTGCTTTTTTCCTATTTTCTGCTAGTTGTGCCTTTGCTTCTTCAGAAGCTTCACAATCAGCAATAATTTTCATACTTGTCCATCTTTTTTGTTGTATTTCTTTTCCAGAATATTCAGTAGAATTAAAAATTTCCTGATATTCTTTATTAGAAGCATTTGTCACCGAACTGTTTAATGGATGCAGCATTGCAGAATTGTGTGTACACCCTATTTCTTCAAGAGCACCATTTCTAGAGGGACCAGCATTACACAAAATATTACTTGTACTTTCATTAGAAATCTCCACTTCTACAATATTACTTAATTTTCCAGAAGGATTCTCAATAGATTGCTTGAAAGATATGTTTTTCTTTTTGGCAGCATACCGAGCCTGTGCTTTTCTACCTTGAGCTTGTTTTTTTTCTAAAATATTGTGAGATATGTTCTGTACTCTTCTATTTGTACATATTGTTTCTTTAGATTTGTCAGTTAGTTTTGCCCTCCATATTTTTTTATATTCATTGTTTAATATTCTTTTTTGTTGAATCTTCCTTTCTTTTGTTATTTCCTCAGAAGAAACTGCTTCTTTAAAAACTGGAAAAGTATTTGTTTGATTTATTTTGTCTGTTTTATTTTGAAATTTTTGTTTTTCACTCCATCTCTTTTGACGTTCACTGGATAATCTTCTTTTTCTTTGAATCTCTGTTTCATCCATTTTAAATACAATAGATAATCTAATAATTAGCTGAAATGTATAGTGGGGAAAAAAAGCTTATATACAATGAATGCATTGTGAGGAAGAACAAGAATAAGTGGGATTCCATGGTAACCAATGTCCTGTTTGATATTTTCGCCAAACTGACATAAAAAAAATCTCGCCAAACCCAGTATTGTCGGGTTGCGTGTTATTTATTTTAAACTATTAAAAAGATCATTCGTTTATATAAAATATTATAGTTACTTACAGACATAAAAATAACCACCTCTCTCATGGATGACTCTTTAGAACAACAAAAAATAAAAAGTCAGTTGCCATGCAAGGAAAACAACTTAAATATTAAAAGAGAAGTGCGTGCCGATAAACAAACCATGGACGCAACACCCAGTGCTTGTATCGCTTTGAGCATTTTATTTATGGATAATATCATTGTTTTATATACCATTTACTTCTTCTTGTATATAAAAATAGGTAAGTGTCTTTCTTGCGCAGAAAAATTTGTATAAATCTTTAAAAAATAACCCCCATTGTACCAATTAGTTGTCGAATTAAGAAAAAAAAAATCAATGTCCAATTCCTGTATTGCTCCCAGGTATTCATACGTATTCCAAATTTCAAAGCTCTACAGCAGGAAATTTGGTGAAAAATGAGCACAGATGTCACATAATTGGCGTGAAAATGGGATTATTTTGTCCGAAATAGTAACCCGGCTAATATTGTTTTTTCCTAATAAAATGCTTATTTATATTCATTTTTTTAATTATATAAATTATTATTTTTCTATAGTTATTAATTATATATTTTTTTATTTACTGTAAGTTCCTTTTGAAAATAATAGTAAATAATTTAAAATGTATATGCAAGCGTTATTCCACAACGACGTTTTCGCCAAATGGGCTTTACAAAATATTGCGCCAAATCTGGTGCATCTATGACAAACGTGACGAAAAATAAGTGACAAGAATTGACTTCCACACGCAAACAAAATGTAAGTTAAAACGAAACATGCACTAAAAATAAATAAAAAAAGAAAATGATGTCATAAAAAGCAATATTTTATTAAAACACGTAATTGTTTCTAATTTTCACACGCGAAGTATAAAAAAATCTTTTAGTGATTAAAAAATGCTATTAAGAGATTACCACAAAAGCTCAAAATCAAAGTATTTTTTTTTAAAGTAACAGATTTATTTTCCTAGTTGATTAATTTTTAAAATGTTTCATTGATCATCAGTATTACTGCGTGCGTATTTTTATTATTATTTTTTTTTTATAATTACTCCATGTACTCTAATTAGGTTGTCGACCGAAAACACCAGCCAGTGAAAAATGACGCACACCAAATTTAACAACCCCTCTCCTCATTAGTCGAAGCATAGCATAACCCCCCCCCCCTCTTTGATTTTCAATAGATTGATTGAAAGATATGTTTTTCTTTTTTGGCAGCATACCGAGCCTGTGTTTTTTTACCTTGAGCTTTTTTTTTTCTTTCTAAAATATTCTGAGATATGTTCTAAACTCTTCTACTTGTACATTATTGTTTCTTTAGATTTGTCAGTTAGTTTTGCCCTCCATGTTTTTTTTATATTCATTGTTTAATATTCTTTTTTGTTGAATCTTCATTTCTTTTGTTATTTCCTCAGAAGAAACGGTTTCATTAAAAAGTGGAAAAGTATTTGTTTCATCTGTGGATGTTACACCAGATATTTCTAAAGGCAAAACATGAAATAAGTTTCTTGTTTTGTTTTCTTTCTTATTTACATGTACCTGAAGCTTTGGATCTTCCGAAGGTTCAATATGATCACTGATTTTAATACGTTCAATTGTTTTATTTTGAAATTTTTGTTTCTCCATCCATCTCTTTTGACGTTCATTGCATAATCTTCTTTTTCTATGAATCTCTGTTTCATCCATTTTAAATACAGTAGATAATCTAATAATTAGCTGAAATGTATAGTGGGAAAAAAAAAACTTATATACAATGAATGCATTGTGAGGAAGAACAAGAATAAGCAGGATTCAATGGTAACCAATGTCCTGTTTGATATTTTCGCCAAACTGACATAAAAAAAATCTCGCCAAACCCAGTGCTTATATCGCTTTGAGCATTCTATATACGGATAATATCATTGTTTTACATACCATTTACTTCTTCTTGTATACAAAAATAGGTAAGTGTCTTTCTTGCGCAGAAAAAGTTGTATAAATCTTTAAAAAATAACCCTCATTTTACCAAATAGGTGTCGAATTAAAAAAAATCAATGTCCAATTCCAGTATTGCTCCCAGGTATTCATACGCATTCCAAATTTCAAAGATCTACAACAGGAAATTTGGTGAAAAATGAGCACAAATGTCACATAATTGGCGTGAAAGTGGCATTATTTTGTCCGAAATAGTAGCCTGGGTAATATTGTTTTTTTACTAATAAAATGTTTATTTATATTCATTTTTTTTATTATATAAGTTATTATTTTTCTAAAGTTATTAATTATATATTTTTTTATTTACTGTAAGTTCCTTTTGAAAATAATAGAAAATAATTAAAAATGTATATGCAAGCGTTATACCACAAAGACATTTTCGCCAAATGGGCTTTAGAAAATATTGCGGCAAATCTGGTGCACCTATGAAAAACGTGAACACACAAGACATCCATACAATGAATAAGCAGTTGCAGACCTTTCAAATGATGTCACATGACTGGTTTTGTAAAGAAATAAAAAATGTTCACCCCCCTCGGGGGCAGAGTGGGGTGGTGACACACAAGACATCCATAATATGAATTAGCAGTTGCAGACCTTTCAAATGATGTGTCACACAATTGGTGTTGCAAAGAAATTAAAAATGTGCTCCCCTGTGGGGCAGAGTGGGTGGTGACACACAAGACATGCATAATATGAATAAGCAGTTGCAGATCTTTCAAATGATGTGTCACACGACTGGTGTTCTAAAGAATCAAAAATGTGCCCCCCCTGGGAGGCAGAGTGGCTGGTGACTCACAACACATCCATAATATGAATAAACAGTTGCAGACCTTTAAAATGATATGTCACATAATTGGTGTTGCAAAGAAATTAAAAAGTGCCCCCCGGGGGGCAGAGTGGGGTGGTGACACACAAGACTTCCATAATATGAATAAGCAGTTGCAGACCTTTCAAATGATGTGTCACACAATTGATGTTGTAAAGAAATTTAAAATGTGCCTCCCTGGGGGGGGACAGAATGGGGAGACACAAAATACATCCATAATATGAAAAAGCATTTGCAAACCTTACAAATTATGTGTCACACGACTGATGTTGTAAAGAAACTAAAAATGTGCCACCCCTGGGGGGGCAGAGGGGAGGATGACACACAACACATCCATAATATGAATAAGCAGTTGCAGACCTTTCAAATGAAGTGTCTCACGACTGGTGTTGTAAAGAAATTAAAAATGTGCCCCCCCTAGGGGGGCAGAGTGGGGGTGACACACAAGACATCCATATTATGAATAAGCAGTTGCAGACCTTTGAAATGATGTGTCACACGACTGGTGTTGTAAAGAAATTAAAAATGTGCCCCCCCCCTGGGGGTGCAGACTGGGGGATGACACACAAGACATCCATAATATGAATAAGCAGTTGCAGACCTTTCAAATGATGTGTCATACGACTGGTGTTGTAAAGAAATTAAAAATGTGCCCCCCCTGGGGGTGCAGACTGGGAGATGACACACAAGACATCCATAATATGAATAAGCAGTTGCAGACTTTTCAAATGATGTGTCATCCGACTGGTGATGTAAAGAAATTAAAAATGTGCCCCCTGGGGGGACACAGTAGGAGGGGAAACACAAGACATCCAAAACATGAATAAGCAGTTGCATACCTTTCAAATGATGTGTCATACGACTGGTGTTGTAAAGAAATTAATGTAAAATGTGTAACAGTAAAATGTGAAATAGTAAAATGTGCCCCCCCCAGAGGGCAGGGGGTGTGAAACACAAGACACCCATAATATGATTAAGCAGTTGCAGACCTTTCAAATGATGCGTCACACGACTGGTGTTGTAAAGAAATTAAAAATGTCTTCCCCTGGGGGGGTAGAGTGGGAGGTGACACACAAGACATCCATAATATTAATAAGCAGTTGCAGACCTCTCAAATGATGTGTCACACGATTGGTGTTGTAAAGAAATTAAAAATGCCCTCCCCTGGCGGGGAAGAGCGCGGGGGTGTGACACACAAGACATCCATAATATGAATAAGCAGTTGCAGACCTTTCAAATGATGTGTCACACGACTGGTGATGTAAAGAAATTAAAAATGTGCCCCCTGGGGGGACACAGTAGGGGGGGGGAAACACAAGACATCCAAAACATGAATAAGCAGTTGCAGACCTTTCAAATGATGTGTCACACGACTGGTGTTGTAAAGAAATTTAAAATGTGCACCCCTCTGGGGGGTAGAGTGGAGGGTGACACGCAAGACACCCATAATATGAAGAAGCATTTGCAGACCTTTCAAATGATGTGTCACACGACTGGTGTTGTAAAGAAATTAAAAATGTGCCCCCCTGGGGGTCAGAGTGGGGGATGACACACAACACATCCATAATATGAATAAGATGTTGCAGACCTTTCAAATGATGTGTCACACAACTGGTGTTGTAAAGAAATTAAAAATGTGACCCCCTGGGGGGCAGAGGGGAGGTGACACACAAGACATCCATAAAATGAATAAACAGTTGCAGACCTTTCAAATGATGTGTCACACAATTGGTGTTGTAAAGAAATTAAAAATGTGCCCCCCTGGGGGGCAGAGTGGGGGATGACACACAACACATCCATAATATGAATAAGCAGTTGCAGACCTTTCAAATGATGTGTCACACAACTGGTGTTGTAAAGAAATTAAAAATGTGACCCCCTGGGGAGAGCAGAGTGTGGGGGTGATACACAAGACATCCATAATATGAATAAGCAGTTGCAGACCTTTCAAATCTTGTGTAACACGACTGGTGTTGTAAAGAAATTAAAAATGTGTCCCCCCTGGGGAGCAGAATGGGGGATAACACACAAGACATCCTTTAAATGAATAAGCAGTTGCAAACCTCTCAAATGATGTATCAAACGACTGGTGTTGTAAATAAATTAAAAATTTGGCGAAATATTACAGTTATCGCCAAATTGGCGTCACTTTTGACAACTAATTTTGGTCGCCAAATTTGGCGATATATCGCCAAGTTGGCGACAAACTTGGCGATTGTTGGCGATGGTAACCTTTCCTCTCTTTATGGTAACCCATATGGCGATGCACAGACGGAGCCCTTTCCTGATTGGTCTATTCGACTCATGGAAGGAATGGACAACCCGGATTCGTTACTTCTGGAAATCTTCCACATCAGCATCATTCCAGGAGTCATTCCTTTTAAGGCTAGTTTTTTTTTACTATAGAATTAGCTCGCTTATTATAGATCGCTTTGAGCATTCTATATACGGATAATATCATTGTTTTACATACCATTTACTTCTTCTTGTATACAAAAATAGGTAAGTGTCTTTCTTGCGCAGAAAATGTTCTATAAATCTTTAAAAAATAACCCTCATTTTACCAATTAGGTGTCGAATTAAAAAAAATCAATGTCCAATTCCAGTATTGCTCCCAGGTATTCATACGAATTCCAAATTTCAAAGATCTACAACAGGAAATTTGGTGAAAAATGAGCACAATTGTCACATAATTGGCGTGAAAGTGGCATTATTTTGTCCGAAATAGTAGCCTGGGTAATATTGTTTTTTTACTAATAAAATGTTTATTTATATTCATTTTTTTTATTGTATAAGTTATTATTTTTCTAAAGTTATTAATTATATATTTTTTTATTTACTGTAAGTTCCTTTTGAAAATAATAGAAAATAATTAAAAATGTATATGCAAGCGTTATACCACAAAGACATTTTCGCCAAATGGGCTTTAGAAAATATTGCGGCAAATCTGGTGCACCTATGAAAAACGTGAACACACAAGACATCCATACAATGAATAAGCAGTTGCAGACCTTTCAAATGATATGTCACATGACTGGTTTTGTAAAGAAATAAAAATTGTTCACCCCCCTCGGGGGCAGAGTGGGGTGGTGACACACAAGACATCCATAATATGAATTAGCAGTTGCAGACCTTTCCAATGATGTGTCACACAATTGGTGTTGCAAAGAAATTAAAAATGTGCTCCCCTGTGGGGCAGAGTGGGTGGTGACACACAAGACATGCATAATATGAATAAGCAGTTGCAGATCTTTCAAATGATGTGTCACACGACTGGTGTTCTAAAGAATCAAAAATGTGCCCCCCCTGGGAGGCAGAGTGGCTGGTGACTCACAACACATCCATAATATGAATAAACAGTTGCAGACCTTTAAAATGATATGTCACATAATTGGTGTTGCAAAGAAATTAAAAAGTGCCCCCCGGGGGGCAGAGTGGGGTGGTGACACACAAGACTTCCATAATATGAATAAGCAGTTGCAGACCTTTCAAATGATGTGTCACACAATTGATGTTGTAAAGAAATTTAAAATGTGCCTCCCTGGGGGGTACAGAATGGGGAGACACAAAATACATCCATAATATGAAAAAGCATTTGCAAACCTTACAAATTATGTGTCACACGACTGATGTTGTAAAGAAACTAAAAATGTGCCACCCCTGGGGGGCAGAGGGGAGGATGACACACAACACATCCATAATATGAATAAGCAGTTGCAGACCTTTCAAATGAAGTGTCTCACGACTGGTGTTGTAAAGAAATTAAAAATGTGCCCCCCCCTAGGGGGGCAGAGTGGGGGTGACACACAAGACATCCATATTATGAATAAGCAGTTGCAGACCTTTGAAATGATGTGTCACACGACTGGTGTTGTAAAGAAATTAAAAATGTGCCCCCCTGGGGGTGCAGACTGGGAGATGACACACAAGACATCCATAATATGAATAAGCAGTTGCAGACTTTTCAAATGATGTGTCATCCGACTGGTGATGTAAAGAAATTAAAAATGTGCCCCCTGGGAGGACACAGTAGGAGGGGAAACACAAGACATCCAAAACATGAATAAGCAGTTGCATACCTTTCAAATGATGTGTCATACGACTGGTGTTGTAAAGAAATTAATGTAAAATGTGTAACAGTAAAATGTGAAATAGTAAAATGTGCCCCCCCCAGGGGGGCAGGGGGTGTGAAACACAAGACACCCATAATATGATTAAGCAGTTGCAGACCTTTCAAATGATGCGTCACACGACTGGTGTTGTAAAGAAATTAAAAATGTCTTCCCCTGGGGGGGTAGAGTGGGAGGTGACACACAAGACATCCATAATATTAATAAGCAGTTGCAGACCTCTCAAATGATGTGTCACACGATTGGTGTTGTAAAGAAATTAAAAATGCCCTCCCCTGGCGGGGAAGAGCGCGGGGGTGTGACACACAAGACATCCATAATATGAATAAGCAGTTGCAGACCTTTCAAATGATGTGTCACACGACTGGTGATGTAAAGAAATTAAAAATGTGCCCCCTGGGGGGACACAGTAGGGGGGGGGAAACACAAGACATCCAAAACATGAATAAGCAGTTGCAGACCTTTCAAATGATGTGTCACACGACTGGTGTTGTAAAGAAATTTAAAATGTGCACCCCTCTGGGGGGTAGAGTGGAGGGTGACACGCAAGACACCCATAATATGAAGAAGCATTTGCAGACCTTTCAAATGATGTGTCACACGACTGGTGTTGTAAAGAAATTAAAAATGTGCCCCCCTGGGGGTCAGAGTGGGGGATGACACACAACACATCCATAATATGAATAAGATGTTGCAGACCTTTCAAATGATGTGTCACACAACTGGTGTTGTAAAGAAATTAAAAATGTGACCCCCTGGGGGGCAGAGGGGAGGTGACACACAAGACATCCATAAAATGAATAAACAGTTGCAGACCTTTCAAATGATGTGTCACACAATTGGTGTTGTAAAGAAATTAAAAATGTGCCCCCCTGGGGGGCAGAGTGGGGGATGACACACAACACATCCATAATATGAATAAGCAGTTGCAGACCTTTCAAATGATGTGTCACACAACTGGTGTTGTAAAGAAATTAAAAATGTGACCCCCTGGGGAGAGCAGAGTGTGGGGGTGACACACAAGACATCCATAATATGAATAAGCAGTTGCAGACCTTTCAAATCTTGTGTAACACGACTGGTGTTGTAAAGAAATTAAAAATGTGTCCCCCCTGGGGAGCAGAATGGGGGATAACACACAAGACATCCTTTAAATGAATAAGCAGTTGCAAACCACTCAAATGATGTATCAAACGACTGGTGTTGTAAATAAATTAAAAATTTGGCGAAATATTACAGTTATCGCCAAATTGGCGTCACTTTTGACAAATAATTTTGGTCGCCAAATTTGGCGATATATCGCCAAGTTGGCGACAAACTTGGCGATTGTTGGCGATGGTAACCTTTCCTCTCTTTATGGTAACCCATATGGCGATGCACAGACGGAGCCCTTTCCTGATTGGTCTATTCGACTCATGGAAGGAGTGGACAACCCGGATTCGTTACTTCCGGAAATCTTCCACATCAGCATCATTCCAGGAGTCATTCCTTTTAAGGCTAGTTTTTTTTACTATAGAAGGATTAGAATTTTTTGTGTAATAGCCAGACATTTTTTTAGTTTTGTATAAAAAATAATCGTTTTTTTTAACGTTGTTATTTTTTTTTCTTCAAATTTTTCTTCAAAATTCCATTTTGGGAGTTTGAGAGCATATAATGTTAAACATTTTTCTCTAGTTTGAACCAAATTTTGGTGCACAATAGCTGACACCATAAGATGGTGAAATCTCGTTTCAAAATTTGGAACTTTCTATTAATACCTTGTTCCAAGCAAGGCCATCTTATCATAATAACAAGGCCTCTCATTCAGGAGGAAATCTATTGTTGAAATTGTCCCTATAGTTGCCAACTTATTATATGACTTTGTCTCATAAGTAACGCCACCTGGTGCATACTACTTCTAATAATCCATGCACAAATTCATAGGAAAAAATGGAAAATATTTCAGTTTCTCACATTAGATGGCGCTACCAACGGGAAAATCATGTGGTTTCTAACCACGTGTACTGCGGCCAAAGTAAACTTGGTGAATGACAAGCCTTGTTATTATGATAAGGTAGTCTTGGTTCCAAGTATGGGAAGCATGCTTCAACAAGAGCTCCAAATATTGGTTCAAGATTTCACTAACATAGAGTGGCAGCAATTGAGCACCAAAATTTCATTCAAACTAGGACAAGATTTTTATCAGTGTACCACGTATTGGGCATAACCAACTTTTAACTAAAATAATGCATGCCGCTTCAATTTCCAAACCGACATTACCATGTGCTCCTTGTTGAATTTTATTTGAATAATTCCAGATCCAGCAATTTCCTATCCTTGGTATATTTATCTTTCCTCTTTCAAACTTCTCATGTGGTTGTAATAAATGATTAAAATACTATTACAGATTAACCACATATTTCTGCTTTATTCCGTATTTTCTTATGTGTTGCACTTAAGGTTGAGTATGTTTGTTTTTAGTATAGTTCATAAATATTCTTAAGAATTTTTAAATAAAGTAATAATTTCTCCTATTTATTATATTCAAGATAAAGTTTTATATGTTTAAAAATTTTAAAAAAGATAATTTATTCAGCCAAAAAATAACATTTTATTCCATTTTATGGACGTACATAATATACTACCAGTAACACCGTATTTAAAATATAAATTTTTCAAGTTGGTGAATTAATACGAAGATGACTTAGATTTGTTCATCTAATATTTCTCCAATTTAGCGATATATTGCCAAGTGTAATGATAGCCTGGCACTCGCTGTTTCTAATTACTAATTTGTATGGCTGCATGGAAATATTCCTTCTTTAAAGAATGCATTTCCACAACTATAAATAATAATTTTGGGTAGTTTAACCCTTTGTTGCATAGGTTTAACACTAAAAAATTAATTGCTTAAGTGTTGAAATTGATGACTGACACAGGAATTTGAAAACATCTTTATTTGTAAACAAGAAAAAGGTATTTTGCAGGAATTTAATAAACCGAATTTTTTTAAACCAAAATTCCGGTGCCAATGTGGCATTTGGGAATTAAATTCATTAGCATTTGGGAATGAATTTTTGTCCACTGTAGTGGACAGTATGCAACAAAGGGTTAAAATCAGATAAGTCCTTTTTGTAATGTCTGTATTATAAATATGTTAATGATATACTATATGTTAAATGATATAGTATGCTATCGGATATCATTACTATTACTGTCGAGAGAAACATCAGTATGGTCTCTTCGTTATACATTATATTTAGCTATTTAAAAGACATACTATTTTTCTGTTTAAAAAATTCTTCCATATTATTTGTAAGGATTTGCATTATAAGCAATCATAAGAAATATTATAAGTAAATATATATATATGTATATAATTTAATACTTAAAAGGTTTATTAGAAACCATCAGTATACAATTTTTACAACGGTTCTTCTTTTGCCATACATAATCTGCATTACATAATTTCCGTGTCTTTCCGATATATTGAACACATACACCTGGCTTCTGTGCTTGACATCAAGTGCCCGATTACAAGTCATTATCAATACACATGCACGAGATAGAACACAAATATTTACAACGCAGAGAAGAGCAGCCTGGAACTCATAGAAGAATCTGCATTTGAGCAAGCTAAAGTCGAACCCACAACACACCTACCCTCTCAAGCGATTAGTGATGTGACGTCTTAAGCACACAGTTACGACGGTCCCTTCCAAGTTTTCATCTACTTTAAAAACTATTTATTATCAATTCTAAGTATATTAATGTAGATGTACCGCCTGCTTCGGTATTTGAAAAAAAACCGACACCATTTTGATTTTTTCCAGGTTGGACAATCCATTCAAATATAACCTAAAACAAAGATATATGTAACAAATGCCAAACATCAATCATTATCGTATGTGTGTAGTAGTGTTATAAAGGTATTTTAAAAGGAATGACGTATTTGAATGAAGGTAAAAAGAATTAATGAGAGTATCTTCTCTCGATGGCCGAGGGAATGTAGACCTATAGTACTCAGAAATGTAAATAAAATGTATAGTTTTAAAATGGAAATATGTGTATTATTAACATTTGTCACTTTTTAAGCCAACGATAAACTTTTTAAAGTTCATATTATATATTTTGCAATTGAATCACGGTAAGATATTGCATTTAGTCTAATGATTTTATTAATTTATGGCATTTTAGGAAATATGAATTTCTAACAATAATAATAAGAAATATGAATTTCTAACAATTTTATGTATTATTCAAAGTAATTTTTTAGTATGTATAATTTTATGCATAATAATTTTGCTTTCGGAACAAATGTAAGATGTAACTATCTATGTATTACATTGCATACGGTTTAAATGTAAAATTATGCATATTACGACATAAAATATGCCTAATCACATATTCATAATGATTTTCAAATTGCCTACTAATTCTCTAAATTTTGTTTAGTCATCTGTTTCTTAATGATAAAAAAATTAAGACGTTTGAGTATTATCTTACCTCATATTTCAACCTTAAATCATTTTATTCGTAATCATCTCGTGTCAGGATTTTTAATGTTATAGCATGTACTTCACATGGTTATTAACCACACATAAAACGAAAACTCCTGTAACATAATTTAAATAAAACATTCTGCACATCTGTTCTACTTATTAGAAGTGGCTTTTGTGTCGGCAGATACTTTTCATGTTAACGTGTTTGGGTAATGAGTGTGTTTGAAAGATTTTGAAATGTTTAATTAAAAACTTGGTCATATAGAAGTTCTTTAATGATACTGACATTTGTAACAGTTATACAGTCTTTGAATAACGAACATAATAATATGTTACTTTTATCTGAATAAGTAAGAAAGAGAGTGAAGAAAATCGATTGACCCCGTCTGTTTATTACGCCCTGTTTTTCTTCACTACGAATGAAGAAGTAATCTGCAATATCACATATATCAAACGAATATCATTAACTTATACAAGAATAATTTTAAATGAAATGACATATTTGAATGAATGTAACAGGATTTAATGAAAATAGTTCCTGTCGATGGTTGAGGATGGCAGACTGAAAGTTTTCGGATATTTAAATTAATATATAGATTAGATTTAAATATAATGTATATATTTTATAAGGAAACATGCATTTACCATTTATTATTTTCCACTATTATTTAGCAATATTATTTGTCATGTGATAAGCAAGCACTTAACTTTATAAAGTTCAGCTTATATAATTTATAATTCGATCATGAAAGAATATTGTATTTCGTCTTATGATTTCATTAATTTATGGAATTTAAAAAAATATAAATCTGTAACATAAAGATTGGAAGTTAATACATTATAAAGTTATTTTCCTTGATATATTTTTTATACTTAATAATTTTGCTTTCAGAACTAATGTAAGATACAACCCTCTATTCCCAGTAGCCAAACAATATTGGGCCAATACTGGCTATATCTTGGAGCAATATTGGCACATTGGCGCAATACTGGCATGAAATATTGCTCCAATATTGGGGTGTTTACATTTTGCCCTTATTTAGCCAATATTTGCAGCCAATATTTTACGAATATTGGGGTTTCATTGGAAATATTGCCAATAAAACGCCAATTCTGGTTAAATATTGTGATTTCATTGGAAATATTTCAAATGTAACGCCAACATTTGTACAATATTGGGAATTCATTGCAAATATTTTCAATGAAATACCAATATATAATCAACATTGACGTTTAATATGCAATATTTCCAATAAATGAAATATTGATGCAATGTTTGCCAAATATTGGTTTGCTACTGGGGATGTATTACAATACATCCGGTTTAAATATAAAGTGACGTATTTTACGACATAAAATATGCTTAATCACATATTCATAATGACGTTAAAATTGTTTACTTGCTCTCTAAATATCGTTTAGTGATTTGTTTCTTAATAATGAAAAATCCAGTTGTTTAAGTACTGCCTTACATCAAATTTAAACCTCAAATCATTTTACGTACAACTGTAATCATCTCATGTAAGGATTTTTAATGTTAAAACATGTACTTCACAACGATATTAAACAAACATAAAGCGAAAAAACACGAAATATAATTTTAAAAAGTTTTAAAAGATTCTCCACATCTGTTCTGCTTATTACAAGTGGCTTTTGTGTTGGCAGATACTATTTATGTCAACGTGCTGCAGTAATGATTATGTTTGAAACATTTTGAAATGTTTAAATGAAGATTTGGCCATGTAGTAGTTTCATTAAACAGCAGTTGTATAATGATACTGACATTAGTACAGTTATAATAGTCTCTAAATAAATAGTATGATAATATACCAGTTTTATCTGAATGAGTAGGAACAAGAGTGAAGAAAATAGATTGACCACATCTGTTTATTACGCTCTGATTTTCTTCACAACTAATGATGTAATCGATTTTTGCAGTTTTGCTGGAATATTCGTATAAATTTGTAACATTACTTAACATTTAAACTGACTTAATTTCGACGGCTTCCACCTAGAAAATCATTAACTTATTAACGTAATAATATACAAAAGGCATTTTAAACGAAGCGACATATTTGCATAAACGTAAAAATAATTAATGAAAATATTCCCTGCGATGGCTGAGAGATTGCAGACCTATAGTACTTGGAAATAAAATGTATATTTTTAAATTAAAATTATATATGTATTATTATCAATTGTCATTTTTCTAGGAAATTGTAAACTTTTTAAAGTTCATATTACATATTTTGTAATTAGAGGATGGTAAGATAGCATTTATGTTTATGATTTTCATAATTCATGGCATTTTAAAAAATATGAATATGTAAAAAAAAAATTATAAATTATTCAAAGTTGTTTTCTAGATTGCATTATTTGATATCTAATAATTTTGTTTCCGAAACTAGTGTAAGACGTAATTGTCTACGTATGACATTACTTCCAGTTTAATTGTAAAGTCATTTATCTTACGACATAAAATATGCTTAATCACATATTCATAATGATATCAAAATTACGTATTTTTTCTCTAAACATTGTTTAGTAATTTTTTTCTTAATTAGGAAAAAATAAGATGTTCAAGTATTGTCTTACATCAGATTTAAACCTTAAACCATTTAGTTACAACAGTAATCAATCATCTCATGTCAGGATTTTTAATGTTAAAACATGTAATTCACATGATTATTAACCATACATAAAGCGGAAACACTTGTAACATAATTTTAAAGTTTTAAAATATTCTGCAAATATCTTCTACTTATTACAAGGTGCTTTTGTGTTGGCAGATACAATTCATGTTAACAAGCTATGGTAATGAGTATGCTTGAAAGATTTTGAAATGTTTAAATAAAGACTTTGTCATGTAGGAGTTGTTTAATGATACTGACATTAGTATAGTTTTACAGTCTCCAAATAATGAACATAATAATGTATTAGTTTTATCTGAATCAGTAGGAACGAGAACGAAGAATATTGATCGAACCCATCTGTTTATTATGCCCTGATTTTCTTCTCTACTAATGATGATGTAATCGATTTTTTTTATTTTGCTGAAATTTTGCAATGATTTTTTTTCTACATGGTCAATATGTTTAGGACTGCTTTGATAGAAATATTTATAAATATTTTGAAAATTAATCAGCACTAAAGTGAAGATATTATTTTAAGAAACAGTCTTTAATAAACATTCAGTTTTCATCTTCAATATCTGGCTTAGTTGTTTGACAACAAATCTTGTCCCCGCCGCCCCACTTACCAATAATTGCATTACAAACGATTATTTTGGTTTAAACACCAAACTCGACAATGAAAATTTCACTGTTAATTATTTGCAATTGATCCAAAGCTTAAAAAAATGAATTTATTAAAAAAGGCATTTTAAACGAAATGATGTATTTGAATGAAAGATAAAAGAATTAATGAAAATATTCCCTGGCGATGGCTAAGCGATTGCAGAACTATAGTACTTGAAAATAAAATGTATATTTTTAAATATGAAATATGTGTATTATTATCATTTGTCACTTTTTAAGCAAGCGACAAACTTTTTAAAATTCATATTATATATTTTGTAAATTGATCAGAAGAAACTGCATATAGATTTATTATTTTATTAATTCATGGCATTTTAAAAAATATGAATTCGTAACAAAAATAATGAAAGTTTACAGATTATTTAAAATTATTTTGCAGTTTGTATGATTTAATACATAATAAATTTTTTTTTCGGAAGAAATGTAAGATGTTACTGTCTATGTATTACAAAACGTCTGGTTTAAATATAAAGTAATGTATCTTACGACATTAAATAAACTTAATCATATTTTCACAATGATGTTAAAATTACGTACTTGTTCTCTAAACATTTCTTAGTCATCATTTTCTTAATGATTAAAAATGCAGTTGTTTAATAATTGTCTTACATCAGATTTAAACCTTAAATCATTTTACTTACAACCGTTGTCATCTCGTGTCAGGATTTTTAATATTAAAATATGTGCTTCATACGGTTATTAACCACGTATAAAGCGAAAACTCCTGTAACATAATTTAAAGGTTTTAAAATATTCTTCACATCTTTTCTACTTATTACAAATGGCTTTTGTGTTGGCAGATACTATTCATGTTAACGTGCCGTGGTAAAGAGTATGTTTCAATATTTTGAAATGTTTAAATAAAGACTTAATCATACAGGAGTTGCTTATTGATACAGACATAACTGAGATACTAATGTATACTACAAGTAGGAACGAGAGTGAAGAAAACTGATTGACCCCATCTATTTCTTACTTCTTAATTTTTGCATATGATCTGTTTATTACGACCTGATTTGTTTAATGATATGGACATTAGTACAGTTACACAGTCTCTAAATAAAGAAAATAATGATATACCAGTTTTATCTTAATTAGTATGAACGAGAGTGAAGAAAATCTATTCGCCATATATGTTAATATTCCTCGGTTTAAATGTAAAACATTATGACATAAAATATGCATAATCGCATATTCATAATCATGTTAAAATGTGTATATTTTCTGTAAACATTGTTGAGTCATATGTTTCTTAATGATGAAAAATTCAGTTGTTCGAGTACTGTCTTACATCAGATTAAAACCTTAAATCATTTGACTTACAACCGTTATCATCTCCTGTCAAGATTTTTGAAATAAAAATATGTACTTCATACAGTTATTAACCACGTTTAAAGCGAAAATTCCTGTAACATAATTTAAAAGTTTTAGAACATTCTGCACATCTGTTCTCCTTATTACAATTGGCTTTTGTGTTGGCAGATACTATTCAAGTTAACGTGCTGTGGTAATAACTATGTTTCAAATATTTTAAAATGTTTAAATAAAGACTTAGGCATGTAGACGTTGTTTAATGATACCGACATTCGTACAGTTATACAGTCGCTAAATTAAGAACATAATAATGTACCAGTTTTATCTGAATAAGTAGGAACAAGGGTGAACAAAAGCGATTGATCTCATATGTTTATTACACAATAATATTGTTCAAAACCATTAATGAAGTAATCGATTTTTGCAGTTTTGCTGAAATCATGCTATGAATTTGGTTCTTTCTACATACACTGAAAAAAAAAATCAAGAGGTTACTAAATTTTTTTTAGTAAATTTGTATTCCACAGAATTTTTTAGTAACCATTACAAGCTTTTTTCTTTTGCAAGTGAAACAAACATTTCTTTTGTAAACTGAACAAAAGAACTTTTTGTATAACTAACTTAAAACTTTTTAGTATCAGCCACCAAGCAAATTTTAGTAATAGCTCCAAAATTATTTTTAATTAATTAAAAATTATATTCAGACTTCTGAAGCGGAAGAATTTCGGCAAAGCCGCAATAGATGGCAGCACCAAACATTGCTACCTGCTGTATTTTGACATGTTTCTAAAAGGGAGGTAAAGATCAGAGATCATTCCCCATGGTAACTGTTACGACAGGATTTTCATAATCCCTTTATTTAACGAGTAGTTACATTGATTACATTCGGTGCATACTTGGTGACGTCCAGTATCGAATCCGGGTACTTTCAGCCTGGAGTTCGTTGCTATAACCACTAGGCTATAACGGCGACACCAAATAACTTTTAAAAATAGCTATTAAAAATGTAAAACTATAAACTCAATTCGTTGCTAGCTTTTTACTAGTAATTCTTACAGATTCCTTGTAACCGAGTAAGATTACAAAAAATTTTTTAGTAATTACAAGGATCACTAAAATTTTTTTAGTAGATCGACCCTTTTTTTACAGTGTAGTCAATACGCTTAGGAAGGATTTGGTAGAAATATTTAGAGGCATTCGAAAATTAATCAGTATTAAAACAAAGATATTTTTTTTAACAAAACTTTTTTATAAAAGTTAAATTTTTATCTAGATCCTTTGGCTTGATTGTTTGAGAACAATTCCAGTTTAAATGTAAAGTCATGTATTTTACGACATAAAATATGCCTGTCGCATATTCATAATGATGTTAAAATTACGTACTTATTCCCAAAATATTGCTTAGTCCTCTGTTTCCTAATGATGAAATTTACAGTTGTTCAAGTATTGTTTTAGTACATCAGATTTAAACCTTAAATCATTTTACTTACTTTCGTAATCATCTCGTGTCTGGATTTTTAATGTTAAAATATGTACTTCATACGGTTATTAACCATACATAAAACGAAAACTCCTGTAACACAATTTAAAAGCTTTAAAACATTCTGCACATCTGTTCTACATATTACGGCTTTTGTGTTGGCAGATACTATTCATATTAACGTGCTGTGGTAATAAGTATGTTTAAAACTTTTTGAAATGTTTAAATTAAGACTTGGTCTTGTAGAAGTTGTTTAATGATAATGACATTAGTACAGTTATACAGTCTGTAAATAAAGAGCGTAACAATGTACCAGTTATACATGAATAAGAAGGAACGAGAGTGAAGAATATCGATTGACCGCATCTGTTTATTACGCCCTGATTTTCTTCACAACTAATGATGGAGTAATCGATTTTTGTAGTTTTGCTAAAATTTTGCTATGATTTTCTTTTTGTACGCTTAGGATGGACTTGGTAGAAAATTTTATAAGTATTTTGAAAATAAATCGTATTAAACGAAAGATATTTTTTTTAACAAAAACTCTTTTATAAATGTTTAATTTTCATCTTGAATATTTGTCTTAATTGTTTGAGAACATTTACGGTTCAAATGTAAAGTCACGTATTTTTCGACATAAAATATGCTTTATCACATTTTCACAACGATGTTAAAATTACGTATTTTCTCTCTAAACATTGTTCCGTCATCTGTTCCTTAATGATGAAAAATTTTGTTGTTCGAGTATTGTCTTACATCAGAATTAAACCTTAAATCGTTTTACTTACAACCATTATTATCGCGTGTCAAGATTTTTCAAGTCAAAATAAGTACTTTATACAGTTAGTATCCACGCGTAGGCATTAACCACGCTCTATGCGTAGTTATTAACCACGCGTAAAACGAAAACTCCTGTAACATAATTTAAAAGTTTTAAAACATTCTGTAAATCTATTCTACTTATTACAAGCGGCTTTTGTGTTGGCAGATCCTATCCATGTTAGCGTGCTGAGGTAATGATTACGTTTGAAACATTTTGAAATGTTTAAATAAAGACTTATTCATGTAGAAGTTGTTTAATGATACTGACATTAATACAGTAATAAAGACTGTAAATAAAGAACATGATAATGTACCAGCTTTATCTGAATAAGTAGGAACGAGAATGAAGAAAAATCGATTGACCCCATCTGCTTATTACACCCTGATTTTCTTTACAACTAATGATGATGTAATCGATTTTTGCAGTTTTGCTGAAATCTTTTTATGAATTTGATTTTTTTCTGGATAGTCAATACGATTAGGCTTGCTTTGGTAGAAATATTTAGAAGTTTTTTGAAGATAAATCGGTAATAAAGTAAAGATAAATATATATTTTTGAAGCAAAAACTATTTTATAAAAGTTCTATTTTCATAAAGAATCTCCAGCTTAATTGTTTGACAACAATTTTTCTTTTTCACCAAAAATTGCATTATACGTCATTAATTTGACTTGAACACTGATCTAGACTAAAAAATTCACTGTTTATTATTCGCGATTGATTAAGAGTTCTAACAGATGAATTTATTTAAAAATACATGCAATTATTATATAATAATTAATGACATTATAATATGATAATTAATATATGATGTTACTAAAAAATATTTCACTCTGTTCAATTAAAAAAAAGAAAACAAAAATGACAAAAACAAAATCTATATTTTCAAATCTTTAAGTTTTTTTTCCAACATACAATAGTAAATTAATTAATATTTAAATATTAATAGAGAAATGTGTAATTTGTTTTTATAATATAATTTTTATTTTATATTCATATATTTTATCTTGATTTTAAATTTTAAAATGTTTCATGTCTGCAGGTTCACATCGATTTGGAATATTTTAGTGAGTGTCTATGAATCGATTGTTTTTAATTCCTATGCAACTGTGTCAGCCACACAGAATACTTGGTGATATACTACGTGTTTTGCACTAATTGAAAAATGTCTTAAAATTAATGAGATTATTTTAGAGCAAGAGCCCGTGAATGGCAGACCGTTATTTTATAAAAGCTGAAACTTTCTCAGCGCAGTCTTCCAATAGAGATAGGAACGATGGGTAATTATGAAATATGGATCATGGTGGCTTTGGCAGTGACCAGGGAGCAAAGGTGTAAAACATACCAACTTACTTTCGTCATTTTTTAAAGCGTAATTTTTTTATATTTCCTTTGGAATGATTTTAGAAATCACGTCCTCCAATGGCAGACACTTCTTATGGTTCCAACCCCCGGCCGACAGACATATACGGCGGCTTCTCAATACACTAGAGTCTCTGTATAGCCCGGCCCGAAACATACATTTTCCCCCTTTTCCCCTTGGCTCTGAAATTGGCGACAGTTATTTAAGATTGCTGCATTAAAGAGAAAACAAAGAAGGAAAATCCCATACATTTCACTATTTTAAAAAATATATGTGCAGATATTTTTAGTTAAAACTATGTACATCTGCATTTTGCTTTTAAAAATATTTCCCATGTTAATTTTGGCACTGTAAAACATGATTTGCATCCTAGTCTGAACAAAAACTAACTTCTAAAATTCTCAAAAAAAAAAAAAAAAAAAAAAAAAAAAAAGGAAATTGTTTACACGCAAACGATATTTTCTCACAGTACTTATTTTTTGCTTAGCATATAAAGGGGGAGGAAGTAGCTTTCATATTTGTTGTTTTTGTTAAATATAGCTTCATTTGCGACTCGATTAGATGAGTTCATAAAAATTCGTTAATGCTCGATTTTTATCTTATTTATATTTTACTGAAATTTTAAGATAAAAAGCTACAAACCCTATAAAAGGAAATTTCGCAAATGCTGAATTTGAATGAGATCTGCGTCAAATTAGTAAACTATAGCCAAATCGGCAATATTTATGATTTCTTAATTTTTGTCGTCAAATTTGGCGACAAGTGTTTCCAAGCTTGGAGAGAATTCGAAGCTAACGTTCATTAATACTCGTAAATAAATAACTGATTTTTAGTTATTTGGAAAATAGTTGTTATCCTCGGTAGAGAATTGGGAAATCCGAAGTATATCTGAATGTTTTTATTGGTTGAATTCCGCATTTTATTCGTTTTCTGGTTGGTCCATGTTTAATGTCCAAAAATAGAACACAGTAGAACCCCGCTAATTCGGAAACCGATAATCCGGATCTCCGGATAATTGGGATCAGTTTGGTCATTTTTTTCAAGTTTGAGAAGCGATTGGCTAATTTCCATAACATTAACTTGTTTCATCGTCGTATTCTAAATAAAAAAACTTTTTCTGACATGTTTTCGGAATAATTAAGCATAGTAAACATTATTACTGTCTGCAAATATTCAATAAGTTTAACATAAAGGTGATTTTCTGTTAGTATGTTATATTTTATTGCATTTTTTCTAATTCTCCGGATAATCCGGATTTTCAATAATCCGGATTGGGTCCGGTCCCAATTAATCCGAATTATCGGGGTTTTACTGTACTTCTGTTGCCACAATGACAAAAAGTAATAAAAACTTTAAATTATAATAATAATTTGAATGCAAGTTGTCATAAAAATTTCAAACGAATTTCATTTAAAAGTGCATTTTTTCTCGATGCAACGGTGTAAAAATTTGAAATGTGTAATGTTTAGAAGTTTAAAAATTTGCAGTTCAAAAAAATTGTAAAACTGAAATTTCATTTAAATTTTTTATATGATGGTTCCAGGAATATTAATGTTTAATCCATATCATATGTAATAGGAGGCAGTCAGCCTGATTAATTCCATAAACTACAAGTTTTTTTTTTATCTATGTTCTAGGAATATTAATGTTTAATGCATGGCGTACGTAATATATGACTCGTTATGATCATCCTAAAAATGATGCTTATTATTAATATTAGTTTTTTTTATAGAATTCCTTTTTAAGTCTTTCAAATTTTATTCTTTGAAAGTATCATTTTCCAAATAAGCATTCTAATTTGTTAAATTACATTTTTTTTCTTTCATTATGGTCTTTTTTCAAAATGTCAACAACCGTAGAATTACATGCAACAACCTCAAATAAGTGTGCCAATTTCAGAGCCAAGGGGAAAAGGGGGAAAATGTATGTTTCGGGCCGGGCTCTACAGAGACTCTAGTGTATTGAGAAGCTGCCGTATATGTTTGTCGGCCGGGGGTTGGAACCATAGGAAGTGTCTGCCAAGGGAGGACGTGATTTCTAATATCATTCCAAAGGAAATATCAAAAAATTACGCTTTATAAAATGACGAAAGTAAGTTGGTATTTTTTACACCTTTGCTCCCTGGTCACTGCCAAAGCCACCATGATCCAAATTTCATAATTACCCATCGTTCTTATCTCTGTTGGAAGACTGTGCTGAGAAAGTTTCAGTTTTTATAAAATAACGAAAGTCTGCCATTCACGGGCTCTTAGACCATTTATAATTAATGTCAAAATTATTTTATCATATAAAATACAGCTTTGTACGAATCTTTTGTTTAATTCTAGAATTCATGAAGTAGAATTCAATCCTAATCAATCCAAAATGAGTCTTAACACAGAAACCTGGCTTGGTACAACAATGTTGACTGATAAGGGTGATAATTTCGATTCATAAGATTGATGTCTAAATCAATCTTTATTAATAAAAATTCAATCTTTAAACATAAAAATCTGGTTTATACGGGCGATTGATAAGGCTGCTAAGTTTGATTGATAAAGTGGAAGTGGGATTAAATCCTTATGAATCAAAATCCAATCTTTAAAAGGAAAAACTTGGTTGAATATAAAAAGACGATTGATAAGATTGATAATTTTGATTGATATCCATTATTAAACATAGTAACCAAATTAAATATGATAATGCCATAATTATTATTTTTATTTACTTTCAATAAATAATGTTGAAACAGAAAAAAAACGCTTTTAGTTGAACTAAACACTTGAATCAAACGATTCAAAGTATCATAACTCTTCAAGTTTTGATCGTAGTATAAATGAATTATGTCTCTGTTATTTGTTTGTGTACTAGGGGAGTTTATCTAAATAATACATATAGGAATTAGAAATAAAACTCAATTTATATTTCGCGGCAATTTAAAAAATGACTAATTTCATGTAAATGAATTTTCATTCAATGAACAACAGTTATAAAATTCCAGTGTTTAGAAATATCTCTCAAAATAAAGATTTAAGAATTAGAAATTGTTGAAGGAAAAAAAGGTGCTCCTATACAATATATGACTTAGCGCATGTAAACACTTTTTAACACTTTCCAACATAATTGAAAAGAATTTATGAAACGATTTTGTCTATTTGTCCGTTTACTTACTTGTGCTAATACACTCAGATTATCTAGTAATTCATGTACGTTAAAGTGGTTTATCATAATTGTCTGGTAATGAAAAAAATGCGCAGCATCAATCGTTTACAAGTATACGCAGACACTGAATAGTATTGCATTACACTGCGGTCTATTGCAGAAAATTACTGGGTGTGTATGTTAATTATGTTACTGTTTTAAGTACACTGTAAAAAATGTCAGATGTTTCTGAATATATAAATATGCACTGTAATGAAAAACAAAAATATACAGTAATCACTTCTAACGCACCTAAGGTTTTTTTTGAAAACAGTTCCTTTACTTTTAAAAATCCCAGAAAACAATTTGTTTTCGAAATTTAAAGAAGAATTTATAAAAATTAATTTTTATTAGCTGTCGGAAACATTTCTAAACAGCTTTTACAGTACAATAATCACTTTTCTCAAATCAAAATATCACTTTTTCGGATGCTACCAATTCATACGAAAATATTTTGATATTCAGAGAACATGTTTAATAGACAAACATATAATATTAACAGTATTAACAGTTATATGAAAATTAACATTATTTGCTGCAATTTCATGCAGAAAATCTGGTATGCAGCTGAAAATGTTTACTTGAGAATTAATAGAATGCGAAAAAGTGATATTTTGATTGGAGAAAAGTGATTATTGTACTGTAAAAGCTACTTAGAAACGTTTCCGAAAAGGACGGGCAGCTAATAAAAATTAATCTTTACAAATTCTTCTTTAAATTTCAAAAACAAGTAATTTTCTGGGATTTTTAAAGGTAAAAGAACGGATTTCGAAACCTTAGGTGAGTTAGAAGAGGTCACCGTATATTTTCGTTTTTGATTACAGTACATTTTTATATATTAAGAAACATCTATCATTTTTTACGGTGTATATTGAAATTTACGTGTATTTATTAAGACGTACCAGAACTAAAGGCTTACAATATAACATGATGAGCATAATATTTATCGTTCTTTTATATGGACGCAAAAGACAATCCAGTTACAAGACTCAAATTTGTCTAAACACAATAATTCCTGGTATTGTGGTACGCGTTTTGAAATTAGCCGTGTTATAATTGTTGTTTTGTAATCCATGTAACTTTCTTGCGTTATGATGCATTAGAGTTGAGCGAAAAGAATATTTCTTTTCAGAAACGGCTAGAGGTGTTAAAATTTGACTTTATACTAGTAAATCAACTGCGCGAAATTTTACCACAGAAAAAAAATGGCTGGCTTAAGTATGCGCTGTTGATCCAAAGGTCAAAATTTGAAGTAAAATGTGACATTTAAAAAAGAAAATTCAGTTTAAAAAATGCCGAATAAATTTATGTTACATGTTTAACTATTTAAAAATTATAAGCATATAAAAAATAGCTTACATGGAATCTAAGGCACAAGAAAAGAATTCAGTTTTAAGCACCCACATTTTGTGACACTAAACCTGGAAACGCTAATTCTACATTGTCTGGCATTATTTTATTGCAGTCATCGTGTTGAAATTTTTGTTCATACCTTCCTTAAAGTTTTTTTAATCAATGTTATGTTCTTTTGCAGAGGTATTAACTCTTCATTATGTACATTGTATAATAAGAGATTTTACAAAAACTCTTAATTAAGGAAACTTTGATCATAACCCAACCCTTCTTCACATTAATTGGAACAAACCTCCCCACATACTAACAAATCCACAAACCTCCCCACATTTTAAAGTATAGCACATTGTTATCTTTAGACTAATTTACAATATAATCTTTATGTCTAGAATGAAAGAGCAATACTCCTGATTCATTTAAATCTTACATACTTAAATTTACATGAAATACTTTATCTAAAAAAAAATTACAAAAGGTTTCCAAAAAACATTTTTTTAAAAGCTTGAAACTATGATATGAGGGAGAGTCCGAAAACAAGACTCCCCTGTGTACAGACTTGTAACTGTGGGTAGAAGTGTGTATGAAAGACAAGACATGTAACGAAAGTAAACGAAAAGACGTAACTTTACTTTTCTACATTGTGCCAAGTATGTTGAGACATTTTCCGTACTCTTTTATAAACTTCAAAAAGACTTCCAGGAAAAAAATCAGGGCTTTGCACAGGAAAGAAGCGTTGAACCACTTGTGTGATTTCGGCATTGCTTCCAAAGCTGTAGTCAAGCATTGCTTTAGTCTATAGTGGCCGTGCACGCCCATCCAGATCTCGGTCTGTCGCACACTTGTTGATGCCTCTCTGTGGAAGTCTATGGTCCAAATGTAACGTCGAAACAAAAGGTGTGGAGATAGTGCCACCAATTCAGTGAGCAAAGCATCACATGGTTGGACAGACCAAGATATGGACGGACGTGCACAACCACTACTAATGAAAGCAATGCTTGTTTACAGCTTTAGAAGAAATACCGAAATCTCACAAGCGGTACAACACCTTTTTCTTAAAAAGTCCTTATTTTTTCCAGGAGGTAGGTCTTTTTGAAGCTTATAAAGGGGTATGACAAATGTCTCAACTCACGTGGCACGTGTGTAGAAAAATAAAGTTGCATCTTATCTTTAATATTTCATTATATGTTTTGCTTTTCATACACACCTCTGTCAACAGTGGCCAGGGGAAACTTATTTCTTGACTCTCCCTCGTAGTTCATTTTTCTTTACCCATTTCAAATATAGTCATTTAATACAGACTATTGTTAGAGCATGTTAGTAGTTTTGATTGCCATTTATTACCGACACTCTGAAATAGTTTTAAATATGAAAACTGAAAATTGAGTCAACATTCTCCTAAGATCAAATCTGCCGTATGGTCAACCCTCTATAGTTTCCCGTATTATATAAATCTATTTTATCTGAATAATAAACTATAAAAAATAACCGTGGAATAAATTGTTACTTATATGTTTTACGCTGTAATTTTAATGCATGTTAAATATACTTACAAATAAAATCTGAGACTCTCTAAAATTAATTTCAAAAATTGTGTGTTCACACAGTATTTAAAACTACCAATGTAGTCTTAATATCTTATATCTAATTTATTTTTATCTGAATAATTAATTATAAATTTACTTATGCAATGCATAACTAATTATAAGAGTTATTCTTACTTGTTCTCTAATTTTAACGCATGTTATATATATTTCCGAATAAAAACTAAGGTTTCCGAAAATTAGTTTTGGAATATTTCGTAAATTAAACGTTATCGATTATCTGAATGCGACTCTCTTCATACTTTTACCATCTATCAAAAATAAATATTCAATTTTAAACTTAATCGTTTCTCGATTTTTTGAAAATGGAAAAGATTTATCGTTTTAAAAATGAAGGTGAAAGAAATTCAATGAATAAATCCTAACTATGAGTAGATTCTGTAAAGAAAATAATTTTCGGAACTGTTAATGTCTTTTGAGAGTTGAAATATATATTTTCTCTGTGTCAGAATATTTATTGAATAAAGGGAAATCTTGAATTCTCTTTCACTGACTTATTAAAATGGAAGAAAAGAATCTCATTTTGTGAAATGAAAATATTGTTTTAAAATAACCAGTTAATAATTTTGAAGCTTATCGAAATGCAAATGAAAAATATAATACTGATATTATTTCAGCAAAGGCAAACAAATTTATTTCAGTTGGAAATGGAATGTAAGAAATGTTTGTTTTTGATCCATTTAATTTTTTGCCTTCTTCATACAAAGACGTTTTAAGGAAGTCATACTTCAGTATAATTACTAATTATTTTCATGTTAAGATAATTCTGCTTCCATAAACTTTAACCCTCCATAGTCTCCCATTTTATATGAGTTTCTTTTATCTAAATAATAAACTATAAAAATTAACCATGGAACAAATTATTAGTTATGTGATTTTTTCTGTAATTTTAATACATGTTAAATATATTTACAAATAAAAACTAAAATTTTCTAAATTTAGTTTTAAAAAATGTGTATTCGCACAGTATTTATAACTACCAATGTAATTTTAATATTTTATATCTAATTCGGTTTTATCTGAATAATTAATTATATTATACAACGGATAACTAATTATACAAATTATTCTTATTTGTTCTCTAATTTTAACGCATATTAAATATAATTCCGAATAAAAACTAAGATTTCCGAAAATTAGTTTTGGAATATTTCGTAAATGAAACGTTATCGATTATCTGAATGCGACTCCCTTTGTACTTTTACCATCTATCAAGAATAAACATTCCATTTTAAACATAATCGTTTCTCGATTTATTGAAAATGGAAAAGGATTATCGTTTTAAAAATGAAGGTGAAAGAAATTCAATGAATAAATCCTAACTGCGAATAAATTCAGTAAAGAAAATAGTTTTCGGAACTGTTAATGCTCTTTGAGAGTTAAAATATATATTTTCTCTGTGTCTGTCGGATTATTTATTGAGTAAAGGGAAATCTTCAATTTCTGTTTCTCTGATTTATTAAAATAAAACTTATTAGAAAAGAATCTCATTTTGTAAAATGAAAATATTGTTTTAAAATAAGCAGCTAATAATTTTGAAACTTATGAAAATGTAAATAAAAAATATAAACCGACATTATTTCAGCAAAGGCAAAGAAACTTATTTCAATTGCAATTGGAAAACGAGAAATATTTGTTTTTGATCTATTCAATGTTTTGTCTTATTCATGCAAAAACGTTTAATAAAAATTCATATCGGAGTATAATTGCTAATTATCATAATATTAGGGTAATTCTGCCTCCTACTAGCAAATCAGACAAATATTAAGTGTCATAAATATGATAAGAAATAAGTCTCTTTATTTATTGCAATAAAAATAAATAAATAATTTAAATAAATACATAATTTAATTTAAAGTAAATAAATAATTTATTAATGAACAAAAAACAATAGCCGTTTACCATAATGGACAAAATAACACCAGTTTGACAGCTGTTATGTATTGGAGTGCGAATATGACATCTATGCCAAAAATAAGTTTTAGTCATAGTATTATTGATTGTTTCGTATTTTACTATACTTCAATATAAACCATCAACTGTTGTCGCATTTAACTCATTGAAAGTATAAACCTTTCACTAATTTGAATTAAAGTACATCACTTTCGTTGTTACTTTTTGTTGTAATTATTTTCACACTGACGATTATGTAAAGGTTCGAGGTATGATATCACCAAGATCATCACCAAACTTACTTAGGCAACATGTAAGATGTTCTGTGATAATAACGATAGGATGGGTAATAAAGCCATGCGCTAATATTAAACATGGTTATGAAGGAATCTGGAAAATGATGCTACTTGTCCTGCGCAGAAGAGCTCTGTGTTATCGGAGTCATGTGTTATCGGATGTGTGTTATCGGACTCCTAAAAGTTAATGCTATTAAAAGTGAATGCAGTCTATTAATGGAGACATAAGAATCCACATAAGAATCAACACTTGACATAAAATTAACGAGGTAAGTTATTTAATGTGAAGATTACGTATTTGTTAATAAATAATTTTTTATTGCATCAATTTATAATGTATTCCATGTACTTTTAAATAGTTGGGGGAGATTTTGGCTTATTAGAAAGGTAGCTTTTGTTTAAAATATACTGCGAAATAATTATACTGGGTAAAAACGTTCCCGGTTTGTTTCTTCCGAAGAATATTTTTTTCGCATTTTTTATAGAATTTCTCTGTGCACACGTGGATCTTCTTCTCCCTTCGAACGTACGAAATTTAAAAAAAAATCTCAAGCATTTTGTACTATAAATATACTTCAAAGAAGGTTTCGAAATTTTTGAAACCACCTGAAATTCCCACCTCCTTCATCTCACAAAAACACTTAAGCATATTTAAACAAGTTTAAACATAGATATCCCAGCTCACAATTTAAAAATGCTGCTTATGGAATTCAGAGCAACCAGTGCAATACAATCTAAATAGGTGAAACTAGCCAACAATTGAAACAAGACGAAAGTAGAACAAATAAGCTTTTAAGTATAAAAATTTAAATTCTATGATAGTTGACCAAGTCATAAAGACAGATCCTTTTCCGAATTTTGATATTATTTTTTAATCGGATTCAACTACAATAATTATGCTAGTCATATTTTTTTGTAAGCTTGTTATTCAAAAATTACTGATTAGTAGTTAACGATTCTGCTTCTGTAGCAATAGAATATTCAGTTATGTTTAAACTGTATTTTTTTTATTTTTACAACTTATGATTTTTTCTGTATGGAGAACTTTAACATCTTAATGACATTTGCGTTGTAATAGCTGATGAAGAATCATAAAAATAATCCGAACCGTCCTTATGAAATTGTTTTTGGACCTTTTATTTATTTTTTATTTTATTGAAATATTATGTCTGCAATTT
The DNA here is from genome assembly GCA_964019185.1 of Maratus speculifer. Lineage (NCBI taxonomy): Eukaryota > Metazoa > Arthropoda > Arachnida > Araneae > Salticidae > Maratus > Maratus speculifer. The sequence continues at coordinate 386,293,749 of OZ025291.1, forward strand.
TTAGGAATTTTAATTTAAATAGCTTGAAAATTTAAAAAAAGAAAAGATTGGATTATGACACCGCTTTCAAACAAATAGCATGTAAAAGTACATTTAAATTTTCTGTTCCAAGATGAAAAAATTCAGAATGTGCAATGTATACAAGTTTAAACAAGTTTAATGACAGGCACTCATTGAAATAAATGTCTCTTAAAAATATTTTTCGTAATCCCATAAAAATGAAGGTGAGAATGAGCAAAGGAATAAAAGTACTTTGTTTTTATGTCCAGCTATAAATTACAAAATTACTTTTCTGAATGTCAGCTGGTTATCTCTCACGTTATTTGCTTTTCTTGAACGATAAATTACTCTCATTACATTCTCCAAGATAAATTCATTTATTCGTTCAAAAATGTAATTTTCTGTCTTTTATCGATGTATGTTAATAACTGTAATAACTTTTTTTTGTCTTTCGAGTCGAAAAGTAGAAAGTTATTTTGATTTATGTGCAACTATGAAGAGAGATTTGGATTTAGTATTACAGTTTCCTTAAATGGAGTTTCTGCGAATAATGTGCTTTGCATCAGTAAAAAGACAAGGACATAACAATAAATCTTTCACAACAGAATGGCGAAAACTCTCAAAGATTTGTTATCTCTCCAACATTATTGTTTTTGTTTTCTTTAAGTCTACTGAATTATGTAACGAAATTGATTGAATGATTTAAAGGTCTATAGTCTTCTACAGCAAATATTACAAGTTTTGGACTAATAAAATATATTTTTCATTTTATTTATCAGAGTTCAATATTTCTATGCCATTGCTTTTTTACCACGTCTTACTCTTACATTTATTACTAATCTGTTTTCCTATACAAGTTTGTATAGACAGCCAGTTTTCGTTCAAAGTTTTACATATTTCTTTTGTCATAAAATTATGGTATTAGTACTTATTGAAGAAGAAAATTTCTCACGACGCGAAATTCGCAAACAGAGTATTTAACTCATTTATATTTAATTTTGCAGGTTGCGAAAATTCATTTTTAAATTGGGAAACAATTTATTTAATAAGTTCAGTATGTGTATCCTTTGTTAAATTATACTTGTAAATGTGAGCACTATCTGCGTTATCTAAATTCGATTCGCTTTCATTTTTGACAAAACAAACATATTTTTGTTTCACTATAGCTTGTGTTGTCGCATTTATATTTAATGAAATGTACAGAGTATGGTCACATATTTTTGTAACGGTTTTTGAAATAAATATATAAAAAAAGATAAGAATTTTACTTATTGATATTGTTTAGTCTAAGAGCTTTTTTTTCGTATTACATTTTTCTTTCTACACTGTAAGTAAACAACAACACGCTTTTTTAAATTACGAAGAAATGCTATAATCTTGATGTTAAATGTTCGATTACTGCTTTAAACGTTTTACTTTCAAAATTTGAAGAAATATTGATAAAAATAATTTTTATTAGCTTTCCGCAATTTTAAAAACGTTTGAAGTAGATTTTACAATGATTTAATTGATTGTTTTTACCCGGAAAATCAATTTTTTGGTTGTTATAAGAACTCAACTAAACATTTTCAGCTGCATAACTGGTAACAGAATAAAAGTCCAAGTGCCAGTAGTACTCGCGTTCAGAGGGTTCCGTGGAAAAAACATATGAATAGTTAACCTTTGGAGACGAGCATTTTATATATTTACAACTTAAAACTTTCAGAAATGTTTATACTGTCACCAGTTACTTTTTATTTTAAATATTACTTTATTTAATTGGAGTATTTTTGCACCACAACTACAGAAATTTTCCTGTACATATCTGTACCTATTCCGTTTTGAAAAACCATCAGTTAAAGATTAAAAATTAAGGAAAGCGCTCTCGTTGCGAAGGAGTGAACCGTATTATTGAAAGAAAATCGTTGATGAAAGAATAATAGGACTTTATAAAAAGCTTTACAACGTAGGGTTAGTTATAGCTGTATATACTAGAAAAGTATGCATGGGTATACCACAAAAGTCCAAAGAGATATGAAGCGTAAATAATATCCAATATTGCCATACTGTATAACTCTCTTTTTAAATCTTATCCTTATCCATTTCCAAGGAACTTAACTCGGTACTGAGAATAAGAGATAATGTGTATTTAAACTTTATTTGACATTTTATACAGCTAAATTCATCATAGGGTCATTCCACACCAAATGAGCAAATCAGGTGTGGCTGACATGTCACAGATTTTATTGAAAATCATCATATAATTAGATCACAATCATTTACGAGGAAACGCAAAGTAGTAGAGTTCAGACTAGTTTATTTCAGTATAAAAAATTACATTAAAGTTGAGACGAAATCGAGGTCTTGAGTACATGCTTGAAATTTCAAGTTTGATTATTTGCCGTAGGAATGGAAAGATTGTAATAAAAATTATTTACACTTAAGAATGAACTATAAGTAACAGCTTAGCATAATTTATTAATTGTATTTTTCTTTTATAATTTAAAAATAAATAAATAATAAAAAAAATCGTGGAAAAAAATAAAATATTTCAGTTATATGTTTTAAAATGAAGGACACTTATTCCAAATTCAATTTTTTTGCCATTATAGCTAATTGAATATATTTAATACATCTATAATTTAATTCATGCCTTTTTCATTCCTTTATGAGAAAAAAAAAATAAATAGTAAAAACTGCTGATTAAAAAGTCAACATTTTTTTTTCATTTTTTTTTTTTTGGGACGAATAAAACCTTTTAAAAGTTTTAAACTCTTTGATATTACAGATAAAAGTGTATATTATAAGTATACGGAGTTTTATTCTTGCTTTCAGTTTATTTTTGCCTCAAGAATATTTTAAATTTGTATAGAAGAAAAACTAATTTTTTTTTCTTAAAATAACTGTATTTTAATCTTAAATTCAATTAAGAAACAAAGATGGCAGCACACGTCTATTTTTAACAAGAAATTTCCAAAAAAGCGCGTGTTTTCAAAGAAAGATTGTCTTTAGAATGTCTCGAATATTAGTTTTTTTAACCCATTTTTGTTATGTTAGAAATTAAAAAGGCAGTATTGAAACTTTTTTAGTGTGTCATGGACTTATTAATTCTTATGTACGTGTAATATTGTTGATGTAGGAGTTGTCCTTTAATTGTTTTTTGAGGTAACATAAGAGGAATAATTATGATTTTGTCATTTTTTTTAAAGTTTCTAAGTTTTTTTGAAGATGAAGGAAATAAATAACAACTTTGAAACTTTGAGAATTCGATTTTCATACATAGTACTACATCTTGCATCAATCTCAGAGATGTTTTTTAAATCCTTTATTTTTTATAACATTTCAAAATTTTTAAAAAATTAAAAAAAATTAATATTTACAACCAATTTTTGATTAATTATGATATTACCAAATTATTGTTACTCAATAAATATAAAGATTGATATCCAGAGATTTAAATATCATAAAAAAACTTCATTTTTGTTAAATAGTTTTCAAAATATAGAACTTGAAACTTGCAACTTTCGACGATTATCCGCAAGCCATTCTTTATCACAAGTTTTTTAAATGTCCAAAATTGATAAAATAATTAATTTTTCGTGAAAATATTGTGCACATATACATTTGAATATGAAATGAACACGTATCTCAAATTTTATTAAAATCGGATTCTATGCAGCCATGACTTTTTTTACATTTTTGCTCATTTGACGTGGAATGACCCCATAGCAATAATGTTTTCTTTTTTATAATGTAACTAACACAAAATCCTCGTTCAAAGTTTAAACTTGGCTTCTACTATTGGAGCTATTGTCGAAATGTGCTCGCAAATTTGCAAAGCCGCTTTGGTCTGTGACTCATTTTTATCAGATGGGTTTTTAACCATTTATCTATTGAATTATGAATTCATGAAAATTTTACATTCTAAAGCCTTTTATGTAAATTGTTTAAACTAAATTAAAAGATTTATATAATCATTTACTATTTAAATTATTGAAGGATTTAGAAGGATTAATTAAATTTGAATTTACAGGGATGATGTGCAATATTTATAACCCTACTCAAATCTTTTAAATTGTTTTCTTTGTATTTTGTAAAATTATAAAATGTAGAAATATGATGTTCATAAAATATAGATATAGATGTATTTCCGAATTGAATCCAGATGTCCATAGAAATCTTTAAGGAAAGTAAAATATAATATACATATTTTTTTGATACACAGATTTTAGTGTGTGCGAAATATTTTTATATATTTTTTAATGGAACATGTTAAATAAGAACAATAATATAAGCTTAGAAAATTTATGTCACACCATTTTTAGCCACAATTTTAATATTTTTTTTTTCTTTTTTTAAGCTTGTTTTTTTTTTCAATTATATATTTTGTAACTGGATCATTATAGGATATTCAAATTAATTCATGGATATTTAAATTAATTCATGGCATTTTAAGAAATGTGAATGTGAATCAAAAATAGTGGAAGGATTTTTTTTATTAATAAAAGGTTTTTTCTAGTTTGTATTATTTTATACATAATTATGTTGCTTTCGAGACTAATACAAGTTGTAATTGTCTATTTGATACATTACATCCGATTTAAATGAAAATTCATGGTTCTTACGTTATAAAATATACTTTACCACATATTCATAATGATGTTAAAATTACGTACTTGCTCTCTAAATATTGTTTAGTGATTTGTTTCTTAATGATAAAAAATTCAGTTCTTTGAGTATTATCTTACATCAGATTTAAAACTTAAACCATTTTACTTAAAATCGTAATCATCACGTGTCAGGCTTTTTAATGTTAAAATATGTACTTCATATGGTTATTAACCATACATAAAGCGAATACTCGTGTAATGTAACTTAAAAGTTTTAAAACATTCTGCACATCTGTTCTAATTATAACAAGTGGATTTTGTGTTTGCAGATACTATTCATGTTAACATACTTTAGTAATGAGTATGTTTGAAACATTTTGAGACATTTAAATAAAGACTTCGTCATGTAGAAGTTGTTTAATGATACTGACATTAGTACAGTTATAAAGACTGTAAATAAAGAACATAATAATGTATCAGTTTTATCTGAATAAGTAAGTAGAAGAGTGATAGTTTTTAAATAAAGAGCATAATAATATACAAGTTTTATCTGAATAACTGGGAACAAGAGTGAAGAATAATCGATTGACCACATCTGTTTATTACGCTCTGATTTTCTTCATAACTAATGATGAAGTAATCGATTTTTGTAGTTTTGCTGAAATCTTGCTGTGATTTTTTTTCTACATAGTTAATAAGCTTAGGATTGCTTCGGTAGAAATATTTAGAAGCATTTCGAAATAAATGAGTATGAAAGTAAAGATATTTTTTTAAGGAACTCTTTTATAATCATTCACTTTTTTTTTGAATCCCTGGCTTTTTTTTTTTAAATTTTTGTCCCTCCCCCCAAAAAAATGCATTACAAAAGATTATTGTGGCCTGAATAACAAAAAGAAATCTTTGTCAAGTTCGGCTTTAAATCGAACTCGACAATGAAAAATTCAGTGTTTCTTATTTGCGATTGATTAAAAGCTCATACAAATGAATTTAATAATCTAGTAGTTGGGGATCATCGTAATACTTACCCATCATTAGTATGCGTAACCTAAAGTATGTGTCGGACGTTCCTCTCAGTCCACACAACTTTGAAGAATGTCCGTGGTAGATATAGCTGCCACCACCGATATTACTAGGTGATATCGGTCACCCACTGTGAGGTTTGTGTAAATGAAGAGTTACGCTGTCAAGTAACTGAATTATCAGTTTATTAAAAATATATGTACACACTAAATACGCTATTTACAATTATATACAATTACAACTCAGATATAGGTGATCCGGTTCAACATTAAATTAGATACAGTAAAGATTGGCTGTGTACTATTCAAATTACACTTTCCACCTCACACTCAATACACGTTAAATTCACTTTATCGGAGCTCAAACTTGAGTCTCCCAACACAAGTATACTCAGACTGCACTTCTTAGCCCAGAGCACTAAACACCAGGAAGTCTGTGTCCTTTGCTCACCAGAAAACGCACTGCTTACTCTCTACAACACAGAGCACACTCTACCAGAACCTCTGGCATACACCTTCTAGGTACGAGACCCAGGAACGGAATGACTTCTCTGAGACAAACTTGCTCTTCTCAACTCACGGGGTCACACACATGCCAACCCCCTTTGGAGCTCCCTCATTGGGCACATTCCCCCACTCCTTTCTTGCCTAGTGACATGTTGCTAATCTGCTCATCATCCGCATACTTCACTGACAGATGGACATGCCTCTGAGCAATCTTCTCTTTCTCTTGTTCACCATCTGCAAAGGATTAGCTGGCAATTCCCCTTTCCACGAAGAAGGAATGTCACCTCGGAAAATTTTGTACACAACCATACAATACGAAATATTTGAATAGAGACATAGTAGAAATTCCATTCTTTAGCACAGGTGCTATCAGAACCTGACAATATGCAAATAAATATCTGCAAACTATCTATAAAATATATTACAATTCCGAAACAAAATTTAAACATACATTTAAATGTTTTAATTTGCATAGCAATGCTCTATTAATGAATTGCTGATAAACCATTTTCGACAAATTATATAAAACGCCAAACTACTCAAGTAGTACCGAATTGCGTAAAAGAAACATCCTAATAACTCCAAAAATAATAATCATATGAAATAATAAAATGCTGCGTCGGATAAAACGTCTCATTTCCAATTAAATTATATCTTTGAATTGAAATTTAATTGAAATATAGGGTCATGAAAAATCGAAGATTGTGGTAAACAGGATTACAAATATCTCGTTAACTAATAATTCAATCATCTTCGTTCTTTATGCAAAGCTTGTGTTATTTTATTGTCTTTTACATACGCCTCTTAAAATAAAAAAAAAAAAAAAAAAAAAAAAGAAAAATTTATATATTTTTCATCAGAACGAATTGTTCGAGAGTCCGAAAAATATAGTTCCGGATAATAGAGGTTACTGATATTAAATAGGCTTCGTCCCATTTTTACATGCTAAGTACATATAAATTTTCAAGTCTGTTTCTATCTCAACTTGTTTAGGAGATAGAGCGTTTACAGACACATAACCACACAGACAGGCAGACATACACACAGATGAACGAAGGGCAAATTTTTGTTTCTAAAAAAATGTTTTTTGGAAATCTAGTTTCTGAAACATGTAAATCAGTCAAAAAAAATTTTCGATTTTCAAAACGATTGCAAAATTTTCTTTATACTTCGTATGATGGGTAAGTAAAAAAGGCATTTTAAACGAAGTGGCGTATTAGAATGAAGTAAAATATTCCTTGGCAGTGGTTCAGTTACAGAAGACCAATAGTACTCGGAAATACAACGTGCATTTTTAAACTGGAAATGTGTGTATAATTATCATTTGCCACGTTTTAAAAACGATAAACTTTTTAAAGTTCATGTTATGTATTTTGTAGTTAGATCAAGGTAAGGTAATGCATTTAGACTTATGATTTTATTAATTGATGGCATTTTCTGAAATATAAATGTGTAACAAAAATAACGAAACTATATACTTTATTAAAAAAATTAGTTTCTATCATTTCATATGTAATCATTTTTCTTTCTGAACTAATATTAAATATAACTGTCTATGTATTACATAACATCCAGTTTAAATGTAAAGTCTTGTATTTTACGAAATAAAATATCCCAATCACATATTAATAATGATGATAAAATTATGTACTAGCTCCCTAAATATTGCTTAGTTATCTTTTTCTTAATGATAAAAAATGCAATTGTTTAAATATTGTCTTACATCAGATTTAAACCTTAAATTATTTTACTTACAACTGTAATCATTTCGTGTCAGGATTTTAATGTTAAAACATGTACTCCACATGATTATTAACCACACATAAAGCGAAAATTCTTGTAACATAAGTTAAAAGTTTTAAAACATTGTGCCCATCTGTTCTACTTATTACAAGAGTCTTTTGTATTCGCAAATACTATTCATGTTAACGTGCTTTGGTAATGAGTATGTTTGAAACATTTTGAAAAGCTTAAATAAAGACTTGGTTTTGTAGAAGTTATTTAATGATACTGACATTAGTACAGTTATACAGACTCTAAATAAAGAGCGTAATAATGTACCAGTTTTATCTGAATAAGTAGGAACAAGAGTGAAGAAAAATAGATTTACCCCATCTATTTATTATGCCCTGATTTTCTGCACAACTACTAATGATGAAACATTTGACTTTTGCAGTTTTGCTGAAATCTTGTTATGTTTTTTGCCAAATATTTAATACACTTAGGAATGATTTGGTTGAAATATTTATAAGTATTTTTAAAATTAATTAGCATTCAAGTGAAGATATTTTTTTAAAAAACAGTCTTTATTGAACATCAGGTTTTCATCTCAATTATCTGGCTTAATTGTTTGACAGCAATACTTGTTCACCTCCCCCTACCAATAATTGAACTACAAACGATCAATTTGGATTAAACATCAATCTCGACAATGAAAACTTCACTGTTTCTTATTTGAAATTGATTCAAAGCTCAAACAAATAACTTTCTTAAAAAAGGAGTATTTGACTGAAAGATAAAAGAATTAACGAAAATATTCGCTGGCGATGGCCGAGGGATTGCAAACCTATAGTACTTGGAAATAAAATGTATATTTTAAAGCTGGAAATGTGTGTATTACTATCATTTGTCACTTTTTAAGCAAACGATAATTTGTGTAAAGTTCATATTACATATTAGGTAATTAGATCACGTTAAGATAATGGATTTAGTATTATCACTATTTTAATACACGGCATTTTAAGAAATATAAATGTGTAACACAAATAAGAGAATTATATAGATTATTCAAAATTATTTTGTAGTTTGTATTCTGTTATATATAATCATTTTATTTCAGAATTATTGTAAGGTGTAACTATCTATGTATTATATTACATCCGGTTTAAATGTAAAGTCATATATTTTATGAAATAAAAGATGCTTAATCACTTATTCATAATGATGTTAAAATTACGTAATTGCTCTGTAAATATTGTTTAGTCATCTGTTTCTTAATGATAAAAAATTCTGTTGTTTGAGTACCATTTTACATCAGATTTAAACCTTAAACCATTTCAACTACAACCGTAATCACCTCATGTCAGTATTTTTAATGTTAAAATATGTACTTCACATGGTCATTAACCACCCATAAAGCGAAAACTCCTGTAACATAATTTAAAAGCTTTAAAACATTCTGCACATCTGTTCTACATATTACAAGTGGCTTTTGTGTTGGGCAGATACTATTCATGTTAACGTGCTGTGGTAATGAATATGTTTTAAACATTTTGAAATGTTTAAAGAAAGATTTGGCCATGAAGAAATTGTTTAATGATACTAAAATTAGTACAGTTATACGGTCTCCAAATAAAGAACATAATAATGTACCAGTTTTATCTGAATAAGTAGGAATGAGAGTGAAGAAAATCAATTGACCCCATCTGTTTATTACGCTCTGATTTTTTTCACAACTAAAGATGAAGTAATCGATTTTTACAGTTCTGCCGAAATCTTGCTATGATTTTTTTTCTACATAGTCAATATGCTTAGGATTCTTCGGTAGAAATATTTTGATATTTTGGTAGAAGTATTTTGAAAATAAATCAGCATTAAACTAGAGATACTTTTTTAAACAAAAATTCTTTTATAAATGTTCAATTTTTATCTAGAATATTTGTCTTAATTGTTTGAGAATAATTCCTGTTCAAATGTAAAGTCATGTATATTATGACATAAAATATACTTTATTGCATATTTATAATGATGTTAAATTATGCACTTGCTTTCTGAACGTTGTTTAGTCATCTGATTCTTAATGATGAAAAATTCAGTTGTTTGAGTATTGTCTTACATCAGATTTAAACCTTAAATCATTTTACTTATAACCGTAATCATCTCTTGTCAGGATTTTTAATGTTGTAGCATGTACTTCATACGGTTATCAACCACACATAAAAAGGAAAATCCTGTAATACAATTTAAAAGTTTTAAAACATTGTGCACATCTGTTCTACTTATTAGTGGCTTTTGTGTTAGCAGATACTATTCATGTTAGCGTGCTTTGGTAATGAATATGTTTGAAACATTTTGACATGTTTAAATAAAGACTCGGTCATGTAGAAGTTGTTTAATGATAATGACATTAGTACAGTTATATAGTCACCAAATAAAGAACATAATAATGTACCAGATTTATCTGAATAAGTAAGTACGAGAGTGAAGAAAAATCGATTGACCCCATCTGTTTAGTATGCTCTGATTTATTTCATAACTAATGATGAAGTAATCGATTTTTGCGGTTTTGCTGATATCTTGCTATGAATTAGGTTTTCAACATAGTCAATACGCTTAGGATTGCTTTGGTACTCTATAAAAAATCTGTAAAGGTACTAAACATTTTCTAGGAAACTGGGATTCCAAGAACTTTTCATGTGACGATAACAGGAAAAATCCATGTAACCGATTCTAAAACTTCAGTTTTTGTTGTTACCGTTACAGGAAAAGTTCTTGGAATCCCAGTTTCCTAGAAAAAGTGTAGTACCTTTACAGATTTTTTTTTACAGTGTAGAAATATTTAGAAGCATTTTGAAAATAAATCAGTATTAAAGGAAATTTTTTTTTAAGAAACACTCTTTTTAAATGATTGTCAGGATCTGATAGCACCTGTGCTAAAGAATGTAATGTCTACTATTTCTCTCTTTGAATATCTAGTATTGTATGGTTGTGTACAGAATTTCCAAGGTGACATTCCCTCTTTGTGGAAAAGGGGAATTGCCAACTAATTCTTTGCAGGTGGTGTGTTAGAGAAAAGAGATAGCTGAGAGGCATGTCCATCTGGCAGTGAAGTATGCGGATGATGACCAGATTAGCAGCATGTCACTAAGCAAGAAAAGAATGAGGGAAGGTGCCCAATGAGGAAGCTCCAGAGGGGGTTGGCATTTGTGTGACCCCATGAGTTGAGAGGGCAAGTTTGTCTCAGATCATTCATTTGGTACCTAGGTTTCGTACCTAGAGGTTGCTCTGTGTGGAAGAGCGTAAAGTGTGCGTTTTCTGGTGTGCAAAGGACACAGACGTCCTGGTGTTTAATGCTCTGGGCTAAGAAGTGCAGGCCCAGTATACTTGTGTTGGGAGACTCAAGGTTGAGCTCCAAAAAAAGTGAATTTAAAGTGTATTGAGTGTGAGGTGGAAAGTGTAATTGGAATAGTACACAACCAATCTTTACGGTATCTAATTTAATGTTGAACCGGATCACCTATATCCGAGTTGTAGTTGTATATATTTGTAAGTAGCGTATTTTGTGTGTACATATATTCTTAATAAACTGATAATTCAGTTACTAGCGTAAGTCTTCATTTACACCAATCTCACAGTGGGTGACCGATATCACCTAGTAATATCGGTGGTGGCAGCTATATCTACCACGGACATTCTTCAAAGTTGTGTGGACTGAGGGGAACGTCCGACAATGATCATTGTTCATCTCGAATTTCTGCCTTAATTGTTCGACAACGCTCCTTCTCTTTTTTACCAAAATTTGCATTACAAGTGATTAATTTGGCTTGAACACTGAACTCGCCTATAAAAAATTCACTGTTTATTATGTGCGACTGGTTAAAGCTCTAACAAATGAGTTTATTATACTGTGTACGACCAGCGGAAGTAGGGAACATCGTATTGATCTGAAACCGGGGGTGGCAAGGAAAAAGCCAAAGTTATATAGCGTACCGGTAGCTTATAAAGAGGAAGTAGATAGACAGATTCAGGTGTTATTAGAATTAAATCTCATCGAAGTGTCAAATGCTGAAATTAGTCATCCAATTGTTTGCGTGGCGAAAAAAGACGCAACTGTTAGACTTTGTATAAAGCTTTAAATTCGGTAACGCAGGTTCCAAACTTTCCGATGAAAGATTCACAAGAAATCATGTATACCGCAGGGGCGGCTAAATATTTATCTTCGATTGATTTATTGAGGGGTTATTGGCAGATTAAAATGGCTGAGGAGTGTAAACATTTGACAGCTTTTACAACGCATAACGGAACTTATCAGTGGCGTACTATGCCTTTTGGATTATCAGGGGCGGCTGCTACGTTTCAGAAAGATATGAATAAGGTTATTCAAGGTCATCGGAGGTATGCGGAAGCATATATTGATGATGTCATCATTTTCTCCGACACCTGGGAAGAGCATTGTGAGCATGTTAGGGCTGTCATTGAAGAGTTGAAAAAGAGAAATTTTACGATTAGGCTGGATAAATGTAAATTTGGAGAGAAATTGACTAAGTTTCTAGGTCATGTAATTGGGGGTGGAACACATGCACCTGATGAGGAGAAAATAGGAGCAATAAGGGACTTAAAGAGACCAAAAACTAAAAAGGCAGTTAGATCGGTGTTGGGATTAATGGGATTTTACCGATCTTATATTCCAAATTATGCCGAAATTGCTATGCCGTTAACCGAGTTGACTAAAGGGAAGGTTAAAAATACTGTACCATGGGATGAAAGGGCATAAGAAGCATTTAATACTCTCAAAGATGAGTTATGTAAAGGGACTAGTTTGGCTACACCTATCGTAGGCCGGAAATATCAGCTCCACGCCGATGCTTCCGACCTGGCAGTAGGATGTTGTCTTACTCAAAAAGATGAAAAGGGTCAGTTTAAACCGATAGCTTTTGCCAGTCAGAAATTGTCAGGGGCTCAGCGTGCTTGGCCGAGTATAAAAAAAAGAGGCTTGGAGTGTTCTCTTCGGATTGCGAAAGTTTGAAAAGTGGACCTATGGATCTCAAATTGAAATCATAACGGATCATAATCCATTAAAATGTCTCACTGAAACAACCCCAAGGTCCCCCAAACTCACTAGATGGGCTCTTGCCTTGCAACGCTGGAACCTGAGTGTTTCTCATCGTCCAGGAGATCAACATTTGAATGCCGATGCAATTTCTAGGCTACATAGAAAGAGCTGGGAATAACAACCAGTTGTTAGCCCATCAGCATCAATGACAAAATAGGGGACAACCTTAAAGGGATGTCATCATGTGTTTAATTTTTTTTTTGTATGTGTGACTATTTTTGAATTTTGTGTTTATAATAGTGTATTAGCATGTGTATTGTTTATGTAATAATAATATTAGTACAAGGTTCAGTAGAGATGTCAGTAGATAATGTTCAGACACCTGGAAATACCTATGTAAGAAGCATAATGAAGAAATCTGCAAAGAGACTATTGAATTCTTCTGTGATATTACTATATGTTTGGGGAAAATTAGCCCCTAAAAGGCATATTTTCCGCTAAGTTGAGGGGTGTCAGGTTCTGAGTAAGCATCTGCTACAAATTGGAATTTTTATTATTTCTCTATCTTAATATTTTATGTATTGTACTGGCTGTGCACTGGAGTTTTCAAGGTGACATTCTTTCTTTGTAAAGTCAGAATTGACAGGTTATCATATGCAGGTGGTGATGTGAGAAAGAGGAGATTGCCGAGAAGCGTGTTCATCCGTCAGTGATGTATATGAATGATGAGCAAACAAGGAATATGTCACGAATCAAGAAAGCAATGTGGAATGCGTCCAATGGTTAAGCTCCAAAGGCGGTTGACATTGGGGAAAAACAGTGAATTGAGAAGATCAAGTCTTGTCTGAGTTTTAGTAATTCGTATCTGGGCTCGTACATAGAGAGTAGTGTAGGACAGAGGTACTTGTGCGTAGTGTTCTGGGCCGGATATCGTAGGCCGAGTATCCATGTGTTGGGAGATTCGCAATTGATCTCCGGTAAAGTGAATCTAACGTGCATTGAGTGTGATGGAGAAGGTGTAATCTGAACAGTACACAGCCAACTTTTTACGGTATTTAATTTAATGTTGAACCGGATCATCTATATCCTAGTTGTAATTGTATATAATTGTAAATAGTGTATTTATACATATAATATAAATAAACTGTTAATTCAGTTAATTGACAGCGTCGGTGTTCATTTACACAATCCTCACAGTGGGTGACCGATATAACCTAATAATATCGGTGGTGGCAGCTATAACTACCACGGACTTTCTTCAAAGTTGTGCGGGCTGAGAGGACCGTCCGACAGCAATGAACAAAATGTGCAGCAGTAATCGTTTACATGTAAACGCATATACTGAAAAGTATTACATTGCATTGCGGTCTGTTTCGCTCAGTGTGTATGTTCATTATGTTACATTGTTTCAAGTATATTGAAATTTATGTATATTTATAAATGCGTACTACAAGAGGTTTACAACAGAATATGATAGGCATAATCTATCGTTAATTTACATGGATGCAATAAACAATTCATTTAGAGGACTTAAGCTTGTCTATAAACAGTAATTCCTGAAAAGCGTTTGAAGACGTCGTACGCGTTTTGAAATTAGCGAAGGAGAATTTATAGCCGTGTTATGAGTTTTGTAATTCATTTAAGTTTAGGTTTATGATGCATTAGGGTTGACTGAAACAATATATATTTATTTCGTATAAAAAAGGCTAGGTGTCAAAAGTTGACTTTATGTTAATACATTAATTGCGTGAAATTTTACCACTGAAAAAATGGCTGGTTGGAGTTTTGCGCTTTATATCCAAAAGTCGAAATTTCAGGTAAAATGCGTCACATAAAAAATTCAGTTTAAAAAATGCCGAATAACTGTATGTTACATGTTTAATTATTTAAAAAATATATTTGGGAAATGTAAGATATAAACAAATTAGCTTACACGAAAGAGAAGAGAAGAAGGGCACAAGAGAAAAATTCTGTTTTAAGTACCCACTTTTTGTGACACTAAACCTGCAAACACTAGTCCCCACATACTCTGGCCTTATTTGTCTGTAATCATCTTGGTGAAACTCTTGTTCATACCTTCATTCAAGAAAGAGATTTACAAAAACTCTTAATTAAGGAAGCTTTGATCATTGGCCAGCCCTTCTTCACGTTGACTTGGACAAGCCTCCCCACATACCAATTAAAAAATGTAGCATATTGTTATCTTTAGCCTTATTTACAATATAATCTTTATGTCTAGAATGAAAGATCAATATTTCAGATTTATTTAAAACCTAAATACTTAAATTTACATGAAACTTTTTTTTTAAACTTGAAAAATATTTATACGAGAGTGAGTCCGAAAATAAAACTACCCGGTTGAAAGACTTGTGACTGTGGACAGAGGTGTGTATGAAATGAAAACATATAACGAAACATTAAAGATAAGACCTAACTTTACTTCTCTTAGTTCCAAGTAAGTTGAGACATTTGCCATACCCCTTCAAAAGCTTCAAAATGTCTCCCCGGAAAATAACAGATTTTTGCACGCTAATGAAGCGCTGAACCACTTGTGTGATTTCGACATTGCTTCCAAAAGTGTAATCAAGCATTGGTTTAATCTATAATGGCCGTGCACGCCCATCCAGATCTCGGTCTGCCCAACACTTGATTATGTCTCCCTGTGGATGTCTATGGTCCAGATGTGATGTCGAAACAAAAGGTGCGGAGATAATGCCACCAATTCAGTGAGGGGCATCATCAAGTGTTGAACAAAGACCTGGAAGGAAGTGCATGACCACTACTGTTAAAAGCAATGCTTGTTTACAGCTTTAGAAGAAATACCGAAATCTCACAAGCGGTTCAACACATTTTTCTTAAAAAAGTCCTTATGTTTACCTGAAGGTCTTTTTGAAGCCTATAATGGGGTATGGAAAATATCTCAACTCAAGTGGCACTTGTGTAGAAACGTAAAGTTGCATCTAATCTTAAATATTTCATTATATATTTTGCCTTTCATACACACCTCTGTCAACAGTGACTAGCGTTGCAAAGGTTAGAAAAAACCCGGTTTAAATCCGGGAATAAACCGGGTTTTTAGGAATAAACCTGGAAAAAAACCGGGATTTTTTGGAAAATTTCGGTTTTTTTGGAATAAACCTGGGACTAAACCTGGTCTATTGGAAATAAACCCGGGAATAAACCGACTTTTTGCAACTCTAACAGTGACCAAGGGAAACTTATTCTACGACTCTCCCTAGTAGTTCATTTTTCTTTACTTATTTCAATTACCTTCATTTAATACAGACTATTGTTACAGCATGTTAGTAGCTTTGATTGTCATTTATTACCGGCACTCTGAAATAGTTTTAAATATGAAAACTGAAAATTTAGTCAACACCCTCCTAAGATCAAGCCTGGCGTATGGTCAACCCTCTATAGTTTCCCGTATTATATAAATCTATTTTATCTGAATAATAAACTATAAAAAATAACCGTGGAATAAATTGTTAATTATATGTTTTTCGCTGTAATTTTAATGCATATTAAATATACTTACAAATAAAATCTAAGACTCTCTAAAATTAAATTTCAAAAATTTTGTGTTCACACAGTATTTAAAACTACCAATGTAGTCTTAATATCTTATATCTAATTTATTTTTATCTGAATAATTAATTATAAATTTACTTATGCAATGGATAACTAATTATAAGAGTTATTCTTACTTGTTCTCTAATTTCAACGCATATTATTGTAATAAATTGTATGTAATATGTATAATTGTATGTAATAAATTGCATGTAATAAATTGTTAATTATATGTTTTTGGCTGTAATTTTAATGCATGTTAAATACATTTTCAAATAAAAATAAAAATTCTCTAAAATTAGTAAAAGATACATTTAAAAAACTGTGTGTTCAAACAGTATTTAAAACTACCAAATTAGTTTTAATAAGTTATATTTAATTCGGTTTAATCTGAATAGTTAATTATAAAATTTACATATAGAAAGGATAACTAATTATACGCATTATTCTTACTTGTTCTCTAATTTTAATGCATGTTAAATATATTTCCGAACAAAAACTAAGGTTTCCTAAAATTAGTTTTGGAATATTTCGTAAATGAAACGTTATCGATTATCTGAATGCGACTCCCTTTGTACTTTTACCATCTATCAAAAATAAACATTCCATTTTAAACTTAATCGTTTCTCGATTTATTGAAAATGGAAAAGGTTTATCGTTTTAAAAATGAAGGTGAAAGAAATTCAATGAATAAATCCTAACTATGAATAGATTCAGTAAAGAAAATAATTTTCGGAACTGTTAATGGCCTTTGGGAGTTGAAATATAAATTTTCCCTGTGTCGGTATATTTATTGAGTAAAGGGAAATCCTCATTTTCTCTATCACTGACTTATTAAAATAAAATTTCTCATCAGAAAAGAAACTCATTTTGTAAAATGAAAATATTGCTTTAAAATAACCAGTTTATAATTTCGAAGCTTATCAAAATATAAATGAAAAAAAAAATATTGACGTCATTTACACAAATGCAGATTTATTTTAATTGTAATTGGAAAGCGAGAAATATTTGGTTTCGATCTATTCAAATTTTTGTTTTATAAATACTAAAACGCTTTTAGGAAACTAGGGGGGCCCCGCCCCCCTGCTCGCTATGCTCGCCAACCCCCCTCGTAGTCGCTTCGCGATTCCAAATTATTGTCTACCCCTGCTTGCTGCGCTCGCCAATAACCCATGGTATGAATAAGCAGTTGCAGACCTTTCAAATGATGTGTCACACGACTGGTGTTGTAAAGAAATTAAAAATGTGCCCCCCTGGGGGGCAGAGTAGGGGATGACACACAACACATCCATAATATGAATAAGCAGTTGCAGACCTTTCAAATGATGTGTCACTCAACTGGTGTTGTAAAGAAATTAAAAATGTGACCCCCCCCCCCTGGGGAGAGCAGAGTGTGGGGGTGACACACAAGACATACATAATATGAATAAGCAGTTGCAGACCTTTCAAATCTTGTGTAACACGACTGGTGTTGTAAAGAAAATAAAAATGCGTCCCCCCTGGGGAGCAGAATGGGGGATAACACACAAGACATCCATTATATGAATAAGCAGTTGCAAACCTCTCAAATGATGTATCAAACGACTGGTGTTGTAAAGAAATTAAAAATTTGGCGAAATATTACAGTTATCGCCAAGTTGGCGTCACTTTTGACAACTAATTTTGGTCGCCAAATTTGGCGATATATCGCCAAGTTGGCGACAAACTTGGCGATTGTTGGCGATGGTAACCTTTCCTCTCTATATGGTAACCCATATGGCGATGCATAGACGGAGCCCTTTCCTGATTGGTCTATTTGACTCATGGAAGGAGTGGACAACCCGGATTCGTTAGTTCCGGAAATCTTCCACATCAGCATCATTCCAGGAGTCATTCCTTTTAAGGCTAGTTTTTTTTTACTATAGAAGGATTATAGTGCAGTATAATTACTAATTATCAGAATATTAATATAGTCTGCCTCCTAAGAGCCAATCACATAGACATTAAATGTTTAAAATATTATAATAGGCCAATCAAAATGTCAGAAAAAGGGCCGATAGATGCAAAAATTCTGCTAAAATATATGTTTTTAAGTGTTTATGGGGATGCTAGTAAGAAGAATTAATGATTTTGCAACAAACTATCTCGAGGCTAAACAATGTGGAACCAAAAAACCACGAAAATTTTGGAACTTTGCCTGTAAAATGAAAATTATAAACTTTTTATGCACCATACTTATTGAAAAAAATAAAGTGCATTAAATTCTCTACAAATTACCTTGCAAAAACGTTTTTCTAAACCAGTTACTAAACGCACAATATTTTTTTGAAAATATCACTTTTTTTAATTGTACAGAAACTAGGATGTTTTTCACGCCTCATTCCAAAAAATTTCTTTCATAACTAACAATAAAAATTAAATAACCTATTAATGGATGAGAAGTCAAAGTTTTAAGGAAAGCAGGTTTTCTTTTATAAAGACACATTCTTCTAATATGTTGCTATTCAGTTAATTGCGTGTCTTCTTCTCGTGCAGTAATGAAAAATGAATGAGCTCCAAATCTGCGTTTCGTTTGACAAACGGCTCCAAAGAGTAATGCGTTGTGAGCCGGAAAAGACTTCTCAAGCTTTCAATGTCAAAAAAATATTCTTCAATGTTTTTTAGAAAGGTAGTTAAAGGGTTAAGCAGCAAGGAAGTTGAGGAATACATGATGATTGCTGAAAAACATGCGAAAGAGAAAATGATAGCAGCATATGTTTGTCGGGATGAAGACTCTTTGCAGACTAGATTGTCCCTCCGAACGAGCACTTCTTTCACGTTTCAAGATATTTCTTCTTACGTGGCGAAGGTAATCCCAATGACTTCCACGAAAAACAATAAAAAAAACTCAACGCAAAGTGAAACTTGAATCACAAAATAATGAAGTTATAAGCGAAAATTACATTTTGTAAAGCTGAAGAAAAACGTGAGGATGCATGGTCCTAGAAAGTAAATGAACAAATTCAGCACGAACCTGATTTGGCAGCTGCAGGTGCATGGTATTGTACTTTTCATCGCTTAAAACTACATCAATCTGTAACAGGTGGAGAACAAAGATGGCGTCAACCCGTAACATCCGTTGACAAAGCCATTGACAGAAACAAGAGCTACTTCATTTCATTTCTTGAAACAGAATTTCAAAATATCAGAAATCAAGTTGACCAGGTACATTAACAAGCTAATGTCATGATAATTACCTTAGCCATTTCAAAAGCCAAATCTTTTGAAAACGTCGTAACTGTCGGAGAAGACGTTAACCATCTAGTGATCGTGACGAGATTGGGCTATCAGTAGAAAAATCTGTTTTTCCAAAAATCACGAAAAGGTAACATTGAAGTGATTTTCAACCATGTGATACAAGTAACAATTACAACAATGCTATTTTCACTCATGGAATCAGTGAATGCAATACAACATCCGCTCTTTTGGGGCTAGGAAAGACAAAGATTTGTAACACTTTGAAGTAACATCGTCAGTTTGAAGAAATAGCCTATGTGTTCAATAAACCAGATTCTACCCTCAAGAAATCATCAAAATTGGAGAAAAGTCCATACAGCGGATGCTTAGATACCCCATTCTTAGATACTATACAGCGGATGCTTAGATACCATACAGAAATTGAACCCCTTGAGGTTCCAGTTATATGCTAAATCTACCACGAAAAGCAAAATTCATCCTGCAAGACTACCGCCAACGCAAGAGGCTGCGCAGCATCATTTCCTCCTATGTTATTATCATCTACAAGCTTGGGAGGGAATCGGATGTCTCCGAATCCTTGCCTGGGCCCTTTCAGGCCCTTACGACTTTTTCGACAGAGGACTTTGTCGCGGGCCCTGTCGCAAACCCCCAGGGGGCTATAACACGGGTTCACCGTTCCGTCCTCCCGAGCTGTCGGATGTCACTTGTCTAATTACCATTGCACTGCCCAATGCACGTCACAATGGCCACCGTTCCTAAACTAGCGATAAACATCTGATATTTGACAGTTCTCACCACCCACCACTCGAGGAGTACCGAATGGTTCCCTCGCTTACGAGCCGCAGGATAACGACGCCTATTGAGAAGTCGAGGCCTACGACCCATATCCAAGGACCTGTGAGAGGGTGTTAATTTACGGAGAAGTCCTCAAGATTAAATCTTATGAATGAGGAAAGACATTTGCTGGACTAGCCGGAAAGTGGAAGGATCCCCTAGTAAGACCAACGGAAGACGGGGAAAGCTTCCCTGTCTGCATAGACACGGACTCCCTCATGAGTTTTGCGCCCCCACTCCTGCACGTACCGACTTACGAACGATCCTTAGGATACACCTACTGAGTATCCCACAGAAGATATGGGCTAGACGTCCGTAGTTGAATCTTGAGGGACCGAGAAAATTCCATCACGACGGCATAGCCACCACCCAGTCTAGGCTTGGTACCGAAAATCCCCACTTCCTCTGAGCTGATGCTTTAAGGAGGAGGGGCTTCTGAATAACGGGTTTGATGTAGTAGGTAGCAACCCCAGGCGGACCCGGAAAGCTCCACCTAGACAGCATAGGGACTGTCTAGATAAGGGTTTGGCGCGAATGGAACCCCATTCATTCCCCCCTGGCCGATGAACCGAATGAGGACCAAACAGAGCCCCGTCATGCGCTGTTACCTCAGGGTCCTCGTCGGTTCCTGAACCCGGAATCTCTTTCCCGTATAATGAAGACACATGACAGAATGGAGAATCCACCTCTAGCTGAATCCTTGAGGATAAAGAAAATCTCTCCATAGATGTCCGAAGCGACGTCCGGCTCGGGGGTGAGTAGCGTGAAGGTTATGTGTTAGACACTGCTAAGTCTGAATCACTGGGCGCAGGAAGCTCCAGTCAAGCAAAGGCACGCCAGATTTGGATCGGACCCGACAATTCCTCTGAGAGATATGTGCCACAGCTTTAACAGGTGAGCGTCCGGCCCAGATTTCTCCGGGGTGAGATCGTAGAAGCGGGCCCGCCGGCCTCCCCCTTCCTATGTAGAAAAGGAACAAAAGAGACAATCGCCCCTTCGGCGACCTCCCGTCCGACCCGTCCCATGGTCGAACGGGGGTACCCGCAGTCTTTTCCACCCTAGGAGCTGGTACACCACAGCCCAAGCTGCAGCGGAGATGGGGGCTAAGTTTCCTGGTGGAATTGGGGGAGGGGAGAATACCATGAATCACATTTTTAAGGGGTCCGAGGGGGAAGGGGGGCAAAAAAATTAGGAAATACAAGAATGTGGCCCGTTTAAAATTTTAAGATAGTTTTTAACACATTATACATATTTTAAGAATGAAGGCGCTTCAAAATCGGTCGGGGAGGGTGGGGAATTAGGAGCGCGTTTTTACCAAATAGTATCTAAAAATGAATGGACAGAAAATAAGGAATCGCGAAGTGATCCAAAACGGAAACGGAAAGCAATTATGCGGTTGGATTTGTGAGCGTAGCGAGGCGGATCGGAGCTCCCTTAATCTTCTAATCTTCTAAATCTCCCTCTTCCTTATTAAGGGATCGGAGCTCCCTTAATCTTCTTCTATAATAATAAAGAGAGAAGGATGTTTGTCTGTCAGCGCTGTTCTGAAGAGACTATTGCACGTAGAGTTACAAAATTTGGAGGGAAGGTACTTTTTTACATGTAGTTTTGCACCTCGAAGCCCGATTTTCGATTTTTTGTTTAGATTTTTTAATAATTTTTTTAGGCGATTTTTAGCGTTATTTTTGCGGTTTTATCCCATTAGTGAAAGGAATATGGTTTCATTCTTTTAACCCGAAATAGCAATTTTTTTTTTCTCTTTTCAACAAAGTTTATTTGGAATTTGTACAGCGACTTTTGAATTTTTAACGAATTTTAATGCGATTTTTAGTCTTTTTTCTCATTTTGCGGCTATTTTTTGAGATTGATAAAAAGAAAATCGTTTTAAACTTTTAGCCTAATGCCCTAAATTTTGTGTTTGTTACGATTTTTAGATTTTAAAGTTTTTTAATGCGATTTTTAAGGTTTTTTAAAGATTTTTGCCTTTAGCATCTATTTTTTTCATAGTTGTTCTATCAAAAACTTGAGCCGTTGAGAATGCAATAAGTAGTATTTTTTTGTGAAATCTACCTAAAATGTCAAAAATTTAGGTACCACTATTTCCGAATAGCAATTTCATAAACTATCTTAAATTCTTGCTTAAGACCGCTACCCCCTCGAGTTATATATCACCTGATAGGTTATTTAACAGAGTATGGTTTTGCTAAAGTTTTTGAAGAATAGAGTGCTCTACCTGGTGGCGGAAAATGGAACTAATAGAACGCTAATTTTTTAAATCTATAATAATAAAGAGACAAGTTTGTATGTGTGTCAGCGCTGCTCTGAAGAGTCTGCTGTGTGTAGAGTTACAAAATGTGGAGGGAAGGTACTTTTATACATGTAGTTTTGCACCTCGAAATCCGATTTCCAATTTTGTAATTAGATTTTTTTTGATAATTTTTTAGGCGATTTTTAGCGTTCTTTTTGCAGTTTTATCCCATTAGTGAAAGAAATACGGTTTCATTCTTTTAACCCAATATAGCAATTTTTTTTCTCTTTTCAGCAAAGTTTATTCGGAATTTGTACAGCGATTTTTGAATTTTTAACGAATTTTTAATGCGATTTTTAATGTTTTTTTTTTGAGATTGATAAAAAGAAAACCGTTTCAAACTTTTAGCCCTAAATTTTGTGTTTGTTACGAATTTTAGATTTTAACGATTTTTAATGCGATTTTCAATGTGATTTTTAACTCTTTTTCAAGATTTTTTGCGTTTAGCATCTATTTTTTTCATAGTTGTTCTATCAAAATCTTGAGCTGTTGAGAATGCAATAAGTAGTAATTTTTTGCGAAATTTACCTAAAATGTCAAAAATTTAGTTGCCACTATTTTCGAATAGCAATTTTATAAAATATCTTAAATTCTTGCTTAAGACTGCTACCCCCTCGAGTAATATATCACCTGATAGGTTGTTTAACAGAGTATCGTTTTGATAAAGTTTTTGAAGAAGAGAGTGCGCTAGCTGGTGGTGAAAAATGGAACTAACAGAACGCGATTTTGTTAAAATTTGGAAATATAACAATGTGATTTATTTTAAATTTTAAAATTTTTTATAATACATGATAAAAAATGTAAACAAAGAATGGTGTGACACATTTCAGGGTGCGTGAAAGGAGGGGTGCGAACAAAATTAGGAAATGTAATAAGGAGATCTGTTTTACACTTTAAGGTAGCTTATAACGCATGTTAAAATTTTAAAGTACTGGCAGTGCTCTGGAGAGACCGCTGCACGAAGTTATGTATGAAATTTTACACCTTGAAGGCCGATTTTCAGTTTTTTAATTGTCTGAGCGAAGCGAAGTCTTTATACTCAGAGATACGTAACGATATTAAAATTCAAAAAAATTCTTTCGTCAAGCAAATCTCAAAAAGTACTTGTCGGATTTTGATTCTGTTTGTACCAATAGGTACCTATGAAGGTAATCTGGTGAATGCACCTACTTTTAAAAATTAATTCCAAATAGTTTAAAAGTTATATTAAAAAAACTGATAAAAAAGCACAATTTATGTGCATACGTCACAGAAATTTGGTGAGCGTGATTTTCACCGGCTGGACATTTTCGTAGATAACCGAATCAGTACATGGAGTAAAAAGTAATCATTTTCGCAATCAGAAATATTGAATGCAATAAAACATTTTAAAATTTAATCATGCAGGAAAATAAAACTGTTATTTTTTATATTAAAAAAAGTCATAAAAACTTTGATTTTGAGATTTTGTGATAATCTCTTAACAGCACTTTTTGATCGCTAAAAGAATGTTTTACATATTTCGCGTGTGAAAATTAGAAATAATTACGTTTTTAAATAAAAAGTTTCTTTTATGACATCATTTTCCCTTTATTGCATGTTTTCTTTTAACTTATATTTTGCTTGTGTATGGAAGTCAATTCTGGTCACTAATTTTTCGGCACGGATACCGCAAGCGCATCAGATTTGGTGCGATTTTTTTCAAAGCCCATTTGGCGAAAACTTCCTTTTCAAATAACGCTTACATACACATTTTTAAATTATTTTCTATTTTCAAAAAGAACTTACTGTAAATAAAATAATAATAATAATTAACAACTATAAAAAGAAATATTTTATGTAGTTTAAAAAAAGGAAATGAAAGTAAATAAACATTTTATGAGTAAATAAACAAATAATAAATAAATAAAGCCGGGTTACCATCTCAGGAAAAATAATGCCATTTTGACGCCAATTGTGTATCCTGGTGCATATATGTGACATTTTTTCCCATTTTTCATCCGTTTCCTGTTGGCATATAACTTTGAAATATGGAGTATGTATGCATACCTGGGAGCAATACTGGAATTAGACATTGATTTTTTTTTTATTCGATCCAAAAAGGGGCAACGGGGCTATTTTTTAAAGTTTTATACAATTTATACTGCATAATGGAGCCACTTACCTATTTCTATATACCAGAAGAAGTAAGTGGTGTGTAAAAACAATTATAGTATACATAAATAAAATACTTGAGATAATATACTAGAGATCTAAGCACCGGGTTTGGCGAGATTTTTTTATGCCAATTAGGCGAAAACATCGTTTTGATTACCAGATGCATATAGCATGCTATAACAACACGTTATTTATTTATTTCAAAATGAAAAAAAAAGGGGAATAAATGAAACATTTCCTGTTATTAAAGAAGATATAACAATCAATAAATGATAATATTTTTAGAACAAACAATTTATTATAACATTTATTTGATAACCAGCATGTTAAGCAACTAAACGCCATTTTGGCACCAATTAGGTACCTCGGTGTATATAGGGCATATATGTGCCATATTTATTTGTAAAACTGAGCATGAAAGTTTAACAGGTGTGTTTTCATATTCGCTTATATCTTTTTGCAACATAGCGCACCTTTCGAAGCCAAAACTGCACAAAAGAAAAAATAATCAATATTTGCAGCATTTTTTTTTTTTTTTTTTTTTTTTTTTTTTTTTTTTTTTTTTATGTAATGCACATTTTGTAATCAGTAGGCTCGATAATCAGACCTCGTTTTTTTGCTTTAAAAGATGATATTTCTTACGACGTCTTTTTTGGATTCGTCGTTTTTCCATATTTGATAGTATGTGTCTACTCGTTTTGTACCCTTTTTTGTAACTTTCTTCTTTATTAACAGCGACATCTGGATTTCCTATTTAAATAAAAATTCTTCTAAATACAAAGAATTTTGTTAAAATAAATAAATAATAGGAAATGCGAACATTTATTGCTCAAAACACAAAATTTTTCCTATTGAGTTAATAAAAATCAGTAAAAACATAATTTTTATGATAATAAAAAGGTGACTTATGTAATAACAGAGTCATATATTATGTACGTTATGGATTAAGTATGAATATTTCAATGAAAAGTGATATTTCAAAAGTATTATGATATTAGTTAAAAACCATTTATTTTAAACTAAATGAATAAAAGATTTATATTTTTAATGAAATAAATGGGATTTGAAAAATTATTGGAAATTTATCACCATAGATGTATCAATATTACAATCAGTACCTTGTATGCAAAATGGAACAATTAGCAATACTTTTTGTACCCGAAAAATGGTCGTTGCTTTTTTTTAAAGTTAAAAAGTAGATTACGAAATATTCCTATATAGAGATGCCAAACCCTCGCTTATTGCATAGCAGAATTTCCTTATAGGAAAACTTATTTTTTAAATCCGCAGAATGTTCCAATTTAATAAAACATTTTCTGTGTTAAAATACCGGTATCCAAAATGCTGGAGACTTGGCAGCTCTGCCTATAACATTTTAATTAATCACGGTACTTTTTTTAATCGGATTCAAATTTAGTGAGGACAACGTTTTTTGGCCAAAAGATACTTTTTTCCACATGTGTAACTACGATACAATTCCTTGATGCTGAAATTAATTTGTTTTGACTTATGCTATTATTGCTTCCTCTTATTTATTTATTTGAATTTTAAATAAGATGACTCAAAATCGTGTTTTTTAAATATACGGAAAAAATGCATTTCGAGAGAGGGCGAAAAGAATAATATTTGGCGATTTATTACCTGCGTTTGGCTAAGTGTCTTACTACCTTGTATTTAATACTCTTCACAATACTTCGCTGTTATATGGACTTACAATAAACTTTACTTGTTAGGCGCTTTTATAAAAAGTTTGACGTAATTCGGGCTTAAGAAAGTGAGTTTTTTACTGAATAATACAAATGAATGAAAAATGAATACTAAGAAATACTAATAAAAGAAAAATGAAGCATTATATTGATCTATGTATATTTAAAAATGCATCTGCTAGCACTAATTAGATAATTTATGTGTATATAATAGGAGATAAATAGCTTTTGATTCTGTATTTCTATGCTATAAAGCATTGACGTTTGTGTGTTTTTCGTTATCATTGGGAGTACCTAGCCGATTTAAAAAATAATGTGGGCAAAAAATGTTGGTAACCATCTTTGCTGCAAAATATACTATATTTTGCGTAGGAACAATAATCACCTTCAATGCACGAGCAAAAAAAGTTCTAAAATTGAGAATTCTTTTATGTTGATATGACTAAAAATTTAAAATCTTTTTTTTTTTTGTGGCAACTTTTAAGATATAATATTCTTGTTATGAACGATTTCTAAAACATTCGACAATTTAATTTAACAAATTAAACATTTTTTTTTTCTAAAAAAAGTTTTAAACCCAATTTATTGAGAATAATACAATTTCTAGGATACTGTTGGGGACAGATACTATAACTTTGGCATCATAGTAACTTATAAGGTGTAAGTGCTCGTTTAGGACAAATTTTTAAAAAAGGATTCCTTAACTCTTATCAACAACCTCATTGAATCCGTGGAAAATATATTCAACATTATAAACTATTCGGACGAATTTCACACAATATTAAATATACTCCATTCTCTTCAAACATAATAATTTATGTTATTTATAGTTTCTCAAATCGGTGCGAAGCTTCTGTTTATGCTCATGGCGTCATTTCAAAGAGTTTTTTTTCCAATATAGGAAAATTTGGTGTTTTATTTTCTGTATTACTTTTAACATTTTGCATATTTCCAATTTTATATCCATGCATGGTTTGCTTTTCTTTTATAAAAATAGTATATGCAACTTTATATATAAGATTTTGTAATTCTATGATTCAATATTGCTTATTTTCATCATATTTTATCCCAATGAATGACCAATTAAAGGTAACATCTCATTTTCTTTACTTATCGCAAGTTGTTAAATGTGTATTCTCAGCAATATCGCTCAGACTAATCCCTCTGAGGGAAGTCCTAGTTTAATTCATATGCTAATTTTAGTGGGTTTCGAGGCGATTTTTCCACATTAGCGAAAGGAACAGATTTTCCACTTTAGCGAAAAGGAAAGCAGTTTCATTCTTTCGACCTAAATTAGTGAATTTTGTTCTCTTTTCAATATAATTCATTTGGATTTCGTGCAACGATGTTTGGATTTTTAGTGAATTATTTAATGTAAATTTTGTCGCTATTATTCGACACTAGTAAAAGGAATTTTGCTTAAAACTTTCAGTCTGATGTATTAAATTTTAGCTGTTAAGATTTATGAATTTCAGCTAATTTTAATGCGATTTTTCGAGATTTTTTGCGTTTGATGTCGAATTTTTGTCATTTATGAGATATTTCCAATTACAACGTTTTACCCTATTAGAATAAATTTTGACCTGTGATTTTTTAATATTAGTGATTTTTAATGCACTTTTCAATGCAATTTTTAGAAATTTTTCGAGTTTTATGGTGATTTTTTGATATTCGGAAGTAAAAATTGATTTCAAACTTTTAACCCTTTGCGGCGCAGGGCAAATTCATTCCTTAAGTTTTGAAATTAATGGCTGACACCGGAATTTGAAAACAATTTTATTTGTAAATAAGAAAACGCTGTATTTCACGCATTCAATAAACCGCAATTTTTTTAAACAAAATTCCGGTGCGAATGTGGCGTTTGGGAATTAAAATTAAGTGGTTTATCTACTAAACCACTGCGCCGCAAAGGATTAATCTAATATAATTTTAGAGATTTTTAACGCGATTTTTCAAGAATTGTTGTGTTCCGTGTCGATTTTTTTATTATCTATAAAGGATTTCCTTTTACTACGTGATTATCCTGTCAACCAATTTCGCCAAATTATATCAATCGTGAAACAAGACAAATTATGCAAAGAGATGTAATTTTTATGTTAAATAATTAAAGAAGAGATAATTTAGAAAAACATTAATACAAATACATATAAAAATAAGAAGTAAAAACCACTTGATGACGTAACAAACATATGTAACATGCTTAATGTCAAGTGAATATCGAATTTACGATCCGCCATTATTGTAGTTTAATCTTATGGTTTGACCCAGATAGTTTCTTGGTCAACCGGATAATCAAAACGTTCAGATTTCTGATTAGAATGTTTTATCCGTTTGATGAAATTCTGATTACTGCGATTTAAAAAATAACT
This sequence comes from Maratus speculifer, assembly GCA_964019185.1. Taxonomy (NCBI): domain Eukaryota; kingdom Metazoa; phylum Arthropoda; class Arachnida; order Araneae; family Salticidae; genus Maratus; species Maratus speculifer. Next base: position 386,322,775 of record OZ025291.1, read on the forward strand.
AGCGATATTTAGTGCATTTTTCAATGCGTCTTTAATGAAGTTTTTAATGCGATTTAGTACTATCTTTTTTTATCCCCACCACAGTGGTGTTTTAACAATTAAAAAATTATTTTGGTTTCAAACTTTTCGCCTCACATAGTAAATTTCACCATTTACCTTTTTTTTTAATTTTGTCGATTTTCAAAGTGATTTTTGATATATTTTGTGTTCTGCGTCGATTTTTTTGTAATTCATGTAAAAAAGAATGGTTGCTACGTTTTACACCACTAGAATATTTTTTTATTCACGGGATGTATTTACATTTAGCGATTTTTAATGATTTTTTCAATGGTTTTGTATTGGTTTTTTGAATCTCACGGCTATTTTTTGAAATTTCGAAAAGGAAATTAATTTCAAACATTTACACTTCATTTACGAATTTTGAAATTTAGTGATTTTTTTAATGCAATTTTTAAAAATGTTTTCATTATTTCTCACGCCTTGCGCAGATTTTTTCATTCGTATTTAAGAAATAATTCAGGTTACACTATTTTAATCTATTAATGTAAATGTTGTCCCCCGCTATTTTTAAATTTGAAACGATTTGTAATGAATTTTTGAATACAATTTTTAGATGTTTTCGAGTCCACGGTGATTTTTTTCACAATTGGAAAAGAAATTTTTAAATAATTTGTAGCTTAATGTAGTAAATTTTGATATCAATCATTCAGATTTTTTGTGTATTTTCATAAAATGTTTAGCAAGTTTTGTGTCGATATTTTTAAACTAATGAAAGAGTTCAGATTTCAATGTTTTGTCCCATTATGGTAAATTATGTCCACAGGAATTTAATATAAATGTTTATCTTACTATGGCAAATTTTGTCCGGATTTTTGAATTTTACTGATTTTTAATCTGTTTTATAGTGATTTTTCAAGTTCTGTGACAGATGTTGACATCGGTAAAAGAATTTCGGTTTCTAACTTTTAGCATAAAGAGTACAATTTGTTCTCCACGCTTTTATGAATTTTGCCAATTTCTAATGCAATATTCAATATAATTTTTAGTTAGTTTGGGAGATTTTAGGTGTTCCGTGTTGACTTTTCCTTATTCATGAACGATTTCCGATTACAATATTTTCGACTGTTTATTAAATTTTTACAGCCATGACTTTTAAATATTCAGCGATTTTTAATATAGTTTTCGATACGATTTTTAGCCATTTTTTTAAGTTCCTTGGCGTTTTTCTGCCATTCAGAAACCAAATTTGATATCAAACATTTTGTTATGTTTCGAATGCAATGTTTTATCTCTTAATATGATTTTGGCGTTCCATGCCTACATTTTGTAATTTATGAATGATTTCGATCATAACCCCCCCCCCCCCACCCTGCCTTAATATTATTTTTTTTAAGCATTGACTTTCAAATATTTAGCTATTTTTAATGCAATTTTCAATGTAATTTTTAGTCATTCTTCAAGTTCTGTGGCGATTTTTTTACATCCGGAAATGGATTTCGATTTCAAACATTTTGGTTAATATGGTTATGTTTAATTAAAAAATCGTCTGCCTTTTATCCCAGTGCTTTTCCCTCTGCGTAGGGATAATATGTGTTTTTCCCTCTGCGCAGGGATATTATTGTTCTATTATGTTTACTTTATAGTTGAGTTTGTGAATCTCGACGAAATGGTGCATTGTGTTCCCTCAGCGGATTTTATTTGTGAAATGTGTTATTAAATTGTGTGAAAAGTGATTATACAGTCTACTGCTTTCTTCAAATATATCGACACAACATTTTGGTCGCAATCGAGTTCGGAGTATTGCGAAATTCAAGTTAAAAAGTTAATAGAATAATGCGTGCGTAAAATTCATTCGAAAGTAAAATGAGCTAATTGGAATAGTGCCAAATAGAATAACGCAAGAAAAAAAATGGATAAGAAAATATTGACTGATAAAAAAGTTTTAAAATCTTCAATTACAAGAGTGAAAAATAAATTCTTCAAAACTGATTTGAGTGTGTGTGACTTAGAACAAATTCAGTTATTTAAAAAAGAAATTGAAAAATTAGATGAAGAGTTAAAGAATTTATTTAAATCGATTTTTTATGCATGTGAAGAAAAAGGCATAGATTTATTTATAGAAGAGAAGGATGAACAACAAGACATCTTAGATGAATTAACTCTAAAAATTGAACGTGAAATTAATGCTAGAAAAATAAATACGGACAATCCAAAAAAGGAGGTGAGTGAAATGAAATTGCCTAAACTTTCTTTACCATCTTTCAGTGGAAATATTCATGAATGGTTAAGCTTCAAAGATTTGTTTACAGCAAGTATACACGAAAATGCTAATTTATCGCCTGCTCAGAAACTGCAATATTTAAAATTATCATGTCATGGAGACGCGTTAAAAATTATAAAATCTATACCTATTGAAGATTCGAAATACAATGTAGCATGGCAGTTATTAACGGAACGGTTTTCAAATAAAAGAGAATTAATATATTCTCATATAAGAAGATTATTAAATTTTCCATTCGTGCAAGGCGATTCACCGGCAGCAATACTTAATTTAGTGGATATGACGAATGAATGTGTTCGATCTTTCGAAATCTTGGATCAGAAGGTAAGTGGCTTTTCAGAAACTTTGTTGATTTATTTACTTTTGCAAAAACTTGACTCTAATATTAAACTGTGGTGGGAACGGCAGTTAAAAAATGACGAACTTCCAACGTTAGATCAATTAATAAATTTTGTGAAAGATTATGCTCGTTCATTACAATCTGCTAAAGGAAATAGTGTTTATAAGAAAAACAGTTATCCTAAATTAACTGCGATGAATGTTTCTGTTAACAATAGTGAGTGTAAATATTGTTCTTCACCTAGTTATAAAATACCTAAATGTAGTGAGTTTCTAAAATTATCTGTTCGTGAAAGAGTGCAATTTGTAAAAAATAAAAATCTTTGTTTTGCATGTTTATCTGCTGACCATAAATTAACCAATTGTCAGTCAAAAAGAATTTGTTCAAAATGTAATTTGAAGAGTCATAATAGCTTATTACACTATGAAAGACGAGAAACTAACTATCCAGATATAAAAAACCAAGTAACGCCTCAGTCCTCGTATCATACTAGTGAGACTGCTCTTGAAACATCTAATAATACAAATATGTCCATAAATTCATGTCTTGGGGAAATAAATTCAAAATCATTTGGCATACTTGCAACTGCGCTAATTAATGTGAAAGATAATTATGGAGGCAATAAATTATTGAGATGTATAATAGACGTCGGAAGTACTAACAATTTTATAAGTGAGCGTGCAATACAATTATTAGGTATAAAAAGAAATTCTGCTAATTTACAGATTAAATGCTTGGGAATGGGATACTCCGAAGAGACACGTGGTGTTGTAAGATTGGAATTTTCTCCACATTTTGATAAACAAAACACACGATTAGGTACTTTTTATATTTTGAAAAAGATAACGAGTAATCAACCAGTTGTATCATATGATATTAATGCATTCAGTCATTTAAAGAACATAACACTAGCTGACCCTAAATGGAATGAACCGGGACCAATAGACTTATTATTTGGCGTGTCATTATCATTATCTATAATTAGAGGAGAAAAAATATTTGGAAAACCAGGACTGCCTTTTGCAGTAAATTCAGATTATGGGTGGTTAATAACAGGAGATAGTGATACATTTTCAGAAAATAAACCAAATATTATAGTTAATTTTGCAAATGTTGAAACAGATTATGTAAAAAGATTCTGGGAGTTAAAAAACATCCCCTCAAAAGAAATATACACAAATGAAGAAAAATATTGTGAGGAGATTTTTGATACAACTCATTCACGCGATACTAATGGAAGATATATTGTGCGTTTGCCATTTAAAAAGCAATGTAAAGAATTAGGGAAATCAAAATCGTTAACTATGAAAAGATTTCTAAATTTAGAAAAACGATTTAATAGAGATCCCGATTTGTATGAAAATTATTGCATATTTATGAATGAATATCTTGAAATGGGACACATGGAGAAAATACCAAAGAGTGAAATTCAAAAACCCGTTAATGAAATCTATTATCTGCCACATCATCCAGTAATCAAGGAATCTAACACAACAACCCGTCTTAGAGTTGTGTTTGACGGTAGCGCAAAAACTACAAATAATGTTTCTCTTAATGAAAATTTAATTGTAGGTCCTAGGGTTCAACAAGAGTTATTTTTTATTTTGTTAAGATTCCGCACACATGCTATAGCTATTAATGCTGACATTGCAAAAATGTTTCGTCAAATTAAAATATTTCCTGAAGATCAAAATTTTCAAAGAATTCTCTGGAAGGATAAATTTTCCGACGATATAAGTGATTATCGTCTTACTACAATTACATACGGACTAACGTCTAGCCCCTATTTAGCTACTAAAGCTCTGCAGAAATTAGCGTTGGATGAAAAATTAAATTTTCCATTAGCGTCAAATGTTGTATTACGTGATTTTTACGTAGACGACTTACTTACAGGTGCATCATCTCCCGAAGAAGCTATAAAATTAATAGCAGAGTTACAAGAATTAATGAAAAGAGGCGGATTTGAGTTACGCAAGTGGGCCTCGAATGACATTAGTGTACTAAAAACATTCCTGAAAATTTAATTCAGTCTAAATCAGATTTATCAATTGAAAACGATAACTCAATAAAGGTGTTAGGATTAAAATGGGACTCAAATCTCGATGTCTTTAAAATTAGTGTCACCATAGAACCAACATTAAAAGAAGTCACAAAGAGATCCATATTGTCAGATATAGCAAAATTTTTTGATCCACTTGGTTGGATCTCCCCCTTTATAATTTCTGCAAAAATTCTACTTCAGGAATTATGGAAAAGTAATCTGGCATGGGACAATCCTGTTCCACTTCTGATTAAAAATAAGTGGATAAAAATTCGGGAAGAACTCGCATGTTTAACATCAATTACTGTGCCTCGTTTAGCAATTATTCCTTCAGCTAACACATTTGAAATTCATTCATTTAGTGACGCTTCCTTAGTGGCATATGGTGCAGTTGTTTACTTAAGATCCTTATCAAATGATTCGGCTGTATCAGTTAGAATATTAGCAGCAAAAACAAGAGTTGCACCTTTAAAAACAATAACTTTACCTAAATTAGAATTGAGTGCCGCCCTGCTGTCAGCCCGTTTGGTAAAAACTGTTCTAGATTCATTGTGTTTGGACATCTCTAAAATTAATTGTTGGACGGATTCAACAATAGTTCTTTCTTGGCTATCAACCGAATCAAGAAGATGGCAAACTTTAGTTGCGAATCGTGTTTCTGAAATACAGCAACTTGTTCCGTCTGAGTGCCGGCATCATATAAAGGGAAAGGAGAATCCAGCAGATTGTGCATCAAGAGGTCTATCACCCTCAGAATTATCATTGTATGATCTGTGGTGGAATGGCCCCAGTTGGCTCAGTGATCCATCTTTCACTTCTCCAAAATCACAATTAGGGAGTGTTTTCTGTGACGAAGCTTTATTAGAACAAAGGAAAAATTATTTTTGTGCTACAGCCCAGTTAAGTGTGGAAATGCCTATTCTCTCAAATATATCATCATTTACTAAGCTAAAACGTGTTATTGCTTGGTGTTTGAGATTTCTTACGAATTCTCGTTTACCTGTTTCAAAAAGAAACTTCGGCTTTCTTACACATACAGAAATTCAGAGTGCCTTAAAGGTGATAATTAAACAAGTGCAAGAGTCATCATTTCCTGATGACATTAAATGTATGACTTCTGGTAAGTGTTTACCTCGCAATAGCAAACTGATTAATCTTTCTTCATTCCTTGATAAAGAAGGAATACTCAGAGTTGGAGGACGTCTTCGTCATTCAAATCTCACACAAGAACAAATCCATCCAATATTGTTACCAAAAAATCATCCAGTGACAGTGTTGATTATCAGATATTTTCACTTATCTCATTTTCATGCTGCCCCTCATCTATTATTGTGTGTTATCAGACAGAAATTTTGGATTTTAAGTGGACGAAGTGCTGTAAGAAAGTTTGTAAGGAATTGTGTAATCTGTGCTCGTGCTTCTGCTTCTACAGCTAAACAAATCATGGCTGATTTACCTTCAACTAGAGTGCAACCTACCCGTCCGTTCCTTATTACAGGAATTGACTATGCAGGACCTATATTGTGTAAATTTAAAAAAGGTAGAGGTTCAAAATCTTTTAAGTGTTATATTTCATTATTTATATGTTTTTCTACTCATGCAATTCACATTGAATTAGTGACTGATTTATCTACTCAGGCTTTTGTAGCTTGTCTGAAGCGATTTATATCCAGACGAGGAAAACCAAAAGAAATTGTAAGTGATTGTGCCAAAAATTTTGTCGGTGCGAGCAAGGAGTTGAAAGAATTGTATAAATTTGTGGCTTCTTCTCAGCATAATGAAGAAGTGACAAAATACTTAAGTTCAGAAGAAATAAATTGGCATTTCAACCCACCCTCAGCCCCTCACTTTGGAGGACTTTGGGAGACTGGTATTAAATCGATGAAATGTCATTTAAAAAGAACCGTTGGCAATTCAGTTTTGACATTTGAAGAACTTTCAACTCTTTTAGCTCAAATCGAAGCATGTTTAAATTCTAGACCCCTTTGTCCTTTAAGTTCAGATCCTAATGATTTACAGGCCTTAACCCCTGGTCATATTTTAATTGGTGCTCCTCTTACTTCAGTACCAGAAGTAGATATTTCAGAGGTACCTGCATCAAGATTGACCAGGTGGCAATTAGTACAGAAAATACAACAACACTTTTGGAAAAGATGGAGCAATGAGTACCTTTCGACCCTTCAACAGAGAGTAAAATGGTTTAAAGAAGAGCCTAATATTAAAATAGGTGATTTAGTTATAATAAAAAATGAAGGTCTCTCCCCATTACAGTGGAAATTAGTTAGAGTGATTAAAACTCACCCTGGATCTGATAAAAAGGTTCGTGTAGTTACCCTGAAAGCTGAAAATAGTGAATTAAAAAGGCCAATAACTAAGTTGTGTAAATTACCTTTAGAGTAAATTTTTGAAACCCTTTCGGCTTTCAAGGCCGGGAGTATGTTTAATTAAAAAATCGTCTGCCTTTTATCCCAGTACTTTTCCCTCTGCGTAGGGATAATATGTGTTTTTCCCTCTGCGCAGGGATATTATTGTTCTATTATGTTTACTTTATAGTTGAGTTTGTGAATCTCGACGAAATGGTGCATTGTGTTCCCTCAGCGGATTTTATTTGTGAAATGTGTTATTAAATTGTGTGAAAAGTGATTATACAGTCTACTGCTTTCTTCAAATATATCGACACAACAGGTTAATTTCTTGATTACAATATTTATATTATAACAGTGAATTTTTACCCTAAGGATTTTTTAATGTTTTACGATTTTCATTACAATTTTCAATGCAATTTTCGGGCTTTCTCAGTCTTTTTTTATTTTTATTTATTTATTCTTTAACATTTTTCAAAGGAATTCTATTTTAAATTTCTAGACTAATAAGAGTTTGGTTTCAAACTTTTATCCTTTACGGTAATTGTTTTGCTCTCTTATTTTGATCTACAGCAATTTTTAATGCAGTTGCTTTGAGTTCACGGCGATTTTTTTCAAATACGGAAAAGGAATTCGGTTTTTAATTTCTTCGCTAATATGATAAATTTTCTCCTGTGCGATTAAAGATTTTTATTGCGATTTTTTGGAAGTTTTTTTTCGTATTTCAATGTTTTTTACATTATCAAATTAATTAGATTCAAAGCATTTATCCAAGTAGAGTAAATTTTGAGTTCCGTGATTTTTGGCCAAATTTATTAAATTCTGATCTCTTTTCTTCAAAGTTTATTCGAATTCTGAAACACAATTTTTGAATTTTGTTTTATATTTTTATGAGATTTTTAATGTTGTTTGCTTTTTGTAAGATTTTTCCACATTAGTAAAAATAATCCAACTTCAATTTTCTAGCCCATCTCTTTTTAACGAAGTTTAGACGGAATTCCTGCAACATTTTAAAAATTTTTCAAGGTTTTTATAATGATTTTTAAAGTTTTTTCGCAATTCTTGCTATTTTTTGATGAACCCGGGCAACGCCAGGCAGAACAGCTAGTCTACTAAAATATTTAAATACAGTACTTCAATGGTTTTATATCTATTATATTGCCAACATCTACTTTGAGCTCGATAATATAAGATTATATGAAATTTTATGACGTCAGTTATGAATATTTGATTAATTGTTAAGTTTTTTTTCTAATTTCATCTTTATTAGCTATATTTCTTTTTATTCAAAATTCATTTAGAGAAGGTGACCAGAGAAGCAGCCAAAGGCTCCCAGCTATTTCAATAAAAAGGTATATTAAGTGTTTTTCCTATATGCCAAAATGAATATAATTACAATTATAACAATGGAAAAAGAGTTCATGTATAGGAAATGCATAATAGAAGAAATTAATCATACAAGACATAAACACGAGCATTCCAGATTACAGAACGTAATATGACATTTTTTAATTAACAACTCTAATGCATTTTTTACTTTTAATATAATATGTCCTGGGATGCAGGACATAGGGGGGTAATAACACCAAGTGCTAATATTATGCGTAGTTATGAAGAAATCCCGAAAATGACACTACAGTCTGGAGCAAAAGGGTTTTGAGTCACCTGAAACACCAATATCTCCTAAAAGGTAATGTGTTCAATTAGTAGACCATATCGCTTGAAGAAGCACGTAAGAATTATTATTTGATAAAAAATTTGCCAGGTTCTTTTTTATTACATAACTTTGCAGTGCATTTCTTGTACTTCCAAATAGTTGGGGGAGATTTTGGTTGTGTTAGTGAGGTTTTATGTGGTTTAAAATATACTGATCAAGAAGTATACCGAGATAACAACCATCTCGGATTGTTTTTTCCGTTTTTTGCTCGGATTTTTTCGCATTTTTATGGATTTACTTCGTGCACCGATGGATCACTTCGTTTCTTCAAAAGTACGAAATAAAAGAAATCGCAAGCATTTCATATTACAAATATATTTCAAAGAATACTTTGCATTTTTTGAAAAACCACTTTGTACCCGCACTTTCTTCATCTCATAAAAATCACTTAAGCTTCTTTTCACAATTTTGAAAATAAATATTTCATCTCATAGTTTAAAAATGTTGTTTATAGAATTCCATGCAGTGTAATTCAGTCTACATAGCTTTCGATGTTTGAAACAAAATTAAAGGAGCGCAACCAGGATTTTAAGTATAAAAATCTAAGATATGTGACCAGGTAATGCAGACAGATCATTTTCCGAATTTTGATAATTACTTTTTAATCAGATCCAACTGCAGCAACTACGCTGGTTGTATATTTTTTAATGTTTGGTGCTCTAAAACTACTAAACTGGCAGTTAATATGACTGCATATGTACAAATAGAATATTCGGTTTTGCTTTAACTGTAATTTTTCATTTTTACAACTTTTGTAATTTTTTTTCTGTATAGTGAACTTTAACATCTTAAGGACATTTAAGTTTGGATAGGAGATGATTAGCGCTTTCATTTGTGTCTAATTTTAGTGAAATATAATTTCTGTGATTTAGATGAATTTAATTTAATTTACTTGAAAATTGTTTAAAAATGAGTAAGTTACGACATTACTTGTTAAACAAATTGCCATGTGAAAATATATTTATATTCCCTATTCCAAAATGGAAAAATTTCAAAATGCGCAAAGTATACAAGTTTGAACTAATGCAGTATAAGTTAAATTTAATTGTGTGTTGTTGTCAACGCAAAAATGACGTCTAATTTTAAAACAGGCACTCACTAAAATAAATTTATCTTAAAAATATGATTCGTAATCCCATAAAAATAAAGGCGAGAATAAGCGAAGGAATAAAAGTACTTTGTTTTTATGTCCAGCTATAAATTACAAAATTACTTTTCTGAATGTCACCTGGTTATCTCCCACGTTATTCGCTTTTCTTGAACGATAAATTACTCTCATTACATTCTCCATGATAAATTCATTTATTCGTTCACAAATGTAATTTTCTGTCTTTTATCGATGTATGTTAATAACTGTAATAACTTTTTTTGTCTTTCGAGTCAAAAAGTAGAATGTTATTTTGATTTGTGTGCAACTATGAACAGAGATTTGGATTTAGTATTACAGTTTCCTTAAATGGAGTTTCTGGGAATAATGTGCTTTGCATCAGTAAAAAAATAAGGACATAACAATAAATCTTTCATAACAGAAAGGTGAAAAATGTCAAAGTTTTGTAATCTCTCCAACATTATTGTTTTTGTTTTCCTTAAGTCTACTAAATTATGTAACGAAATTGATTGAATGATTTAAAGGTCTATATTCTTCTACAGCAAATATTATGAGTTTTGGACTAATAAAATATATTTTTGATTTTATTTATCAGAGTTCAATATTTCTAAGCCATTGCTTTTTTACCACGTCTTTCTCTTACATTTATTACCATACTGTTTTACTATGCTTGTTTGTATAGGCAATCAGGTTATTTTTAAAGTTTTGCATTTTTGCAATGTCATAAACTTCTGCTATTGGTTTTTTTTGAAGAAGAATATTACTCACGATATGAAATTGGTAAACTGAGTGTTTCACTCATCGACACTAAATTATCCATGCTTGCAAACATTCATTCTTTAATTGGAAAACACTTTATTTAATAAGTTGAGCATTTGTATCCTTTATTAAATTATGGTAGTAAATGTGAAAAATATCTGCTTTATCTAAATTCGATTCAGTTTCATTTTTGACAAAACAAACTTATTTTTGTATTACTATAGATTGTGTTGGCGCATTTATATTTAAAGAAATGTACAGATTTTGGTCACATATTTTTGTAAAGGTTTTAGAAAATAAATATATACAAAGATGAGAGTTTTACTTGAAAATATTGATTAACCTTAGAGCTGTTTTTTTTTTTTTTTTTTTTTTTTTTTTTTTTTTTTTTTTTTTTTTTTTACTATCATATTGCATCTTTAATTTTCATTATAAAAAGGACATGTGTTTCTTAGATTACGAAGAACTTCTATAATGACAAACGAAAATATACAATAACCGTTCCTGAGTCAGCCAATATTGCCGAAAGTTTTCCTTAAGCGATAGAAATCTCAGAAAACGATTTACTTTCGACAAAATTAAATTTAGATACCCCAACTCACTGTTTAATGATGTTGTTTATGGAATTCCGTGCAAACAGTGTAATCTAGTCTACATAGGTAAAACTAGCCGGAGACTTGAAACAAGAGAAAGAGGCATAAACAGATTTTTAATTATAAAAACTTAAATTCTAAGATAGTTGACCATGCCATGAAGAATGATAATTTTCCGATTTAAAAAAATACTTTTTAATTAGATCCGACTCCAGCAATTATGCTGGTCCTATTTTTTTACGCTTGGTACTCTAAAATTACTGAACTAGCAATTAACGAAGTTTCATATGTACAAATAGAATATTCGGTTCTCTTTTAACTGCAATTTTTCACATTTACAACTTGTACTTTTTTTTCTGTATGGTGTACTTTAACGTCTTAATCACGTTTACGTTATCTGATTACAAATTATTATATATTCCAAAATATTTTTATTAAACTGTTTTTAGTGCTTTTATATGTGTATAATTTTAGTGTTATATAATGTCTGTGATTTAGAGGAATTTAATTTAATTTGCTTGAAAATTAATTAAAAATTGAGTAAATTACGACACTACTCGTTAATCAAATTGCATGTGAATATACATTTATATTCCCTATTCCAAAATGGAAAAATTTCAAAATGCGTAAAGTATACAAGTTAAAACAAATACAGTATAAGTTAAATTTAATTATGTGTTGTTGTCAATGCAATAAGGCGAATAGTTTAAAAACTGGCACTCACTAAAATTAATGTATCTTAAAAGTATTTTTCGTAATCCCATAAAAATAAAGGTGAGAATAAGGACAGGAGTAAAAGTACTTTGTTTTTATGTCTAGCTATAAATTAAAAAATTACTTTTCTGAATGTCACCTGGTTATCTCCCACGTTATTCGCTTTTCTTGAACGGTAAATTACTTTCATTAGATTCTCCATGATAAATTCATTTATTCGTTCACAAATGTAATTTTCTGTCTTTTATCGATGTATGTTAATAACTGTAATAATTTTTTGTCTTTCGAGTCGAAAAGTAGAATGTTATTTTGATTTATGTGCAACTATGAAGAGAGATTTGGATTTAGTATTACAGTTTCCTTAAATGGTGTTTCTGGGAATAATGTGCTTTGCATCAGTAAAAAGACAAGGACATAACAATAAATCTTTCACAACAGAATGGCAAAAACTCTCAAAGATTTGTTATCTCTCCAACATTATTGTTTTTGTTTTCTTTAAGTCTACTGAATTATGTAACGAAATTGTTTGAATGATTTAAAGGTCTATATTCTTCTACAGCAAATATTACAAGTTTTGGACTAATAAAATGTATTTTTCATTTTATTTATCAGAGTTCAATATTTCTAAGCCATTGCTTTCCCACCACGTCTTTCTCTTACATTTATTACCATACTGTTTTCCTATGCATGTAGGCAATCAAGTTATTTTGAAAGTTTTGCATTTTTGCATTGTCATAAACTTCTGTTATTGGTTCTTATCGAAAAAGAAAATTACTCACGATACGAAACTGGTAAACTGAGTATTTCACTCATCTACACTGAATATTCCATGTTGCGAACATTCCTTCTTAAATTGGAAAACACTTTATTTAATAAGTTGAGTATCTGTATCTTTTGGTAAATTATGCTTGTAAATGTGAAAACTATCTGGGTTATCTAAATTCGATTCCTTTTTATTTTGGGAAAACAAACATTTATTTGTTTAAAAAGTACTTGTGTTGTCGTGTTAATGAAATTCACAGAAAATGGTCACATATTTTAGAAAGGTTTTGGAAAAAGAAATTTATAAACAAAGATGAGAATTTTACTTTTTAATATTGTTTAGTGTGAGACTTTTTTTTCTGCACTGTCATATTAAATCCTTCATTCTACACTACTGAAGACGCATGTTTCTTAAACTGCAAAAAATTCCTATAATCAAGAAAGAAAATATTGGATGTAACCTTTTCCAAGTATGCCAATGTTCTCAAAAGTCTTCTTTTCACGATAAGAACCTCGATAAACGATTTATTCTCGAAATTTTAAGAAAGAAATAATAAAAATAATAATAATATGTACTAAAATAAATACAATTACTAAATGGTACACTTATAAAAAGAATACATTTAAAATACAATTAAAAATTATTCAACGTTTCATTCGTTTCTACGAACTTCGTCAGGATACAATGTAAAAATGTTAAATGTAATTTAAAGTTTAAAACTTTAAATTATATTGTACATATTTATACTCTACTAGGTAATAAAACATTTTCAAACATCTGTCAACTTATGTAACAATGTTTATGATATGAACGCATTAAATAACATTTATTTAACAATTCTACAAGCATTTACATTAATTTAAATGGTATTTTAAATGTCTTCTATTCTACATGTGATATCAGGACTGAGGAGGTTAATATAAAATTTAAATAAATTACGAACTCAAAATAACAGAGGAATACGTAGAAAATTTTAAACTGAAGTCTTTAATTATACACAGAGAAATATTAGAAATTTTGACTGAAAAAGGACATAAAAAACAATTTATCATTTTCAATAGCATGCCTATTTCAGAAATGGTGAAATTAAAGCAAGACTCAGAAAAATGGAAAAAAGGTATATGCCGTTTGAACAATAAATTAGAATGCAAAACAAAAATGCGTTTTTTTGTTATTTACTGAGAATTTATAACAAAGAAAAGTACCAGAGGGGGCATAGGAGATCATAAAAAATGAAAAATGGTCTCTTAAGAAAGCAGAATATCTTTATTATGTTAGAAGTTTTAGTTTTCGAAACTTTATTTTATATATACACATTGATGTGCTTATCTTTTACATTAAAATAAAGTATTTTCTTCCTAACAATTTTAAAAACTAATGAATATAGATGTGTGTTGTTTTATATCTAAGCTGTGTAACCTATTTGTTCCTAAAATTTTGTTTTCTAAATCCTTTTTTTTTTTTTTGTAAAATTATTTTTAAATGTTGCAAAATGATCTGATTACATACTAAAAAAGAAATACGATAAAATTGTTTTGTACTTATTTGATAAAATGTGATCTCACCGCGTATGGAAATGTACATAATATTTGTATTAGTACAATATGCATAATTATGATTTTACTAAGCTTATATAATATAAGCTTTAAGTTACATATTGTATATTATAGTTAGTATTTTTACTATTAAAAGAACATATTGATTTCCTTATGAAAACTAATAATATTTTAAGGATGAGTGACAATATTCTATGAATAACCGTATGTAAAGCTTAAGGGGATTCAGAACACAAAAACCTTTACATTTTGTACAAAAAAATGTTATGTCATTAAAAAAATTTCTGTACTTTTTATAATTATAATGACGTTTAAATTATATTTATATCTTAATTAGAAGAGGAAATATTATTAACTATTTGGAAAATACACTGTTAAAAAAAGGGTCGATCTACGAAAAAAATTTTAGTGATCTTTGTAATTACTAAAAATGTTTTTGCAATCTTACTCGGTTACAAGTAATCTGTAAGAATTACTAGAAAAGAGCTAGCAACGAATAGAGTTAATAGTTTTACATTTTTAATAGCTATTACTAATACTCACTTGGTGTGGACGTGATAGCCTAGTGGTCATAGCACCGAACTCCAGGCTGAAAGTATCCTGGTTCGATGCTGGACGCCACCAAATATTCACGGAATGTATGCAATGTAAGTACTCGTTAAATAAAAGGATTATGAAAATATTGTCGTGGCAGTTACCATGGGTAATAATCTCTCGACTTCACCTCCCCTTTGGAAACATGTCAAAATAGAGCAGGTAGCAATGTTTGGTGCTGCCATCTATTGTGGCATTGCCGAAAATCTACCGCTTCAGAAGTCTGTCTTTTTACCCACTGGATGCAGCTCGAAGGAAGCTAATGACCTTCGGGCACACGTAAT
The DNA here is from genome assembly GCA_964019185.1 of Maratus speculifer. NCBI lineage: Eukaryota > Metazoa > Arthropoda > Arachnida > Araneae > Salticidae > Maratus > Maratus speculifer. The sequence goes on from OZ025291.1 coordinate 386,337,888, forward strand.
GGTTACTAAAAATAATTTTGGAGATATTACTAAAATTTGCTTGGTGGCTCATACTAAAAAGTTTTAAGTTAATTATACAAAAAATTCTTTTGTTTAGTTTACAAAAAAAAAAAAAAATGTTTGTTTCACTTGCAAAAAAAAAAAAAAAAAAAAAAAAAAAGTTTGTAAGGGTTACAGTGTACGTTACAGTGTAGTTGTTGTCATCGGTAGAAAATTGGGAAATCTAAAGTACATCTGGATCTTTTTATTGGTTGGATTCCGCAATATATTTTATTTTATTCGCTTTCTGTTTGGTCTATGTTTAATGTCCAAAAATGGAATATTTATTTATTTTTTATTTTATTCGTTTTCTGATTGATCCATGTTTAATATCCAGAAATGAAATACTTCTGTCGCCATGATGAACTACAAAAAAATTATTAACTTAAAAACAAATTGAGATACAGCTTTCAAACAAAATGCTTTTAAATGTCAATCTGTTGCTCTATACGTCAGTATAAAATTGAAATTATGCGATGTTTAGAAGTTAAAAAATTTGCAGTACCGAAAATTATAAAGTTAAAATTTCATTAAAAATTTCTGTATGATTGGTACAGGAATATTAATTTTTAATCCCTGGCGTACGTATTGTAGGACTTTGCTAATAAGTAAACCATGTTTTGATCCTTATAAAAATTATGTTTATTATAAGAAAAAAAATTGGAATTTATGTATAAGCCTAAAATTTTACTCTTTGAAAATATAATTTTTCAGATAGTCTTTGTAATTTGTTGAATTATTTTTTTCGATTCGGTTTGTTTTCAAAGTCTAGCTATTAAGCAATTTCGTGATTGTCGTGTAAGAAATGTTGAGGAAATTACTTTTTGTGAAAATGCTTTTTTCTTCATGATGGGTTTTTCGCAATTTCTCAGATTTAGTTTGTTATAACTCAAGAATAGATAATTATAAATGTTTCAAACTTGGAGAACCTTTTTTTATTTATTTTTATTATTTTTTCTTTTGATTGACGTACTTTAATTTTGATTCAGAAAAATAAAAAAAATTTTTTTTGAGAACATGATTTTTTAAAAACAAGTCGCATATTTTTTATTCAAATTTTTACTTCATATATTTTTAATTAAAAAAAAGTAATATTTTTAAAAATGCTGAAACAAAATGAAAATTTTGATATTTTTGTTTATTTAAATGTAAAAAATGTAAAATTCCACATATTATATGTTGAGTTATATCAATATTTAATTACCCCACTTTTTAATAAATTTTAAAAGATAATTTTTTAAATAAAATTATGATAAGTTAAAATATGTGATTTTGTTTTCAAATAATGGTTAATCATTAGCTAAAAAATTTTAAATTTTAACTGCAAAAATTAAAAAATATTTCAAAATGTGTCCCAGAACCTCTAAAATCTATTAATTTTTATTATAATAAAAATTATTTCATAATGAAAATTTCATCATCACAACGAAAACATTCGTGCTTAGTGCCTATATTTTATACTTTACTAAAATATATAAAAATTGCCTTGAACATATAATTTCACTATTTAAAAACTACATATTTCAAAGTAAAAACTCGCAAAATGATTTTTTTAACATTTGTCTATTTTTTAACGTGTGAGTGACGCGTAGTATTGTACCTTAAAAATGTTGCCACTTACACATGAGTAAAAACTAAAATATTGCAACGAAATAAAAATTTTAAGATTTTATGATGTTATGCCATATTTTTGGTATATTGTAGGATAAATTATCGTTACATGTTTTATTTTCTCGTGCAATTATTTCGATAGATTCTCTTATTTTATCTTGAAATGGGTTATTGCACGGAACTTTGATTTTAGCCTCATCAAAGTTAATATGGCAATCCTCGTTCGCCAAATAGAAGCGAGAAAGAGCAGTATTCTGTTTATATTGTTTAATATCTCTGTGATGCACTTTAATTCTAATTAAAAGTTGCCGCTTAGTCATGCCGATGTAGACTTTTTTAACAATAATAGATAAAGTGATGGAGATTTCATAAATACCAGATTTTTGATCGATTGGAATTTTGTCGATCTTATCTGTAACGATGTCAATGAGATATGGAGGTGGAATGGCGACAAGTTTTATGTTATATTTTTGTGCGATATTTTTTACATTTTCAAATATGTAATATTACATAATGAATATAAACCAAGAAAATAAACCATGTAATGATAATTTATCCTACAATATACCAAAAATATGGCATAACATCATAAAATCTTAAAATTTTTTTTTCGTTGCAATATTTTAATTTTGACTCACGTGTAAGTGACAACATTTTTAAACTTTTAATTCATTTAGATTTTAATTTACTAGAAATTTTATCTCTCGATCAAGATGCAAACTTAGTCCTTCCATTACCATATTTTCCTGAAGACCCCCGCAGAAGACGGCGCGAAACGTTGATAGTTCTATTTTATTTTAATTGCACAAATGTATATTAAAATTCTTGTTTTGTGCACCACTGAGCAATGTGTTGTATTTTAATAAATACATTCTTATTAGTTAATTTTATGGTGCAACTGTCCTGTATATATTTATGTTAAAAATCACCAGAATATGCTTTACGCAAAAATACAGTAAAATAAATATTAAGTTGTATAAATCAAGAAATGTTTTATTCTTTTATGAGTTTTATATTCTTAATACAATTATTGTAAATAACTTTGTTATTTTTGCTTCCATCAAACATATACACTATACTTTACGCAAAAATACAGCAGAGATAAATATTAAGTTGCATAAATCAAGAAATGTTTTGTTCTTTTATGAGTTTTATGTTCTTAATACAATTATTGTAAATAATTTTGTTATTTTTGCTTCCATCAAACATATACACGATACTTTGTAAATAACGTCCAATTATAACAATTACGCTTGGAGAACAGCAGTCTTCCATACTTTTTTTTTATATAACAACTACTTGACCTTCCGAACATTACCACGGACCGTAATAATATTTTTTAATGAACCTTAAATTTATATGATTTTATAATATTAGTTCCATTTTGTCGCAAATACACACACACTTATTATGGGAAAATTATGGAAAAGCTGCTAGATGTTGCTATTTGTTAGATAAATATATTCATAATTTCTGGAAAATATATTCATAATTTCTGCAAAGCAAAATTTTAAAAGGTCCTGTAGTTATGAAAAAAGGAGTTAAGTAGCGGGTGCCGATTCATAGAGGATAATCTACAGGCAAAATGGTTTCGAACAATGTTTCACATAAAAAAAATCCACTTCCGCTTCCTCTCCAAGGAGAAGAATACTTGATATTTATCTAGGGTCAATCCCCCTCACCCCCCCCCCCTTCAATTAGAGGTCAGTGAGAAATATCACTTTTGGTCAAGCCTTCAAATGAGGTAAATTCCTGTAAGTTAGAAAATTTTATTCCTGGATGGCGTCAGGAGGAGATGAAAAAAAATGCATAATATGAAGCGTAGTTATAGGATTTTACGATGATATATCACATAAGGGTTTCTAAAAATGTTTGGAAATTGAAGAAATATGAACAAGTTTTTTAAAATTGTCAACTCCAACCCCCTTAATTCCCATAGTGTATGATTTCTAAAATATATGAATTATGTGTCCAACATGTGTTACAGCACTTATCAGATTGATAACAATTTCTCAGTCTGGATTGAAATATTACATCTAACAAGATCTTTAGCATTTCAAATGCTAAGCAGAATATTTTAAAACAAAAATTTCAATTTTCAGTACTAAATAACATCACACAATAACAGCAGCAAAAAGAAAACTACTGAAATATTTTATTAATGTGCATTAAGTGTATCAGTGTAATGTTCTAAAAAAATCAAATTAAGTAGAAAATGTTTTTTACTTAAATGTATACAATTTTTTTTCTATACTTCAACATGTTCTAGAATTCTGCAGCTGTTAACAGCAGTCATTCTTTTTTGTTAATATTTCATTCTCCTACACCATTTCTCTGAAAAAGAGATGAATTGATTAAAACATTTCATGTAGTTTTCATTAAAAAATACAATGTAATAACACTTAAATTATTTTTTGTACATTATATTTCAGGAATGCTATATGTTTGTTGCTCGTGAAAGAGGAGGCACGTGTAACCATGGCCAACTAGATCTTTAACAGCCTACGCATTTCGCTGAAAACCGTCAAAAAAATGAAGCTTGATCCAACTTCAAACCCTGAACAATTTCAGTGGACCACATGGCGCAAAACCTGCCCAAATTAGCATTGAATAAGCTGATTTCTATTCTCTGCACATGGTCATTGTTTTAGTTCAGGGTTTCCACAATTCGTCAGAAAGACTTGGACAGGGTGTCAGAGTCCTCTGGCGGGACGTTTCATACATTAATCTCAAATAGATTGGCCGTATAGATCTAGTTAGCCATGGTATTGCATGATAAAGAAATCATCTCAATAGATTCATATGTGTTTAACACCTTTCGATCTGATGTATCTTAAAAGATTCACATATTTAGATTTTTTTTCATGTAAATAAATAATGTTAAAAATAAAGAAATTTGTGTGAATGGAACCTAACTAATAACAGATCCAAACAAAATAGTCATTTGTTTCTTATAGCGCTTTTTCACTGAGATAATGTGCCATATTAAAATGGCTTGCAACAAAAACGTACGAAATGAACATAAATGAAAACGTAAACAATTTTTCTGTGTGTTAAGAAATCATTTGTACTCATTATTATAAGTTTAACTCGGCTAAGTAAAGAAATGAGTATAAATATTTAAAGTCAAAAATGCCTTGCAATTGAGAGCCTGTCCTGGGGAGGAGGGGGCTTGCACCCCCCCAAACATACCCCTTAAAATTTCGCTTGGACTTCTGACTATCACCTTTATTAAAAAAATTCTATTTAAATTGCACCCCCGGGGCTGTGGACCCCCCCTGTTGGTCACTCACTCAAAAAGGGTCATTTCTTCACTTCACTTCAAACTTTAAATGCTTATAACTCCGGTTCTATGGGGGCTACAGCGAGGAGAAACTTTTTGGCTGAACTGGCTCCGCACAGACATTTTTCTGGCAACACTTTCATTCCGGTCACTTCAAGGCGACCGCCCCTGGGGGGGCAGGGGGGGCAATCGTCATTTTTTTAAGTAACATGTCTATAGAAAGCTTATGACCCCTACATCTCAATTCTATCATCAATTAATTTTTACCACCATCCTGGGCCACGCCACGGCCCCATAAAGGGCTAAAAATCTGAACTTTTCCAAATTTATCCCCAAATATAGGCATGTTGCACCTTAAACTTTTTGTCTTAAAGAGCTCAACCTTACCAGATAACTTTCATTCCCTGCCTCCCCCCCTCCAGTGAGCAAAATCACTGCAGGTAAAGGGAGACTAATCCCAAGTGCGGCATGGTTCTCCACACACAGGTAAGACCATAGAAAATCCCTATTCAATTCCAAACGTTGATCTTCTCCTAAAGTCAAAACATTACTAATGTACACAATGCTATGTACAATATTGTTAATTGATTATTATTCTGTTTTTGGTACACCAGCACAACACTCTAATTTAAACGTATATTAAAATGGCGAAGAGTAAACTCAAACACATTATTATTGTAAATATCTGTGTATATATCTGTACATAAAAATGTATCTACAATCAAGTTTCACCAGCCATGGGCAGGGATTGACAACAATAAGCACAGAATGCTAAATTACAGTTTTTTCGTTATCTCAGCAGCATTACTTTTACAAGAACACGCTGTCATTTATATATCAACCTCTTCTTTTAGACCATATTCATTAATACTTTCCCCCTCTCTATTCCAAAAACTATTCAAAATTAATGTATCTTTTTTTTTTTTTTTTTTTTTTTTTTTTTTTTTTTTTTTTTAAAGTAAAATTAACAATTTAATTTTTTATCTTAGTCATTTACAGTGGACAAGTCCACTGGTTCTAGCTATAGACTTTCTATATCCCTTTTCCTTCATCGAGACATGTGAGGGGCACTGGCAATGCCCGGTACATTGAAAAATTATATTAAAAACCGAAAAATTATATACTGTTGACTAACGAAAAATTTTAACAAACAGCATAAAATGGAGGATATAGAAAGTAATAATTCAGTAATATCACCCAGTTCAACTGTGGCGAATAACGACACATCTGAGAAATCACAATTCTCACAATCTCAAATTTTGCTATCGGCCTCAGAAGAAGAAGAAAATGGCTATACATCGGAGACGCATAATGTGAAAAATGGTTTTCGACGTGTGAAAAATAACAGAGTTTCGGGTGAACAACACCACAGATATAATCTAACAGAAATTCAAAAATTTCAACTCCAAACAGCCCAGAAAATGGATATAATGGAACTGTTGAACACCTACAAAAATCTTTCCAGGAAGAGGAGAAAAGCAGATGTAGAAAACTCAGAAAAATATTGGACATACGCCATAAATAGAATTAAACAAATGCAAACCAACAACATAAAACTACAAGAGGAATTACAGAAAAATAACTCAACTAACAAATCAACAGAAGATGAGGTGACGGAGGGGATTACGCAGAGCCAACAGAAGGCCAAAAGAGAAGAGATTCTGAATTTAGAAAAAACCATCGAAGAGAAAGAAATAGAAATTAAAAATCTCAAAGATGAGATAAGTAAAGTAAAAACATCACAAATCAAGGACCCATGCAGAGAAAATCCAGCTATAGATAACACCATCTTGCAAGAAATCAATGATAAAGTCACCCAGATCAAGAGATACACAGAAGAAATAAATACAAGACTAAATCACCAAACAGATACAGAACCTCAACAAGAACATGTACACGAAACACCAAGACATCAACAGTATGCAGATGCGCTGAAGAAACAACATCAAACAGCGCCAAAACCCACCATCTCAAGAGCAGCGATCCTACTAAAAAGAAGAATAACAACAAGAACGTCAATAAACACAATCCGCGACCTCTTAAACAGGGAAGCGAAGAAGATAGTCAATCTACCTAAAATATCCTGCTTCACGTCGAGAGACAGGAACACCTTAATCATACAAGCAGACACAGATGCGGAAACAGACAAAGTACTTCACTTCCTTGAAAATATACATACACTAAACGACATAGCGGAGCTCTCCTACAGATCTACCAACATGAAAAAAATTATTGTCCTTGGAATCCCAGAAACAGCAGAAATGGAAGAAATAACAGCGAAGATACAAGAAGAGTGCGCTATAGAAGTCCCCCTCATTATACAAAGGAAAATACAGAGAAGCGGCTCCAGAAACTATCAACTTGTCCTGAATATAGAAGCCAATATGGCCAGTAAACTACAGCAAAAAGGTTCAATTATTATAGGCTTCAACACTTGCAGAATTGAGGACTACCGCCCTGTAATTCGTTGCGGCAACTGTCAGTCATACGGTCACACTAAAGACAGGTGCAGGTATGACCCAACATGTGCATACTGTACGGGCAATCACAAATCTGAAACTTGCAAGTACAAAGACAGGCCGTCCAAACATAGCTGCATCAACTGCCAGGGAGACAGAGAAAACTTCCCACACGCTGCGAGTTCAAGCAAATGCCCAGCATACCTATTTTACTTACACGATAGAAACAACTCCATCAAAAGAAATAGTCAAAATTCAATATAAAAGCTAACAGTACCCAAACTCAAAATAATGAAGATCACCAACACCTACAAATCATAAATCATCAAGGCAATAGTAATCAACAATTCTCCACCCCAAGCACGATAAATAATAACAGCAACCCAGAGATCTCAACCCCAACAATAGCAAATTCTAACGGTATCCTAAACACAGAAGCAGAAAATCCCTCGACCAGTAACATACAGAAAATAAAAGTAAATTCTCTAAACTTCCTCCAAATAAACTTGCAAAACTGCAAAGCAGCGACAGAAAATGTAATGGGCTATGCAAACAAGAATAACATAGAAGTAATACTGATGCAGGACTTCTATCATCCTGAAAATAAAATATGGGCAATTCCATCATCAACCTGGCAGACGTTTACATCAATTAACAATACAGCGGCGGTAGTCATCACAAGACCCGACGTTGAAGCAGTACAAACTTACACAGATAACAACACAGTATTCGTAAATATTACGACATCAACTGGAAAAATTACAGTGGGTTCGGCCTATTCAGCTCCAAAAAGTGACTTCGCACATGATATGGAATGGCTGAACATCTTCAACCCCCTCCAGCATCTTATACTAGGGGCAGACCTCAACGCACGCCTGTCCCTACTGGGATACCAGAACGAAGATGCCAGAGGTACAATGCTCACCCATCTCCTTCTGTCGAAAAACCTCATACTTATCAACGACACAGAAGCTCCACCATCATTTATAGGACAACCCAACCGACCATGCAGTACAAGCCCTGATGTGACTTTGTGCTCCCAGGACCTATCAGACTTTGTGGATTCATGGTATGTAGACACCAAGTCAGAATCAATGTCGGACCATAGGTATATCCATTTTTCTTTATCACTACAAACAAAAAACATCACCCTCAATAGATTCAAAACAAGACACACCACATTTAAAAAATTTAACAAAATCTTTAAAAACAAAACAACAAACTTAAGTAATACACTAACAAATATAAAAACCAAAATAGAACTGGATAATTGGATGCAACAATTTAATACAGAAATAAACGAAACATGCAAAAAATCACTTAAAACTAAAAAACTAAAATTATATCCGACATTTGATTGGTGGAACGACTCCCTAAAAGCCCAAAGAAACAAAATTTCTGCCCTCAGAAAGCGTTACAAAAACACCGGTGACGTTAGATGGAGATCTCTTCTCCAGAGAGAAAGAGCCATCTACAAAAAACAAATAAAAACAGAAAAATTAAACTCCTGGAAAAAATTCTGCACACATACAAAAGATAAATTTGGTCAAGCATTCAAAATAGCAACAAACAAAAGACTCACCAATAAACACTTCATACACACTACAATGGAAAATTCAACGCCCTACACAACCAAAACTGAGACCTTTAAAGAACTAATTGACCACCATTTTCCAAACTCAGACATAATAAACCCTCCACTGTTGGACCGAGCACTGGAAGAGGACATCCCATATCCGACTCCCCCTCTTTTCTCATTTAAGGAAATCAAAACTGCACTAACAGAGCAGAACAACTTAAAAGCCCCTGGTTATGATAAAATAGACGCCTTCATAATCAAAAACTTATTTAAAAACTTTAAACATTTAATCAGGGATCTTTTCAATAAATGCCTAACTTTAAATTATTTCCCTATACCCTGGAAAATAGCTCAAGTAGTATTTTTCGCTAAACGAAATAAAAATCCAAAACAACCATCATCTTATCGTCCCATATGCCTCCTTCCAATGCTGGGAAAGATAATGGAAAGACTAATCAAACACAGACTAAATTATTACCTAGAAACACAACACTACTTTCACGATTCACAATTCGGCTTTCGTGAGGGCAAAAACACAATACAACTACTAAAGAAACTAAAAAACACAATCATAAAATACCTAAACAAAAACATATATTGCGCGCTAATATCCTTTGACATAGTTGGAGCCTTCGATAACATCAACTGGAACACGTTAGCAGATATCATTAAACAACTTCCCATTCCCAACTATCTTAAAAACATTTTACTCAGCTTTCTTTCTGACAGGGAAATAATTACAGACTACCTAGATACGAACATCAAACGCCCTACCAATCAAGGTTGCCCGCAGGGGTCGTGCCTCGGCCCGCTCCTGTGGCTCCTTGTAGCCAACCTTATACTTAATAAATTCTATCAGTCCTACATAAACCTATATGCATTCTGCGACGATTTCAACATGGTGGTGAAGGCTAACAGCCGAAGGGAATTGGAAAACGAAGTGAATAAAAGGATCAAGCTCTTCGCAGAAATATGTCATAACTTAAAACTCACAATATCACACGATAAAACAACATTTATGATGATGGGTATGAACACACTAGAAAACCGACTACCAAGCTTTAAACTAGGGGACTACAAAATCAAACACGTTAATCACTTAAAAGTTTTAGGAGTAATATTTCAAAGCACACTAACATGGGATTTACACATCAAAAACATCAAAGATAGGATCCTCCAACTAACAACATCAATTAAAAGGGTCTTCTCTGCCACATGGGGAGTCAGCCGAGAGTACCTAAGAACATGGTACATCACAGTACTTGAAAAAATAATAGCCTATGGCTCGGAAGTATGGGCAAACAACCTAAGATGCGCGGACAAGAGGCAACTCAACAGCATACAAAGAACTTGTCTGTTATCAATAACAAAAACATATAAAAATGTATCGACACACACGCTCCAAACACTATTAGGCATCCCCCCAATTCTTCTAACGCTGAGCTACAAAAATCTAAAAAACGACATATTAAACAAAACAAACGTTCTCATACACAATGGTAAAACAATAACACACACCGACATAGAAGACAAAATCCTTAAATATCAAATTAATCCAGAAATCCACATTAATAACCTAATAGCGACAGATAAAATTTTACCTCAAAATAACATCATAAAAATATACACAGACGGTTCGAAGGGGGAAGAAAACACAGCATATGCAGTAGTAGCATTCAACTCAAAAAATAAAATTTATGAAAAATCTGTAAAAATCCAAAAAGATAATACAATATTTCAAGCAGAACTACATGCAGTCATTACATCGATAAACTGGGCACTAACAACAGAATACACTAAATTCCAAATCCTATCAGACAGCCAGTCAACAGTAAAAGCTTTAACAAAATTATTCCCAAACAACCCAGATATCTATAACATACAAAAAACACTAACTCAGAATAAACATAAAATATTTTACATTACATGGATAAAGGGACACATAGGCATAGAAGGCAATGAGCTGGCGGACAAACTGGCCAATGACGCTGCTCAGTACTGCGATCTCCCAATAGACCGAGGGATAAAACTTCCTCGGTCATATCTTATTAAATGCCTGAAGCACAATATGCTGGATGATTGGCAGTACAACTGGGATAACTCAGGGAGCGGCAGATTTACCCACTCCATTGTACCAAAGGTTCAAGCCTCTCTAACATGCAAAGACAAAGTTTCAATGTACTTTCTGTCAGGACGCGGTAGCTTCCCCATTTTTTTACACAGCATAGGGAAAAAAGAGAACAATCTCTGTCAGTGTGGCGTCAGGGGAGATCCGCTCCACTACATCTTTGGAAACTGTAAATTTATGAAATTCAAATTCAAAAGAAAGCACGACACTGTATATGAAGATATAATGTCAATAATAAATGATCAAACAAAAACAAGACAACTTTATCAAAACTATAATATTCTAAATGAAAAATACTCTTTCATAAAATACAAATTTCTCACGTAAAATGGATGTACCTATGAGTGCCTAAATATAACATGTAAATAGTAATAATGCATAAAATGCACTATCTTATAAACAGTCACATACCAAACATTGACACAGTTACGCACATATAGACTGCTAAAACGAACTGTACTCTTCTCATTTTTCACTGTATATAATACAAAGTAATGTTTATTTTATTGTAAATACTAGTGAATTCTTAATGTTAGCACCATAAAATGTATATAATATCTCATAGTATCATAGTATTCTACAATAAGCAGTATTTGTTTTACTGTATATATAATTGTATTTTTCTCATTGTGTCACTGTAATTATAATCAAGTATTGTTCTATTATTGTAAAAACTACTTTTCCCAATGTATTGTAATTTAATAGTGAATACCAAACAATGTCATGTATAACCCCAACCAGGAATATTACAAGTAAAAACCGGCACGCCCTGAATGAATAGGGTTGCCAATTGTGATTGCAATTGTAAACTCCTAGTGATTTAAGGGCAAGAAATACAGGGATCTTCCTCCTTGCTGATGTTCCCGGCAACGGGAACATGGCTGTGGTCCGCTGGAATAGTGGACCCCTCCCCCTGCCTTGGGCTCGGGGCTTGTCCCGACCATATGCCAAAAGCGGGTCCCCAAGGTGGGTGAAGTCTGAAGTAATAAAAAAAATATATATGATTGCTTCATTTTTTCATTGTTTTTGTGTTTTAATAGAAATAAAATAATAAAAAACTCTAAGAAATTGTCGAAAAGTGGGTTATTCCTTATATATCATAAACTTTTATAGACAAGAAATGAGTTAAAGTTTTTTCACTTTTAAATATTCATTAGATATTCGTTTGTTAATATAATTTCAAAACTAAAGTAAAAACAAAAATACATAAAAATAAAGCCTGGTATATGGAGAAGTTAATGAAAACTTTGGCTTCTAGGAAGAATCCATTTTACGCCAACCACTTGTGAAATATGCCGATGTTGAGAAGCCATTTTCTCTCAAGATGTAATTTGGATTAGGTAAGGTACATTAAAGAATGACAGAATCATCCATATCGTAAATTACACTGTCTTAAGTTTGGTTGCCATGGCAAATTGAGAATGGACGTTACTTCATTATAAACTAATAAGGAAGGCTTTGGAAATAGACAACTTTTTAAAATTGGTAATAGAATCGACCTGATTCCAACCGAATATTTCCTTTTTCTGAGGAGATATATTAATTACCGCAGTGAATGAAGTTGATAGCAAAGAGCTGCAGGAGACACGCTTTTGAGGTCTTCAAAGGCAAATTTCTCAAAGTGACATTTTTGGACTAACGCGTCAGATATATCAAAAATATTTTTTTAATAAAAATGTCAAAAGATTTGTTTCATGTCAGGCTGCATAAACTCAAACTAAATTTATCTTTTTATTTTATTATAAAAAGTGTTTTTTTTTTTAAATAAAGTGGTTTAAAAAAGTATTTTTTAAAAATAGACATACCGTACACTGAAACAGCATAGTTTTACTTCAGCAGAGATTCCAGACAATGTCCGTAAAAGAGCGGACTTTATACCTATATCAACGGACTTTGTCATTACATTAACGGTTTTTGCCCGTAAACCCCACAAATTAGGATGTTGACCGTTTATGTGAAAAAAGTGACATACTCCGTAATTTTACTGGATAATTCACGATAAAGTACCGTAAATTTGCATTTTTTTTAATACAGTGTAAGATTTTAAGCAACATAAGAAAACGAACTGCAACAGGCCGTCTGCCTATCCAAGCTTGCTTAAATCCGAAATAGCTTGCCGTTATTCTGTCTGCCACAGGTCTGTCTGACCTGGGTCTCACTACAAAATATGCGGACAGCTACAGAACCGTCTGTTCTCCGCTGATTTCCGCTAGCCTCTGTTTCAATTCTCCTAAAAAATTACTTAGTTCATCAAAATTTCCGTTGTTCGCGAGTCTAAGCCTATCATCCAGAGCCACCTTTGTGAAACCTTTGTGAAACCTGGTCTACTTTGCGTATTTCGCGTTAGAACTTCGGGAAATGGACGTTATGTAATTTGGCATACCATACTAGGGAATAGTAAATACACTGGACAGAGCGAGAAATTCGAAATATGAAAACAAGATTAGGTGTCACATTTAACCCCACCTGTACCAAAGCAACAACTATCTTACGGTACTGTTGACAATTTCCAATTTTTGTTTTCACTAAATACATCTCTGTATCTATTTAAATATAAAGTTATCTTAGTTCAGCAGCATAATTATTATAGTATTAAGAATAATTAGGCACCGAAACTTTTCTTCGGGTGCAAAATTTGTTTTGTAATCCTGTACATAAGATGTCATGCTCATTTTCTACTCGAAAATGTCTGACAATTTAAAACCCCTCATAAGTATTAAACCTTCATTCTGTAATTTTCTAAAAAGGTTCGTAGGTTCGAATCCTAACGGCTAATCAATGTCATGATACGACGATGGCGAACATTCTTCTACTCACTAAAAGTCAGCAGTGGAATGAGCTGAGCAGTTGACAAGCAGTGGAAGAGTTGCATTGGGGTATTTCCCCATTAGAAAAACGAATTCCATCAGTGTTTAAATTCTTATTTTTATTAACTCATAAAATGCGTAAGTTCTTCCCCGCAGTCACCTTGGCACTGTCATCGAATATTCCAAAACTTCGTGATTAAGCTGCATTCTAAGATATTGCAATTTTTCGGGGAAAAAGAAACAGCATCCTAATATTTGAAAAGTCAATCGCATTCTGTGCTCTGAAAATAACAAGTGAGGAACCCACATTTCCACGACAAACTAGCCCCCCCTCACTCCGCGTCAATCATTTTAAAAATCCAACCAGGATTAATCTCAGTCTACGTAATAAAAAATTATCATCTATGATTGGCCTTGGAGGCGTGGACCTCGGGTAAGGATTATATCTTGTCTCGCAAATAGACAAGCCTTTTAACATCCGCGCATTAACGCAGATCACGTGATGTTAGATAAAAAATAAAATTAAAATCCCTAGAATATTCTAAAAAGAAAAAATTACGAAATAACTTCCCGCCTTTTTGAGAAACAAGCAATAGATTATTAATAAGTTAAATAAAAAAAAGAAAAAGGACTTTAGCTGTTAAAAGATTAATATATTACGAAATTAAGATTAAAATATGTTCCACAATTTTAGAATTAAAAGCTCAGAGAGAGCAAAAAATAGCGCAGCATTTTTTTTATTTTATTACATATACATATACATATATATATAAGTGTGGGAAAGTATTAAGTTACTGTAAAGTGGTGTTTAGGGTTCGAAATTATGGCCCAGACAATTTTTTGATGAAAATCTTGGTCATTTTAATGTTTCAATTTTCTAGATTAAATATACATACATGTAGACTGGAATTCAGTTATATACATATTGATGGAGGTGCAACATAAGAAAAACGAACTGCAACAGGCCGTCTGCCTATCCAAGCTTACTTTTATCCGAAATAGCTTGCCGTTATTTTGTCTGCCACAGGTCTGTCTGACCTGGGTCTCACTAGAAAATATGCGGACAGCCACAGAATCGTCTGTTCTCCGCTAATTTCCGCTAGCCTCTGTTTCAATTCTCCTAAAAAATTACTTAGTTCATCAAATTTTCCATTGTTCGCGTGTCCAAGCCTATCATCCTGAGCCTGATCATAGAATGTGCTTATTCAGCAGTGCAGACTTCAATTCTTGTTGCTGCGTGCCTTTGTCGATGGATCCCATATGTATATATATATATATATAATATGTATAATATATATATATATATATATTAGAAAATTGTCTTTTAAAATCTTATACGTTTTATTTGTATTAAATGTTTAAAATGGTCATTTTGATTCATGTTTTTCAATTTTAAGAGTCCCGAAACCATTTAGTCTAAAGTATATATTTTAAAAGAGAAATATGGAACATAAAATTTTATGTATTTCTATGTTTGTAATAACAGATATGTTATTTATCTCAGAAACGTTCTGTGATGATTAATCATAATAAAAATTCAATCAGAAGTGCATTTGGGATATCATAAAAAAAAAAAAAAAAAAAAAAAAAAAAAAAAAAAGTCCACTCGAAAATAGAAAATTTCCACGATTTCAACACTTTTATCATATTAATAGAGAGAACTAGTTGGATGTGCCAATCCCAAAACTTTCTTTTATCTCATACATATTATTATTTAGAAAAAAAAAACACTCACAAATGTGAACAAATCAATATTATTAGTTTAATATTACATTAAGTTTGTTTTTCATCTTAAATTTCTGTTTCATTCAATTAATGGAAGGAAAACCGAGTTTATCCAGATCATATTTCAAAATCAATAAATTTCCTTATTCTGATTTCATCAGATGTTTGCTAATAGCCGGCTTCTTTATTTACACTTTCTGTCACTGAAGATAGAAGAAAGTAAAAATATAAATATGTTACTGATTTTAAACAAGCTACGTTTTAATGTTTAATTTTTTTAAATCATTGTTAATCTGAAAGATTTTATACATGTGGTTGTGAAAAATATGTTTATGTTTTCAATAAGAGAACCTCATTCGCCTCAAGTATAAAAGCAAATAAAAAAATAAACAAAATGTAATTGAACAAATTTCAACAAGTATTTGGAAAATGATATATATTTTTTAAAAACTCGAATGTTAAAGACTTATAAATAAATTCTATATTTAAGTTAATAATAATAATAGACATCATTTTTAGGATGATTATAACAAGTCAGATATTACGTACGCCTTGCATTAAACATTAACATTTCTAAACCAACGATAAAAAAAAGATGAAAGATAGACAACTTTAATTGCTTAAAATGTGAATTTTTATTTGATGGAGTTAATCAAACTGTCTTCTGAATGCCTCGTATTACGGACGACATGGATTAAATATTAATATTCCTGGACCCATCACAAACAAATTTTAAAGGAAATTTCAGTTTTACAATTTTAAAAACTGGAAATTTTTAAACTTCTAAACATCGCATATTTTAAATTTTTACACCGCTGTATATAGAAAACAATACACTTTTAAATGAAATTTCTTTGAAATTTTTATCACAATTTGTTTTAAAATTATTGATATTTTTAAAAGTTTTGATTACTCTTTTTGTCATCGTAGCAACAGAAGTATTCCATTTTTGGACATTAAACTTGGACCAATCTGAAAACGAATAAAATATAAAACAGAAGTATTACATTTTCGGACATTAAATTTGGACCAATAAGGAAACGAATAAAATAAACCAACTTTATTGCGAAATTCAACGAATAAAAAGATTTAGGTATGCTTTAGATTTCCCAACTCTCTACCGAGAACAATTATTTTTTCCAAATAGTTAATGAAAAAAAGCAAAAAAAGCAAATAAAACAATAAAAATCTTCAAATTTAGTGAAAGCTTTTTTATAGTTTAATTGTTTTACTATTTTTTTTTCTAGAATACATTTAATCTTTTAGGCATTCTCTTACTTAAAAATAATTAATTAACAACACATTTATTAATTAATGTTAAAAAAATATTACGTAAAAATATTTTTAACCATTTTTTAAAAATAAAAGAATAGTATATTTATATATCCTCGTTAAACCTGATAATATATGCAAAATGCAGAAAAAAAAGAAAAAAAAAGATATAAAAACAAAAAATATTTTCGAGTATAAATTTACTATAAAACTTATATATAAATGAAAAAAATTGTTTTAATTACAGAAATATTTGTGATTTAATAATGTAGTTTTCTTCTCACTTGTTGGAAACTTGACACAATTTCTCGTACACTTCATTATAATTTAATCCTTTTTTTCTGGTCAATTTCTTCAAGAAGAGTCTATAATCGTCTTTATTTAAAGTGACTTTTACACTATAAAAATGTATATATCATAAATGCAACGGTTATAAAACAATATTTATTTGTATGAAAATATAAACAGTTTTTTCTAAATAAAACTATTTAAAAAAAGTTCATTATTTTAAATATTAAACCATTTGTATTAACCCTCCCTGTGCAGGAGGCGTTTAATGGACCCCACAGGTGCATTCAAAAGGATTTCTCTCATGGGAAAAAACCTGGAAATTCTGTCACATGTTCAAATCTGATACTCTTATAAAAATCTGACCTTTTTTCGTAAATATGCGACTTTTTCACATACTGTTTACATAATTTTCAGTCTTTTGTCATGAGAAATTTTTCTTTGAATGTAGCTTTCAGGTCTATTAAACCCATCTTGTTAGTTTTGAATAGCGTGAGTAGAATGAAAAAAAAATCTGGTAGGCAGAGTACTAATGAATAGCGTCCATAAAGAGAAACAAAACTACGCCTTATTCGCTGTGAGCTAATGCTACAAACTAAGGCTGATCAACGCTGTTCCGGCAAGCCCCATGGCCTTCTTTGCAAGTTTCCTTGGAGCTCTTTTAAAGGATTCCTGTTTTTAAACTTTTTAGAAGTAAAATTCTATTTTAAAGAATGCTTTCCTTTAATTGAAAATATAACAACACAGCGCAGAATGATGCGATCTATGAAAGCACTTTTAGACTCACTGAAATCAATTATATGGATTGTTCATTATCATGCCTATTTTTTTGTTTTCGAAGTTGTTTTTTAATAAAACTAAATTCACACCTTGAAATTTAGTCAAAGCATACTTTCACATCCTATAAACCTACTATTTGCTTCGTTTATAAGAACTCCGGTTGGGAATGGCAAGCCGATTCAATTCACAATATAGGGAGAATAGCCCCCAAGGCCTAGATATCATCTATGTATCCACGGAAACCTTGGTTTAATATTGTTTTCTATTCTCTGTTCTAAGTAAAATTTTATTTTACGTTAACTGGTTATGTACCTACTGTTAATTCTAGGATTGGGCCTTCCAAAAAAAAAAAAATATATATATATATGTATATATATTTGTCTAAATTTTTGTGAATTTTAATAAAAAAAATGTTTATCTTATTTAGATTTATACTTATGGCTAAACTGCAGGTTTAACGACCTGGGATTTTGACTTAGTGGTTTTGCGACTAATTCGAGAATTCTATCAACTTAAATGTTCAGATCCGATGTAAACAAAGAATATAGATAATATAAAAAAGTACTCTAACAAACAAAGCAACCAATAATTTAAACAGTAATGTAGGCAAGTGATAAAAAAAAAAAATCACTAATTTCTCAAATTTTTTATAATTACGCCAAGCAGTTGTTATTTTTAAAATGATGAAGTTACGCTACATTTTGCAGGAAAATGATATTACGTTTAGTTTAACCTTTACGAAGGGGCTCGCTCAGTGTCTACCTGAGAATACATGCAAGCCCGGATGTTGCCACAGCCCCTCCGTAAAGTTTAATAACCATATCTTTAAATCATCTTTTTAAACATATTTGTCTTTTTATAACTTATTTTAATATAATAGAATTCCAATATAATATTTAAAAACATATAATCCAGTGACAAAAACAATCAGGTACTCTGAAAAGAAAAAATGGCATAACTGGGTTGTTTAATAAACAACCTCATTCCGAGATAGTACGGAATTCCCCATTTTCGAGATAGTTTAGCCCTTTGCGCACTTTGCTCCTGGTTTCTATCTAACGTGGTGCACCAATAGCAATATCACTGATTTCCATATTTATTTATTTATTTCCTCATTGAGAGAAATCCTGGGCAAGATTGCCTAAGAACCACACCAGAGCAGATCGCCATTTGTCCGTTTTAGCGAAGCGTAACAGACGGGCTACAGTTTCTAAGCTCGCTCGGGACCTGTATGTAGCCGTGTAACAATTGTCAATCTTTCCAAAAAATTGAATAAGAGAGGATTGTTTGCCAGAAGACCGTCTGTTTTGCGTACCGCTCATGTCTACGAACAGGAGAGTCCTATTAACATGGTGCGGGCACAATAGTGATTAGAATATGAAACATTGGGCGACCGTTCTGTTTACCGACGAGTCCCGTTTTATTCTAAACAGCTATTCTCGCCATACTTTCATACGAAGGGAACCAGGGACCCACTACCTACACTTCAATGTCCGCGAAATCAACAATTATGGCTATGGTGGTGTTATAGTCTGGGCAGGCATCAAGATGGACATCCGTATACCTATCCACGTCTTTGACAGAAGCTTTGTGACTGGTGTGAGGTATGGAGATTAAGTCTTGAAGCCCTATGTTTGGCTTTTCCGGGGTGCAGTTGGCCCTAATTTTATTTTATAGGACGATAACGGGACGACCACATAGAACTTTTCTGGTTAACAAATTTCTAGACAGTGAGGATATTCGCCGGATTGCTTGGTAAGCAAGGTTTTCACACTTCAACCCTATAGAGCATGTCTGGGACGCTCAGAGGAAGGCAATTGCAACTCGACCCTCCACCCCCTCAAGAACCATCCAGAAATTGAAAACAGCGTTTCTGAATGAGTAGTAGCAATTTCTACAGGCACTGATAAACTGCGTTTTTCCCAGTATGACATAACGCTGCGAGGCCCGTATGAATATAAAAGAGACCATATCCCCTATTAACCCATTTCTTTTGTGTATTCTGCAACCGCTGTTTCAAACTTTCAGGCTCCCACGAGTTTTACGCACAGACATGTTTGTATATTATAACTCTTGAATGTTTATTTTGTTTGTATTATATCAATTTGTGTTAATAAAATTTTTTATTAAAGCCTGTTCAGAAGTTCTGGAAATCGTAGATCAAATATGAAAATTCTGTTAATTTCTTACACCAGTGTTTATAGACCTAGTATCTCCGCTCTCTTCTTCCTCTTTTATTGTTGCATGAATTGTAAAAAACTTAATATAAATAACTATCAGATATTCAATATTTTATTAAAATAGAGTTTACGTTTCTATATTTCTTTTAACTGTTTATACAGAAATAGAAAAATTGAACATTACAGAGAGCTTTAAACTTTTTCCTAAACTTATGTAACACCTAAACATAAAACACATTTTCTAGGTAATAAGTTTAATGTATGAATACTTTTATAAAACACGGTTTAATAATGTAAAAGAAAGGAATTTGTCTGGATTTTTTTTTTTTTTTGAAACACTTTCTTTTCTAAAGAATTTTTTCAATTTAATTTCTACAAAAATAATTTTATGCGTGCTCTATTTATTTTCGCTATCTTCAATAGCAGCTTTCTGAGTATCTTGAAATTTTAATCTGTCTTATTCAGGTACAAGTAATGATGTGTGAGAAAATTTGAGAAAGAAAAAAAAAGCTTATTTTTGTTGCTTTTGATATTCTTAAAATCTTTATCTAAAAAAATGAACATACCGGAAATATAAATTATTACTAAAGAGATAACTTAATCACATCTATATTTCTATTATCCATATCCATTAAAGATAAAGGATGAAAATGAAGAAGAATGCAGTTAACATTTTAATATTTTTCTCTCTAATATGGGCTTTAAAAACCTTCGAGGGGCAGTTGGATTTGTACAGCTTAATTTTATTTTCTAAATGTCACATTGAAAATAACATTTTGAAACCACATTTTGTATTTATACTGTATGTGAAGAAAAGCTTTAATTATTTTCAATAAATTTGTTTTTAAATGTTGCTGTGAATCAAGCATTTCAGTATTTTAACAGCAATGAACAATATCGCTGAAAAGATTTAAAAAATTAAACTAATTATCTGCCATTCTTTGTCACCTGTAAAATTAATGAATACCTATGACTTTTTTTGTCCCAAATTATGAATTTATGAAAATTTAATCTTCTAAAGTATTTTTCGAGACTTTAGAAAATACATTAAAAGATTTACACAAAATTTAATACATTTTAAATGGTTTTTGACAAGTAAAATTTCTTTGTCAAATTTTAATGTATAGGGAATCAATGCGATATTCATAACTCCGATCAAATCTTTTACTTATAATCTTTTTTTAGTATTTCATAGAAATAAGATATGTAGAAATATATAATTTTTTCAATAGAAATATTGAAATATTTTTTAGCTGAATCCTCCCTATATTTTAAGATCAGGAAAGCTAAAAAGAGGCAAAATCAAAAGTAATATCCTTTTAAAAATATTTTTGTTAAGTGAGTAAAGTAATGCTTTTAGGACAAGCTAAAGTAATGTAGCTATAACTAATTTTAAACTGTATTACTGCTAATCGAAGTAGTAAATGAATTTTTTAATAACATATTTTAGTGATACTTTAAAGTACCGTCGGGATATAGAGAGTTAAAGAGAAAAGAGTTTTACCCAGCAAAGCTTTTGAAGGCGTCAGCAGCGTCATCAGCTGTTAACTTTTTTCCAATTACTCCAGCATCTTGTAACAATTTCGTACTTCTTTGAAAAGATATAAGGTGTCTGTTACAACGGCCTTTTCCGGCATATCTGTGAAATTTTGAAATTCTGTTTTATATTCCAACGTACGATTAATTTATTAAAGTAGGAAGATACAAATACATTGGAATGCGCATATTATACACTTATAAATGTATAAATACATAAATAAATATATGAAAACGTGAGTTTCAAACATCGCCTTAACAAAAATTTAAATGTCGTGTTTTTTATATCAATGTATTCTTTTGGTAAATCTATACCGAAAAAACACAACAATCTTTTAAAAAACGTTCTACCGCAGATTTCGGCCATTGTAAAATATTAATTTGAAATGCAAAGCAATGAGTGCAGTGAGAGACTTTATGCGAATTCCAAATTTTTTTTCTGGATAAAAATGTGTTGAAACTCACGTCTTCATATAAAGAAATAAATATATTGCAAGGTCTGTCCATTAAATAATTAGACTAATTCCATAAAATTCATTTATTTGAAGATAATTTCTGGTTCTGTGGTTATCTGAAATCAGAGTCACAAAAAGATGTCATAAAACGTAAAGAAGTAGTAATCAAGTGATGATCCTGATTGCCTGCTAGGCCAACAGCATATTCAAGCAACGCATGCTGAATTATGTATACTAGCCATGCAGTAAAATGCGTCAATACACATCATTAGTTGCTGGTAATTCTGATAGAATCAGGAAATATGCTATGGGTTTTCGTGCTATTTTACTTGTTTGGCTACAGTAATTAATGATTGTCTAGTAAACAAATACCAGTATAAATTTTGACCTGGGCAAACTCCTGCGATATTACGTTCGGCATTGTTATCAACAGTCTCACGCATGGAATGCATTATTATGTCCGAAGATCAGCAAGTTGTAGATTTCTAAATCAAAGAGTTGAAGTTAAGGAAACCCAAATCGCACTATTGTAGAAATTATGGGTTAAAATTCATGCGCAAATTCCATGAATTTTAAACTGTGAAGAATTTGAAACCCTAAAAATATTGTTGGAGATTCTGAATATATGAAGTTTAATCACAATAGTCTGTAGTTAAAGTTTAATACAGAAGAAAGTACCGCGTTAGTTAATAGAGCCTTTCATTCCCTTTTAATAACTCAGTCTGAGAGACCGCTCACAATAGTTATGCGACAAATCCTATCACAATAATTATCAATTAAGAAATTTAACAAATTCAGAAAGTAAATAAATAGAAAGCGAAATTCATTTTTTAAAGGTAAACTTAAGATTATACTATGTACAAACTATCTGAAAGATGACAAAAGTTTATTTTTAATATATTATTTTTGTATTATCTGGCGAAGACTGAATTTACAATTGAAAGTTAAAAAAATAATGTATTTAAATTGAAAGTAATTGAAAATCTTTATTTTTAAATATTTTTGTCATCTTTTAAGTCATTTTCACATAGTGTAATTTTACGTTAAAAAAATAATTGCAGTTAATCTTTAACTGCCGTTAGTGCTGCTTTTCTTAAAATTTTTATAGATTAAACTGTAATTTCCAATTTAACTAGCGATACAGTGAAATTTTCTTTCATTTGGAATCCTAGCACTATTGTTTGAAATGACTAAAAAAGCGAAAGTTCATTAAAAACAGTACCGTGCAAACAGTGTAGTTTTAAAACAGTATTTTATGAGTTAATCGCGCGTTTTATTAATCTTTATATCGAATGGTTTCGCAGATTGCTCACATTCTTTATGCGATAATTTTCTATCATAGCATTTTAAGTTTAAATTAACTTTTTCAGATGAATTGTTACGTATAAAAGGCATTTACGCTTTTAGGAATATGAATGTTTTATCTAAGTTTTAAATGCCGTGTTGTATTAATCGTGGTATTATATTACCATAATTATAGCACAAATATAATATTTATGCAAAACAATTACGTTTTGTACTAAAGTTTAGTGTTTCTGCCTAAACTAATAGTATTTATTTAATAAACAGCCAAATATACTCTAAATGCGACAAAACTATGGGAAATCGCGTCTCATTTAAGCACAAATCAAATTAATGATTTTTAGGTGTTTTTTGTCGTTGAGTTTGAAAATGATCTTCATTTTTAACCATCACGTCAGAATTTTTCGCAAATCGTATGTTTTACAGTTTAAAACTCTTCCTCCCCCCACCTCATCTAAATCCTAACCTATTTAGCTAGAACAATTCTCAATATAACCCCCCAAAAATTAATACAAAAAGGTTTCACACCTATTTTTTTCGCTATAGTTGCTATTTTTTTTCCTTTTCCTTTTTAACTTTTAAATTTATGATCTTAGAAAAATTCTGCCGTGATGGTTAAAAAAATCCTTTTCCGATTCGGTTTTAAAAAAATCTTAAAAATCAACTACCAAAATTTAAAACACAAAACATTACATCTATTTTATACTATTAGATATTAACTATTTTTTTTAACGTATAACTTAGAAAATTGCGGTATACGAAAAGCCCTGACACGACGGTTAAAATAAAGTTCATTTTCAGATTCAATGTTAAAACTTGCATAAAATTATGTTATTAATATTCAAAAACACAATCATCTCTGGCTTGTGTAATGACTTTATATTATTAATTACAAATGTTTTATTCATTTTTAAAAACACTAAATTCTCAGTTCATTTTTAAAGCACAATTTTAGCATCTACCACAGTTTTTGCACTGCTTTCTATTGATTGGCTTTAGATAATACTGGTTGCAATCAAACTAGAAAAGAGAAAAATATATAAGCTAAATTTCTTTAATAACGTTTTGATACACAAATAGTTACAAACTTGTCCCCCCAAAAATATACGGTCGTTTTAAGGGTTCTTGGATCGCCCTCAACGAAAAATTGTTTTAAAGAGATTCTAGGAACCCCTAGGTTATTGCCCCGATTACTGGCTAAATCAATTCAATCAGCTCTATAGCCGAAGCTATGAACTCATTGTAATTTTTATTTTTTATTGAAGAAGGAAGACACAAGAATCCTCGAAATGGCCGTATATGGTTTTTTTGTGCCATGCTTGTACGTATTTATGCGTTAAACGTTGTTAAAAATATTATTATTATTTTAGCTTATGTATTAAAATTCGCACAAAGTGTTTGATTTGTGTTTAAAAAAGAGAGATTATACCTGAATACAAATTTAAGCAAACATTGATAAAATATGACTAAAATTATTATTTTGCTAAATTTTTGTATTTCTGAATAAAGTGAGACATAATTTTATATACTTACTGTTTAAATACGTCATCAAATTTTGATTTTAAATCACTTGGTGACGTAGCTCTATAATTTTGCGTATGTTGAATTTGATGTCTATGACCGTCATCCATCAATTTCCTTCTTGGCGAAAATGTTTTTATATTTCTGAAATCTAGGTTACACATTTCGAGGCCATCTTTAAGCTTATGGATATTTCTTTCACTGAACATTAAATGCGCAACATCTTTCTGCTTAGTAGAGTTTAAAAATATCTGTTTAAGCGTATGGCTTTCCTTTTTATTAGAACGTTTGCTTTTGAGTGGAGACGGATATTTAGGAGATCTAATTGATCTGCTGGAATGAAGAATTTTTCTTCTAACTGGTGTCATAGGTATACAATATTCTTTCAGCGATTCTACTTTAACTTCGCTTAAATAATCACTTTGAACTGAGTTACCTGGCTCTTTATTTTCTGTGAGTGAGGACTGTTCATCAATGCTTACTGTTTTATCATCAAGACATCTTGAAAATGTGTTGATGTTAGGTGAGTCCTTTGTTATGATACATTCTTTTGTTTGGAGATTTGTATTTATTTTGTTGTGTTTGCTATGCATAATGCCGTTTTTTGCTTTTTCATCTTTAGCTTTTTGCAAACGTAATTTGGTATTGCGATTTTCTAATTTCTGTCGAATTTGTTGTTTTGGATTTCTTACTTTCTGTATTGTTAACGTATTTTTTAATTTAGTACTCTTTTCAAGCTTCTGTCGATTTCTGTTAAATTTTAATAAAGTTTCAAAATTGTCAGATAATGTTTCTTTATGAGCACTGTTTTCTCCTCGGGTTCCTATAAAATTTATCGCTCCCATTTCTATGCTTTCAGATTTTAATTCCTGTTTTTTGACATCTTTACTTTCAGATTTACTTGATTCACTTGAAATACAACTTTCCAATAAGCAACATTTGCTTGCAGGTTTTATTCTATGATTATTTTCAGATATTAAAAATCTATTATCATTTATAAGCGTCTGTGACATAATTTTATTAGATAAATCTTTTTCCAAAACGTTGTATTCCGGAATTTTACTTAATCCGTTCCCAGGAGATCCCTGTTTTACAAGATATGGTGATTTGCCGTTACCTAAATCTACCGAAGAATGTGTGCATACAGTAGTTTTATTTCTATATGACACTGCATCATCAGTATGCTTTTCTTTGTTTTCTGAATTATAGAAGTCAGTTCGGGAATTACCGGGTTTAGATTGTGTACTTACACCGCATTCTGCATTTAGAATTTGTGAGTAATTCTCATTAAAATATCTATTTTGACTTTGAGATATTATCTGTTCTTTGCTTGCACATGGAGAGACGGACTCGTCAGATTTTTCGAAAATAGAAATTTTTTCTAAGGAGTCTTCACTAAGGACGTTATTATCTTGATTGTATTCATCATTTACAGATAGAGAATCCGCTGAATTTTGTAACATTTCATTTGCTTTTTCAGACCGTGAAGCATTGTAGTTTTGGGTTTCTTGAACGGAATAAGAATTTGGAAAATTTATCTGTAACATCTTTTCCGTTTTCCCTTCTGAAGAATCTTTGAAATGATCTGAATGTGCTTGAGAATATTTATTATCATTGATGCAAACCATATTCCTGTCATTATCATCAAATGATTCATCAAAGATTTTATTTTCAAAGACAGTTTTCTCATCTTGTTTATCAAGCATAAAGCTTTTTTCATGAACGTTGTGTAATATCGTTTCACAATTTTCTAAATCTTTAATGTTAAAATCTGAAATATCGCCTGAAGATTTTAAGGAAACTGGGATAAAACACCCTTTTCTTCTTGTATCACACTCATCTACTCCTTGTGTTCCTACTTTTTTCATATTTGAATCAAAAATAAGTTTTTTTGCATTTGGACTTTCTTTACATTGATAATCTTTTAAATTTTCATTTGTATTCATAAAATTTGTTTCATTTTTTGAAGGTTGAAGTATAGAGTCAAGCTTTTCTTTTTGTTTGCATTGTAACTTATTGCATTCGTTTTCTATGCTACAAGTAAAATTATCCTTGCTTTTAAGGTTACATTTAGAATTTTCATCGTCTTTTCCAGATGAATCGCCCTTACCGTTTGCTTCAAATAAACCATTCGTATTGTCTGTATCCTTAAAAATATCATCTGAAAGATCCATTTCTGAATAGGTTTTCGGAATTCGGGGAATACTAGATCTGTTTGTCTCAGATTTACTACTAATGACACAATTTTGCATTTCGATAAAATTTCCATCTGCCTCAGAACAGCCAGGATGAGATTTCACATTATCACATTCTGCAGGTTTTTTAAATATTTTATAAATTGGAAGCTCATCTGATTTCATATTGGAATGAATAAGATAAATGATTTGAGCTTGCTTTTCAGGAATAGGATAAGCGTTAGTATCTTGAACGGTAATTGTCTCCTCTGTCAAAAGAGGTATTTTGTCATTTGAAAGAATTTCCGATTTAAATGACTCGGGCGCTTTGTAAACTGATAAATCAATTCTTTCTTTCAAATCAGAGGATAGTACTGTCTGAGATTCAGAAGTTTCAGTTGTAAATTTTCCTTCTTCATAGCTATCAGACTTACTTTTTTCTAACTGCACATTAACGTTTGGATATATACTTTGTTTGGAAGTTTCAGCATTATGCGTTGCATTCAAGTAATTATTGAGTTCAGAATTCGCCTGTGTAACATCAAAACTATTGTTTGATCTACAATCTTCTTCGAAGTCAGTCCTACTATACTCTTCTTCTATTGAACTTATAAATTTATCATTGTTCACCGATGCGTATTCGGCAGTATTTATTATTATAGAGTCATTTTTATCAGTATTTTTTCCTGACTTATGTATCTTTACATTTGGATGAACAGTGTTTTCTATTTTAACCTCGAAGTTTTCTGAGTTAGAGTTTATTACAACCTCTTTTTCTGGTAAATTGCTATCAAAATTTTTAATTGGTACTTCAAAGATTACAATATCCAATTTTTCTTTCTTTTTAACTCTTGAATCGACTTCAAGAATTTCTGACTCAGATTTAAAGTCTTCATTTCCGCTATCGGAATCATTAAAGCGTCTATGTTTGTCCATTTCTTTAAATATAACTTTACTTCTTTCCATTTGTACAGTTAGTGCATGGTCATCAGTTTCTGGACATTCTCTATTTGAATTCTCAAAAGATGAGTTTGATACTAATACTGAAGAATCACAAATATCTAGATTTTCTTTTAATTCATCTTCTATTGTCATATTATTCAGAGGAAAAGCTTGTTTTTCTTCACTTTTCAGCAGCGAAGGCAAAGTGCGCTTACAACAGATGAGTGATTGACTTTCCTTGTTTAAGCTCGACTCTGATATATTTGAATCAGTGCTAAAACTCTTATGAGAATCAACATTTTTGTCTTGGGTTCCTGCAACGTCTACATCGTGTACAAAATGTTTAGGCTCTTCAAGCTCATTTTGTTCATGTAATTTTTTAATCGCATTATCAATTGTATTTAACTCTTCAATTATTCCAACTACATCGCTGTTTATAGTTATATTATTTATGATGTCATAGGATTTTTCGATATATATGTTTTCCAAAATGTCATCTGGCACCGTAACTGCAAGTCGCCTCGTAACAGTAATTGTTTCTATACCTTGGTGTGCAGCTAATAGCTCATTACTATTTTGATAACCCGTGGTAGTTTCAGAAGCTGTAATCCTTTCCAAAGTATCTTTCTGTGGTCCAAGTGCATTAAAAGCAGTTCTCTCTGAATCATTTGAATAAAAATCTGTACAAATGCTTCCTTGACTATTGTTATCAGAGTTTTCAGAATTTTGTGAACTAATCTCATTATAAGAGCCAACGACTTCAGTATTTCTTTCTTGTACAGTCTTTTCTGAATTTTCTGTGCTTTCACAGTCTGATGTACTATTTGCAATTGTGTGGTCGGAACCTTTCATCTCATAATCTTCATTTAAACTTGAAGAGATATGTTTATTCTCATCCTTCTGTGATTCATCATCATCAATATCGTGTTCTTTTTTTCTGCACTTATGTTTAGAATCACATCTGAAAACTCCACATTCTGATGTCTCATCCGAAACTTTTAAATGAAAAATTTTAGTCATGTGTAATTCGCTGTTATTTTCAAAATCTTCAGAATATTTTGAATCAAAATTATTACCATCTTCTGTATCATTTTCTTCCAGATCCTGTTCCAAATTTTCACTTGTTTCATTGACAGATGTGCTGTTTCCAACTAAATGTTCTGGATTAGCCATCTCATCATATTGATTTAAATTTGAAGAACATGGAAAGGATGGTTGAGCCTCGCAATGCTGTATACCATTGTCAATTCTTTGTGTAGTTATATCTCTAAATGGTCTTATGCACTGATTTACTTTTTTATTCTTCTTATGTTTATTCTTTCTTAACTTTAAACAGGAGTTTAGGAAAAATGGCATCCTGTAAATAATTGTAACGTTAAAGTTTATAAAATAAATTGTCTGAAACTAACTAAAATTTATTAGATTTTTCACTCAATAAAAAAAAGTTGAAAAAGAATAATTGAATTAAAAGAATAACATATGCACATTTTTATACTTATTACCCGTAAGACATGGTGACGTCACAGTGACGTCGTTGTGAAGTCACATTGTGACTTTGTGACCGTCGATGTGACGTCACGTGACGTCGATGTGAAGTCACAGTGACTAAAATGTGAGGTCGTTATGGCCGTTTTAGAGCTCGTTTGTGATGTCACATTGTGACCACTTTGTGAAGTCACGGTGTGACCAAAATGTGAAAAGTGTGTCATTTGTGACAAAACTGTTATTAAAACTGTGACTATTTTGTGATGATAGTGACAAGGTTGTGAAGACAGTTTGCGATTTTTTTTTATTTGTGACAAATTTGTCACTAACTTTATAACGGTGGCAGCGTTGTCAATGTTGTGAAGTCACAATGGGACACAATTATACAGTTATGAACATTGTTATGTAGTGTAAAATCACTTACATGTATAATTTTATTATACTTTGACGAAACATCTCAATTAAAACTTGGGAGCTGCGATAAAAGGAATGTACCAAAAGAATGTTGCTGAATCAAAATGTAATGCCATGCAGACTTTAATCTTTGATACATTTTTTTTCTGTTGCAACAAATGAGAATATTTAAGACAATTTAATATTCGATCTATCACAATTATTTCAAATTTAACAATTTGTTTTTCTAATAAGCATTAAAATTATCAAATAAACACTTCCTGTAAGGTGCAACACTAATCACAGATAAAGACCCGGATGATAATACAAAGTCTATGGGAGCGTTCTTTTCAAATTTTAATATTTTTGCATGATTTTTTTGCATAGGATAACTGAGGACGATCTACAACCGGCCTCGTTTTTACCTTTTCAATTTTGCTTATATATTTTTTATATTTTGATAGTTTCAATATCAGAACCGGTATAAACCGGTTTTGAAATTTAATATATATATATATATATATATATATATAAAATCTGAAACCAAAATTGAAAAAGTAAAAAGTAGGCCGGTTGTGGATCGTTCTCAGCTATCCTATATAAAAAAAAATCATGTAAAAATATTAAAATTTGAGCGAGATATTTGAAAAAAACGCTCCTACAGACTTTACATAAACATCCGGGACTTTTTCTGCACCTTAAAGGAAATGTTTCTTTGATAATTTTAATGCTTATTAGAAAAACAAGTTGCTAAATTTGTTATAATTGTTATAGATCGAATATTCAATTGTCTTAAATATTCTCATTTATTGCTATATATATATATATATATATATATATATATATGTGTGTGTGTGTGTGTAATAAAGATTAAAGTCTGCATGGCATTAAATTTTGATTCAGTAACTTACTTTTGGTACATTCTTTTTATAGCTGCTCCCAAGTTTTAATTGTGATGTATCGCCATAGCATAATAAAATTATAGATGTAAGTGATTTTACACTACATAACAATGTTCATAACTGTATAATTGTGTCCCAGTGTGACTTCACAACATTGACAATGCTGCCACCGTCACAAAGTTAATGACAAATTTGTCACAAATAAAAAAATAATCACAAACTTTCTTCAAATACTATCTTCAAATATTAAAATATTATTAAAACATGCAAAGAGGAATTATAAAAAAAAAATTAAAGCTAAATATTTATTAGTATATTAATGAACAAAAAACATTAAGGGGCTATCCATTACTGGAAGGTTGTCCATCACAAACACATCTACCTAATAAAAATTCCAATGATAAAATAGAACAACAAATACGTTAATTGTAATTATTAATATTTTATTTATAATATTAGAGAGTAATTATAAATAAGAGACCCACTTTAACACTAGAACGCCCGGAAGGAGTCGATTCGACTCTGACCATGCAAGTAAATTTCAATTCGAGCCAGAAATTTTTTCCAGAAATAAGTTAAATTCAAACCACGAGGATTTACTTTAAATAAATCAATTAAATAATGTTGAATAAAAATTCTGGTAAGAAATATTATTATCAAACTTGAGTAAAAATTCCGGGCGTTCTAGTGTTAATCACGATGTATACTAATACTACATATACATATAATGGATATTGTAAAATTTACCTCTGTAAAATCATTCAGGAAAGGAAATAATAAAAGTGTCTAGAATGAAAAATAAATAATAAAATACAATTATTAATTTCTAGCTTTAAGTATTTGCGTTATTTGTTTTAAATACAATCATGTTTAAATTCTTATTGATTGCATAACTTCCAAATTTTCATTCAGACTTCTAGTTCTTTCTGAAAACATTCCAATAAGAATATTTACAACTGAAACGTTTTCACCCACTATCCATTTTGAAATTTTATAACATTTCACAGTTTGAAAAATACATTAAACAATCATTATTTTTTTTAATATGAAACATCTACGATTTCTTTTAATTGTTCTTCTCGTTCTCTTATAAATTACTCTTCTGAACATATGTAATTTTTTAAATAAATTTATGTAATGTTTCAGAAGATTACTTAATACAAAAATTAAAAAAAAAAGTTTGCAAATAATTTTATTCTATTTAAAGCTTCTTTATTAAAAAATATAAGATTTTATGTTTATGGAAACATATTATTTTAACTAGATATTTTAAATAAGGAAACAACGCAGATTAAAGTGCAATTAAAATCGCTACCTTTAACAACCTAATCCAAATTATTAATAATCAAGTGTTCTATGTCAACAAAATAAATAATGAATGTATTAAACATTATAAAGTTAATGGAGAATTAATGTTTTATAGCATGTTTTTGAGTAGCTAAGTAAAATCGTTCTAAGAACAATAATAATTAAAAAGCAACCATGAAAAATATTGTTCCATACCTTTTTTTCCATCGAAGTCATTCCTTCTAATTATTCTTTGGTAGCACAAACTAAATCCGATAATAATTAAAGTGGCAAAGACCAAATCATTTTCACAGTCAAAGCCCCATTAATTTTCTCGTACTTATATTTTGCCACTTGAAAGAGCTGTAGTAGACTTTTTTTAAAAATTGTTAAATCCGTATCAGTACGAAAATATCCACAACTGCCATAAATTCTAGCCAACTAACTTCTTGCGTGGCGTCTATCATCCATTTAAAATATTTCTGTTTACGTTTTTTTATTCTTTCCAAGGAGTAAGTTTCATACTCCGTGATCCTTTCGTTTGCAGACGATTTTAAATTTCCACGCGCATGGCCGTTTTGTTTTTTCTTTTTCTTTTTCTTTTTCTTAGGAACTTAAATATGCAATAATTTTATGAGTGTGTCTTTGATTAATTTTTCTTTATTTAAAGAATTTTTTAATGTATTTTTACCTTTTATTTTTATTAGTTTCAAAACAATTCAAGTTAAAATAAATTGTAAAACCGTTTTTTGTAAATAACACATTTCATAGGTAATTAGAATTCATTAGGGACTAGAATTCATTAGAATTCATGCTATTAGGGACATTATTTGCAGTAACATTACAGTGACGTCACAAAAACTTTTTCAATTGACAGAAAAGAACTTTTTCCATTAAATAACATCTTTTGAAGAATTTTTGTATTTTTTTAAAATTTTCTAAGACAGTCACATTTTAGTCACAATGTGACTTCACTGAGTGGTGGCCATTTGGTCACAGATGTGACGTGATGTACGTTATTTGCAGTGGCATTACAGTGACGTCATAAAAACTTTTTCAATTGACAGAAAAATATTTTTTCCATTAAATAACATCTTTTAAAGAATTTTTGTATTATTTTAAATTATCTAAGAAGGTCACATTTCAGTCACAATGTGACTTCACTGAGTGGAGGCCTTTTGGTACAGTGACGTCACAAAAACTTTTTCAATTGACAGAAAAATATTTTTTCTGTTAAATAACATCTTTTGAAGAATTTTTGTATATATTTTTTAATTTTCTAAGAAGGTCACATCTCAGTCACAATGTGACGTCACTGAGGGGTGGCATTTCGGTCACAGATGTGACGTCACATTTCAGTCACAATGTCACGTCACTGAGGGGTGGCATTTTGGTCACAGGTGTGACGTCTCATTTCAATCACAATGTGACGTCACTGAGGGGTGGCATTTTGGTCACAGATGTGACGTGACCACAGTGACTCACAGTGACGTCACCGTGACGTCACTGTGACCATGCATGCTATGTGGGTAGAATTCGACAAAAAATCGAGGTATGACTAAAGTTATTTTGAAAGAAACCTTGTGGGAAAATCAGTATAACCGACACAACCATTATAAAAATAAATAAATAAATAATCTGTATGTTGCGAAATAAGGTTGTTTCAAAAATTCAATTTGTTTAAAAGTAGGAACCGATCTGTCTAAAAAACATCTATTTTACCACTACATTTAAACTTATATAGTACTGGCCTCATCTGTATCAATCTGTATCAATCTCATCTGTAATCGCAATTTAGAAAGTTTTCTGTTCTTGCAATCCCTATGTGCAGATGGCACCAACGTAAAATACAGACTTTGTTGGAGCATGGGCTGTCATATTAAATTTTCTACAATTACATTAGAAACCGATTCAGAGTATCTTGGAATTGCGTTGAAATTGCATGAAACATTTATAGAACACTTTTCGCGCATTTTCTCCTCTTTTAAAATTCGATATTTTTTTCAGAACTGTTCTTAGAGATCATTTATATATTAAAAGTTTCTTCCATGCCAAATTTCAAGTTTCTAGGTCTTTTAGTAACACAAAAAATCGCATTTTTTAAACAGTTTTTGTGATTGAATTCACTTTAGGGTAGTGGCGTCGACAAAAAATATAGCTTATGATAGAATAAAGGCTATCAACATCATTTTGCAACTTCCATTACTTTTAAAATCATTTCGGTAGTTCCAGAGATCAACTTGTATAAATAAAATAATAAATCAATAAATAAAATAATAAAATAGTAAATCAATTCCAAATTTTATTTGTTTTGCTTATTTTTACATTTATATCGTGCATTATTGAAGCAAACAAATATTTACTGGTGAAATAGATTTTTTGAAAACTTACTTAAAATTTATTAAAAAATAAACAAACTACGATTTTCAAATAAATAGTATCAGAAGCTACACTTTTCTCCATGAAATAATATAAAAAAAGAAAACATGCGGTATTTAAAATAAAATGTAAAAGCCATTAAAGAGAAAACGATAAGACAAGTAATTGCCAACCTCGTATAATTTTTACTGATAATTTTTTTTTCTATGACAGGAGTGATTCCTACATATATAGTTTATGAAGGATTCATTCATTCTTAATGAACGTTTGTTCTTTGTAATATTTTCGTTGTGCCCTGTGCTGAAAAAACAATGTAAAGTTACTCCATAAAATAAGTGGCAATATGCTACCCCCAATTTTATGGTGTAAATTATCATATTTAACCCATTAACGCCCGAATTATTTTCTTCGCTAAAATTTAAATTTTGTATTTCCCACCACTTTTAAAAGCAAATTAACTTTCATCTAAATTTATCGAGGATTCTATCTCGCGAAATAAGGTATATATTTATCTTCATCTTTACTGGTGGGAATACCGCTTTCTTGCTTTTTTTGTAGCTGTCCTCAAAAGAGGACGCTGGGCGTTAATGGGTTAATGGTGTAATTTAAACGAATATAATTGGTGTAATATTATACATTACTGTAATGGAATATCGATTAAAGTACTTAATAAAATGGAGGCATCATAGCTGTTACCAATAGTATTGGACATCGGTACAAAATTCTTTTGCAGTGTGCAAATCACTGCGTGAAGTTATTAAATGATACCTCAGGAATTTTGTAAAGACCACTGCAGTATAAATTCATGTAAATAATGAGTATAGCATTAAAAATTACTGAAATTTGCTAGGACAGATGAAACTACTTTAGACAATATTGATATTGTATGTAAAACTTAGATCTTTAATTTAAGAGCTCTAGTACCTTCTAAGGCTTCAAAAATTCAATGTTTCAATTTTCATTATTATTATAAAATAATTCATTAGAAGTATTTTTAAACAAGCCGTGTACAAAAATTCCCATTACAACTGAAGTTATAGCAAAAATAAGATGCTGATTTTGTTTGCTAAGTAACTTAAGTTACAACTGTGAAACAGGTTTTAGAAAAACTGCGTTTTTACACATTGTGCGCATGATATCTTGAGAACGTATGTACGAATTGTTATGAATTTTTTTTTTTTTTTTTAGTTAATAAGCATATACGTGGGGGAAATGTCATTATTATTTCTTTATTATCATTCATTTCTTTATCATTGTTGTACGTAATTTAACTATAACTGTAACTTATTTTTCATTGTTTCAATTTATACTCTTATATATATGGCAACTGTCGGGGAGAGAAGACGTCATGTGACATTACAGAAAAAGTGGGCAGTTGGTTTTTCGGATGTGTTATGTGAAGATGCAACCCCTTTGTGTTCTTTAAAATGTTTTCTGTTCTGAACGACATGCTGAAGGCGCGTTTCATGAGTATGAAATCTTGTAGTTTTTATATCTTTTTAATTTGTGTGTGTGCGGTTTTTTTCTATTAAATGTTTTCGTCTTGACAAAGGACTATGAGTAATTATTCATTATCCCTAGACACCGATGCCGACCCACATACGTATGCTTTAAATGAACTACTTTTATGTATCTATAGCGATAAAATCTTTAGTTATAAATAATTTTATTTATTAAAAAATTTAAAATTTTGATTTTTTTATTTAGAAATTTTTTTTTTACAAGGTTAATGAAATAATTTTTATTTAAGAGTAAATTATTTTAAAAATACATTATTCTTCTTTACAGAAAAAAATATATATGCAAAAATATTGATTTCTATGGTCGTTAGAATGCGCGCAAGGCACAGCGAATTAAAAAGTAGAGGTTTTTTAATTTCAGTAATGCATAAATTCTATGAAAGCTATTAAATGTTTAATGACAGTTTTTTAAAAAAACAATATCTTTTCTATGGAACGGTGAAAATTTCATATTAATATCTATAAAAGTTTTAAAGATACACTGAATCAAACTTTGGATATTTTCGTTGTTTTTCATCTCGTTTAAAATGTACAAGACCCCTTAATGTAATAAATATAATGAAGAATTCTGATTTATCTATATTTCCACTGATTTGAATTCTACAGAGGTGTTACGATTGTAATAGTTAGAAAACAAAAAACTGGGCGCAGTGGGCAATGGTATTTTTTTAACACAAAAATGCTTTTTAAACGTTGTGCCCTATAGACTATGTATCGTCGTTTGCGTGCTCTCCCAGAGACACTCAAGCAAATTTTTTAATACATAAATGTTAATATATGAATTAAAGAATCACGTAAACAGCCTTCAGCTTTCATGATCGCGGCGATCTTAGACGTTTAGACTTACAACGTTACAATCAATAAATCAAAGGGAAAAGAACTGTATTTCGAATAAGCGGCTTTTCCATTTAAAATCCCCAAGCATCCGTAATTATTAAGTAACATGAATTTCGTTTTGACAGCGTATTAATCTTGCTCACGAGGAAACATGATTATACAACGAACATGAATTACAATATATTCTTGTACATTAAATTGTGAATATAATCAGTTGTGTTGAAAATTTTAATTTTAATTAAATTTAACACATTGAATCAGAAGGTAATTTTTTTATGAAAAAATGTAAAAAACGAAAATATGCGGTATTTAAAATAAATGTATAAGCTATTAAAGAGAAAACGATAAGGCAGGCAATTGCCAACGTCGTATAGTTTTCACAGATACTAAATTGTATTTTACTATCGCAGGAGTGATTCTATACACATTTCGTTTATGAAGAATTCATTCATTCTTAATGCACGTTAGGTCTTTTTAATATTTTCGTTGTGCCTAGTGCTGAAAAAATGTAAAGTTACTCTATAAAATAAGTGACAATATGCTGGCCCCAATTTTATAGCATAAATTATTACATTTAAGGATGCAATTTAAACTAACACAATTTTTGTAATATTACACATTACTGCTGTGTACATAGTAAAGTAAACTAATCACTACATTGTTTGGGATTTAATTTTATACGTTATGTACCAGCCTGTGTTAAAAAATTACGTAAACATACACGTTTATGTTCGGCATAGCGGAAATAGCAGAAATTGCATTTTCATTTTTAATATATGTTTTCATATGAACAAATTTTTGTACTGTATGTGATGTAAATTGAGTATAATATAAATGGTACATTGTGTATAATATCACGGATTCACAATTTTTGTTTTCATTTATTAACTAGCGGCCTTCGCCCGCTACGCCGGTCGGTTTATCTAAAAAACTTGAGAAACACGGAATATATCTGTGAATTGGATGATGACTTTTAAAGTAATAATTTATTTTCAAAAGCAGTAATAAAACTCAATGGACCCATGAAATATTTTGAATTTAGGAGAGAAGCAACTCGCTTTTGGCATGACGCCAAAAACACTCTTGAAATTCTTTCGTTTCGTCATCACATTCATGTAAATTAATTTTTAAAAAAGGTATCCAATCAATTCTTTCACATTTTTGAATACTCTTAAACCATGTTTAAATAAAGAACAAAAAATTTTTTTGAGTGAAAATACCAAAAAATCAGCGAGATATAAAACGTTTATTCTTAATCATTTATCTATCATTTTCCAACCAACAGCCTAACCGATTTTTTCTATCTTCTAAAAATAGTTAGTCAATGTTTAGACACACATTAAAAAAAAGCAAGTCGATAGTGTAATAACTTTTGGAGATTTATATTATGATTAGAAATATTTACTTTTGCAAACTGTATAATAATAACCTTTAGCATTTTTTTTTATAGAAAAAAAAATAAAAAAAATACTGTCATTCTCAGAAAGGATTGAGAATTTAGAATCCGGCATCGTTTTTCGTTAGATTTTCTTAGAAGTCTCAGGATTGGAGATAAAAAGTGCATTCCTGAAAAATATTGAAAAAAAATCGAAAAAAAGTATATTAAAATAATTAGACCGTTAGTCCAAGAAAAGAACAGTCTATTTAAAAATCTCACTCTTTTTTGTTTGACTCTGTTAGAACGCCCATGATGGCAATTAAAACAAGTTGGAAATTGCACGTTAAGCGTAACAAATGAGATGCGTTCGTAAGATAACGAAGTTTTAAAAATATTCAGATCTTTCCGTTATAGTAGACTGTACTTCGGATACAGTATAATGGTCGAAATCTTTTTGTGTTCCTGTAAATATACAGGAAATAACTTTTATTACACCCCAGCAACGTATATCATGTACATAAAATGTGAAATAGTTTAACGTAATTAAAACACGCCCCAAACAGTGTTTCCCCATATATCATTATGTAGTGGAATACTTTTGTGTGGCCCTGTAATTTAATATTAAAAATTCTTTGCATCACAGATTGTACAGAATATATATTTTAGTATACATATGCTCCTTAGGTTCATGTCAAACTTATAATGTTCGAAAGAGTATAACACCATTAAAATGCATTTGAAAAAAAATTCCGCATTCACCTTAATGTAACGGAGTACTTTTGATTGTCCCTGTAATTCATCTATGCATCTGATTTTCATAAAATTTGAAATGACACGGCAAAATTATGTAATAATTACACATTTTAAATTTCAAACTATTAAAATGCATTTGAAACTTTTTTACCCATTGACCGTAATGTAACGGAATCCTTTTGATTGTCCGTGTAATTGATCAACGCATCGGATTTTCATAAAATTTGAAATGGCTCGACAAAATTATGTAATATTTATTTAGTGTAAATTTCAAACGATCCGGTCAGGAAGTTTTTGCGTTCTTATATGCGAACAGACGGACGAACTGAAGGACAACTATAAATGCTACGTATATTTAGTACATAATTACAAACGCATCTAAAAAGGGAAAAATATTCTCCTTTTGACATTCATTGTCGGTTGACTTCGGGAGGGATCTCTTTTGACCTGTGTGAGCACTGTGCAAACTAATTAACTTTAACGTTTTTAATGAATAACTTACCAATTAATTGAAATTTCGGGATGTAAATGGGCAACTCGGGATCTCGGATTTTTTTTCCTTCAATTCAAATCAAACGCGACGTTCTGGGATTGGAGGAGATAGCGTCATATACATACAACATACATACGGTCGGATTTTAATAGTGTAAATTACATGAAAGTAAGAAATGAACGAACGCCTCACTTACGGTGAGTGTGGAAGAAGGACTTTGAGTTTCACGACGTAAAACTCTACACATTGTTTTAGGCATTATAATAGATAAAAACAGTTTCTGTCAAATACTACCTCCGACAATAAAGTTCGGTGAATGAATTCAGAACGACCGATCTGGCAACACTGGGGAAACAAAAGGCTGCACCTGCATGGAGGCAAGTGTAGACCATCTTCCCCCACCGTTGTTCAGTTGAGCGTCGTTTATGTTCTGTGTATAACATGCTTCACTAAGTGCTTATTCAGTGTGATGGTTCTTAACTGAGAGCAGGAAAATGAACGAGTAAAAGATCAGTTTAAAGTTTGGTTTTAAGCTTTGCAAGACACCGAAAGAAATTCATGAGAATTGGTGCAAATTGAACACCTACCATACTCGTCAGATCTCAATCCTACAGACTTCTTATTTTCATGACTCAAACTCTGTTTGAAAGTGATTTTACCATATTGCTGACATCCAACGAAACGCGACGAAGCTTTTGAACTTCATCCCAAAAGAAGACATTTTGCGAATTTCCCAGGTCATGTATAGCAGATCTCAGCGGTGCATAGTTATAGGAGCTGACTATTTTGAAAGTTGGTATGGTAACTTTCGTTAATCTTTCATCTACATTAATGCTACAGGAATATTCACCGCTCTTTATTGTCAGAGGTATGCTAATATGCGTTCCGATATTTAACAGATTATTACATTTCCCTAACATATTGAATACAAATTGAGGAATATTGATATGCAGATTAATACGTTATTGATATTGGAATGAAGTACAAAAATACCTGATTCAATGCCTAATTTTTTCAAAAAAAATTTAAAATCCTTCACGAGTTAGCCCTTTCATGTGTTTTAAATCATTCGTTAAAATTAAAAATCATGCCAATTATAGAGTTTGAAAGTTTCCTTAACTCCTTAATATTCGCTTTCATGATATTTGCGAGCTGTGTTTTTTATGCAGGTTATCTGATTCGCACTAGTTTTATAAAATGGTGTAACTGGCTTTATTCTTGTTAACTATTTGGAAAATAGTTGTTGTCTCCGGTAGACAACTGGGAAATCTGATATATATTTGAACCTTTTAATTGATTGAATTCAACACTTTATTTTTCGTTTTCTTATTGCTGCCACAATGACAAAAAATTAATAAAAATTTAAAAACAAGTCGATAAATGTGATC
This sequence comes from Maratus speculifer, assembly GCA_964019185.1. NCBI lineage: Eukaryota > Metazoa > Arthropoda > Arachnida > Araneae > Salticidae > Maratus > Maratus speculifer. Next base: position 386,378,784 of record OZ025291.1, read on the forward strand.
GCAGATCCCTTAGAGAGTTTCTTTTAATGTCTTCTTCAAAACATATTTTTTTCATTAACTTAACAAACGGGAAACCGTTTTTTTTTTTTTTTTTTTGGAATTTTTTCCCGATTTCTTCGCCAATAACGCCAACCAGAACAGAATATTGAATTCTTTTCGAAAATTTTGCCTTGATCACATAGATTTGTTAATTTCTCTAGCAGAATCTGCAGATTTAGTGAAGGTACGCAAGTAAATAAAATTATGAATAAGAGTAAAATATTGCAAAGCTTAGCGTAAAATTTAAGAGACACCAAACTGGCTACCAGAGGTAATTCAAATAAATAAGAATTTAAAATATATAAATAAAGTATTCACATCGCGTGTCAAAATAGATATATATGTGTGATGTAACATGATAAAATAATAACAAATAAGCACGTTTTCCACTTTATTTAATTAATACATTAATTTATATTACATGCATAATAATTTTATTTAAACTTGCATGCAAGAATTAGAAGAAATGAAAATTAAATTTTGATATTTATGCTACAACAAATATTTAAACTTTTAAATATCGCACATTTTCAATTTTTAGACCATCGTATAGGGGAAAAAATGTACTTTTAAATGCAATTTGTTTAAAAGCTGTATCTCCATTTATTTTTGAGATATTAGTTTTTTTTTTGTTGTTGTTGTTTTTCATACCAATTTGGTAATTGTGGCAACAGAAGTACTCCATTTCTTTTAAATTAATAATTCCCCACTCGAGTATATTTATTTTTCCTTTATATGTATTAACTGCAAATTCTCTGTTAAACTGAAAGAACTGGAGAATGGAGTGGATTTTGACAGAGATAGGCAGATACTTTGACAGTAGCAGTGTCGAATTCAGGCACTTTTCTCCGGGAGGGACTTTTGTGTCTTCGGGGGGGGGGGATTTGCCCTTTTGGACCATTGAAAACCCAAAATATCAATTTTTTCTGGGGGGGGGAATTTCACTGCTCTGGGGGGTGTTCCCCCTGGGCTATTCCCTTGAATTTAACACTGAACAGTAGGATTCTCTTTTTATTTTGTCATTCTAAGCATTTCATCAATCGCACACAAGATGAAACAATGGTAGCCGAATCTTCAGATGAAAAAACATTGGTATGTATAAGCTTGCAATTGTCTAAAAGAAAAGAATTTTTCAAGAAACAAGAATAAATTTGCTTCATATACTTTTTATACATTTTGTATATAATGACTTATTTATGCATAGATATGTTCGTTTTCCTATTTATGAAACATCATACTGTAAATTATCCATTTTTTAAAATAAGTCTAAAATCAACATTTTTGTTTATACAAAAAGTGTGACATAAAACATGGAAGTGGTGAGGAATAGGACATGTCAAATTCTTTTTTTTTCTTTTTTAATAAGATGAATTTTCATTCCAGTCACGGAGATACTGGAATTTTACATTATGGTACATACTACATAATTAACCTGCAATCTTTGTTTGATTGTGTATCTAGCCGACACTATACTATTTGTGCCTTATAGCATTGTTTTATTCCTATACCATACCTTCCTGTATGTGGGGAGGAATGGGACACATTTTGAAACGTGCACTTTCTTTAATTATAAAATAGCTTACGCTTGCTATGTTTCTATGTCGTTCAGGGATTTTAAAAAGTGTTTTACCTTGCACTCTATAAATAGAAATTTTTGTTTTTGTATCAAAGTTTATTATCTTACTTTATAAAAAGTGTCCCATACCACCCCTCTCTCCCCTATATTATTAACTAAACATGCTAAAACATATTTCTTTCTGACAATTTCTCAAGTCTTTCTAATAAAAATTTAACCCATAACTAGTATGACCGCAGAGTTTTTAAAGTTTCACAGTTTAACTCGTAATTTTTAGTTTAATTATCGATACTGGTTGAATTTTGTTTTGTTTGGAGCCTTATTACTATTTCTAGAGACTTTTAAATAGCTGAATTTTATTTATAATAGTCAGATACATAAAGTTTAATACCTAAATAGTATTCTGAGAATTAATGTAACATTACATTCATCTTTAAATTAAGACCGCTCTGACAGACCGCTCACAGTAGTTATGTGACAAATCTTGCCACAGCAGTTAACAGTTCATATTTTTGAAGTAAAATTTTTTAAGTTGTATTTTCTCAAATGTTTGTATGAATATTTCGAATCAAAATTAAATTTTCGAATTGCTATTTCTTGAAAGTAAAATTTATAAATTATTGTTATCGGTATTTTAAATGAATTGGAACTGAAAATTGAATTTTCTATTTAATTTTCAGAAAACGGTTAGATTTATTTATTTATTTTCCCTAGTGGCTTTTTAATTATTGTTGAATAAACTTAAAATTAAATATTTTTAAATAGTTTCTAAATATATTTATATTTATTTATTTATTTATTTATAACACTGATTATATTTTTGTTTAGCGAACTGTTTTTTCTAGTCACCATATGGCTTTAATGTTCTGAGATCTATAAAAATGTTTATTGCAGAAGTATTAAAACCATGTTACTCCCTAAAATCACTGTTTTAGAGGATCCATAACTTTCTGGCTTCCAATGATGTTTGGGACACAGGAAGAGTAACACAGAGTTGATGGTGCTCTTCCTTGGCCAACAATAAATGTCATGAAGAATCAGACTGGTTTACGTTGATGCTGAGTAACATGTTGAGAATTAGGGTTTTTCAGATCTTATACTTCAAGACGACTTGCTGCACGGCATGTAAATTTTGTAGTGCTTATCTAGTTACATATTATTTTATTACAAATTTTCTTTATTTTAATTTTTCAGAATCTTTGCTGACATAAATAGAGATACAGGAGGCAAAATATCCAGGGTAAATAGAAAAATAATGATACAGTTGCAAACTGCCAATAAATCTAGTTAATATACATAGTTTATGAAATGTATTTTAATTTGTGATGTTTTAGCAATAAAGTATTTTTGATATTACATTTAGTTTTGCTTTTTTATTCATGCTTTTTTATATTTTCTACAAAAATTCTATTGTCTTTAAAATATGTAATTTGGATTTACTTAAATAATCATGATTGCTAATTGATATCAATAGTTTGATCACAATTGCGATTGTTAAACAGTAAAAGAGGGAGGGAGGGATTTATGACGACATTGACATGAATTACTGTCAGGACTTTTTTCTAGCTGAATGTATTGAAATAGTTGCATTTTTAATTAAATCCTATTTTATTTTTGGGGGGGGGGAATTCACAAGAATTCACAATATGCTCATTCCACCCCCCCCCCCTTAAAAGCATAGGAGGGGGTGGAGTGAGCATATTGTGAATTCTTTTTCAGAATTTTCAAGATCTGGGAAAAATTTTATTGAATGGTTGATATCCTCTTGATTTTCAGAAAAATGTTTATGGCATTTACTGGGATATTACAAAAACAGGTCAATTAATTAAAAATCTGACAACAGCCCTTAGTAACAGATTAATTGTTGCCATGTTTAATGAGATTGATATTTCATTGCGTAAATGGTAGGTGTAAAACTACAATTTTCGATGAACATAGATTTTTTTCAGCGATATTTTTTGTTTTGAAATATACATGTAAATAAAATGCTTTATTTTTTATATAATTACTTAGATTGGTAATAAGAGTTACTATTGAAGTTTTACAGTGTGCAAAGGTAGAATTATTAATCGTGAATAATTAGGTAAAATGTTAAACTTCTGAATTTCCTGTAAAGAAAAATACTCCTAATTTTAGAGGTTCTTGTCAAAAAAGAGTAGTAAGTGTTAAATGTTGTATAGTACTAAATGTTATTTTCAAGGTACTATGTAGTTGCTAATCTTTTTGTCCTTTTTTAAGTTACCTAGCTATAATGAAAGTGGAAGTGAGTTAAATGTTTTTAATTTGTATATTATTATTCATATTTTTTAAATAAAAATTATCTTCATCTAATTTTTTAAAAATAAAAAGTTTGGCAGCTAGATATTTTTATGTGAAGTTTTAAATTACATTGATGCAAAGGGCATGTCTAAAATATCATTATGGCGCATACTAAAAAAATTATTTAAACGGATTATAACATCGCAACGATAAATATTCTTCCCTCCAAGATTAAATAAAAGGAACAAAAACAATAGCCTACATATAGAGATATACAAAAAGTCTTTATTATCATCAAGTTTGTAAGAGTTAAAAAACTCGGATGTTTTAAGCTTATATACACAAATTCTATAGACATTTAAGAAGTACAACTTTTACAACATAAATAGAGCGATTCATTATTAAATTAAAGACTTGAAAATTTAAAGATTTGTGCATAAAAAGGTAAATTTATAAACAGAAGTGATGATATATTGATTTTCAGAGTTATTAGGGGGTATTAAATGTCTTACTTTCTACCTGGCAGTGCAACTTAGCAATAATGTAACATTTATTTTTTTCTCGATCTTTATAAAAAATAAATGCATACAATTTTTAATATAGACAACTTAATTTCTTTTCTATGTAAAATCATTTTTTTATCATTTCATACTGAAATTTTATTTTTTTATGTTTAAGTTTGATTAAAGTAAATGTAAAATTGTTTTTTCAGTTTCATTCACGGCGCGTAAGACGGTAGCATAACTATTTGTTCAAGAGCCACGAAAAACATTGATAATGATGTAAAAGTAATGTAGTTTGAACATACATTTTATTTGTAAGCTATTTCTTTATCTGTTGAAAGTTTAAATTTAAACTATAAAAAAATTTTAAATTTCACTTTTTATTGAAAAATGACTAATTTTAAATAAAGATATTATAAATTGCTTAGAAATGAAGTATACATTCAAGATACGTTAGTTAAACATTATTATCCGTATTTTTTTCGGGAGGGGGGGGGGTTGAACCAATAGTTTTACTACAGTCTTGCTTGCAGTGGATGCAAGTCAAAAACCAATTTTCAAATTTTTACCTTAAGGGGTTAAAGAGGGCACCGCACTTTTGAAAATGAAAAGAAAAACTGATATCAATGTATCTTTTTTTTTTTCTTGAAAATTATTGAAGCAATTTAATACATATCATTTTATTATATTGGCAGCAATTATAAACATAAATATATATTTGTTTATTTAATTAGCATTATTAAAATTTCAGTAAATAAGAAAGATCTAAATATAGCAAATTATAATAACGCAAAAAATATTGCCAGTAACAAGTGATAAACCAGTATCAAGTGGAATGTAAATCACATCTCTAATTCCCTCATCAATGTTAATCATATCTGTGTGCAGTACTTATCTCCATAGGTAATGCATATTTTACAGTGTGCAAAGTTAGTTCTTCAAGCATCAATTTTTTGCGTGAAAATATTTGTTAAATATATATTTAATTTTATTTCTTCCTTTTTTTGCGAAGTACCAACACTTAAATTATATTAAGTATATATTTTAGAATTATTTTGATATTTTGATACCTAAAAAACAAATCATATAACAGTACACAGAAAAAATGAATTAAAAATAATAGTTTCCTATTTTTAAAAATATATGTAGGCATTAATCCTCTCCCCTTCTCATACGTATAACACTAGAGTTTGATATCTTACTATCTCAGTGTAAGGCAAATTTTGAACGGATAATTGAATATGGCTGAAAATAACCGGGATAAAACTGAAGATACCAGTTAGAAAAAAAAAAAAAAAAAAAAAACCTAGGTTTAAACCTGAAAGCAACAGTTTCTAAAATGGAACATTTCAGTTTCTAAAACGAAACATTTCAATTTTCAAAGCAGAGCAATTTGGTTTTCAAAACGGTATATTTCAGTTTCCAAAACGGAACATTTTAGTTTCTATAACGCAGCATTTCAATTTCCAAAATAGAACATTTCAGTTTTCAAAGCGGAACACTTCATTTTCCAAAAACGGAACATTTCAGTTTCGAAAACGGAAAAGACATAAAAGTAAATTTTACGTGAAAAAATGGAGCAGATACGGCAACTTTGCTGCCAGTACGTTTTCCGTTTTTTCAAGGAAATTTTTTTTACAGTGCATCATACGTAGTATAGGGTAAGTCTTGCAATCGTTTTGAAAATCGAAATTTTTTTGACGGATTTACACGTTTTAGATAGTGGAGATTCCGAAAAACATATTTTTAGAAAAAAAATTCTGCCGTCCGTCTGTCTGTCTGTCTGTCAGTCTGTCTGTCTGTCTGTAAACGCTCTATCTCCCGAACAAATTGAGATAGAGACTTGAAATTTTGTATGTAGTTAGTATGTAAGAATTGCACGAACCCTATTTAATATCAGCAACCTCGATTATCCGGAACTATTTTTTCGGACTCTCGAAAAATTCGTTCTGAAGAAAGGTACATAAAAATTTTCGAATTTTTTTGTTCTAAGGAATGGACGTAAAAGGCAATAAAATAACACATTTTGCATATAGAACGAAGTTGATCGGATTATTAGTTGCCGAGATATTTGTAATCTTGTTTTCCACATTCTTCGATTTTTCATGACCCTGTATTTCATTCAAATTTCAATTCAGAAGTATATTTCAATTGGAAATGAGACGCGTAATCCTACGCAGTTAATTGTTAGTTAATAGAATTATTATTTTTGGAGTTATAAGGATGTTTCTTTTACGCAGTTCGGTACTACTTGAGTAGCTTGGCGTTTTATATAATTTGTTGAAATTGGTACATCAGCAGTTCTTTAATATAGCATTAAATGTATATTAACAATATTTAAATTTTGTTTATGAATTGCAATGCATTGTATAAATAGTTTCACATGTTTTATTTTCATACACATATCCATGACGTGTAAGTATTACGGTGGCCCCCAACGACAAGTTTATTTTTGTTATCTTCATTTTTATGCCATATGATATATCAATAATTCATATTTTAATTTACCACGTGCGATATCATCGTTAAGGTAGTGCATTTGGGATTCATTCTACTTTATAGCTCATAATTGTTTTATTTTCTCAATATCCACTATAGATTACTTGGAATTTCTTTAATTAATTTTGGTTTTATGTGTGTTGGTAGTCCCAATTTCGTATTGTTTTGCTTTCTCATGGCAAATACGAAGATGAAACCACATTTTCCATTTGTAGTTCCAAAGTATTTGGGACCTGAAGATTCTGCTTTTGTTCTACAAATTCCATTTGTATTCATATTATTATTTTCCCTTCCATATTAAATGTGATATAAGTTATTAAATTCAATGGTTAATTTCAAATGGTTAATATTGTTTACTATTAATGGTCTTATATATATATATATATATATAAATATATATATATCACTTTTCATGTCTTTAAATAAGGTCAACATATATATTTTTTAATGGAGGCAATAAGCAATCTAATTGTTTAAAGAGTAATGTAAAGTGACTATTAAGGCTGATAATATGCATATTTTTAACATCTAATTAGTTATGCAAAAAAAAGAGAAAAGTCTGCGAACACATATGCATATCATTGCATATGTGTTCGAATAATGCAATGTAAAATAATATGTAATATGTAATAATGTAATGCATATCATTTATGACATTTTATCAAAGATTAGTTAACTTCAGTTACCTTATTTTTTATAAGTTAGCTTTAAACTAGAAGCAGAAAAAGAGACTAATGAACTATAAACGGTAGAAACTAACTTTCGTTAGCGTTTATTTATAGATATCCTACACTGTGGTTCGTTAAAGGAATGATCTACTTTGGAAACTATTGAATTCCAATATATCGGAGAATCAAACAAAATATTTAACTTTTCGTGTTAAGATAAAGTTTCTGATTTCTCATATTATATCCAAATGATGTTCAGTGTAAAAATTAGCCACAGTGGTGTACATGAAACAAAAAAAGAGTTTCTTATTATGAAGATCTTGGCGCTTTTTCCATCGGAAAAGTAAAATTGTGGATTAAGAAAGTGAGATTCGTTGCCAAAAAAAAATAAACCCAATGGAAACGGGACCGTTGAACTGTTACGTTGTTATTACACGTGCGCTGCTGCAGGCGTCAAATCGCAGGCGTCTCCATGTAATCCTATGGGACCAAGGGAGTCGCTTGGTAGCGCGCGATTCTCTTTTGTCGCAGCGTCTTTGACGCGTGGAATGAAGCGATTCGCCGACAACATCCAATCAAATGCTTGGAAATCCAAATGATGGTAAAGACTCTTCTCGAACAGCCAATGAAATGCTAAGAACACGAAAAAACGCAGGCGATTTTTTCGCTTCGAATTTTTACGTGTAATAGCACTTTAATGCTTTTTTACACGTTTGCTTTTATCTTACAATTCAGTTTGTGAGTGACAAATAAATCTTATTTACTCATTTTTCACACAATTTCTATTGACAAATAACTTTGGAATCCTTAATATGTACAGTACACCTGTGACAAAACGTGAATCGAAGATTTAAAGAGTTTTTTAAATTGGATCCTGTAGAGGGGGAAAAGGGGAGAGGGCAACAGAGTGCAAATTTCAAATAAAAAAAATCGCCATACTTTATAAAATGGAAATAAAATCTTGGATTTTGACACATAGTCCAAGAGCCGACCGCACAAAACCCTAAGTCATCGAGCACAAGAAAAAATCCTTTATTTTATGCAAGTAACAGAGGAATCTAATGACGGAAGCAAAGTGGTGCACAAGCCACTTGTGGTTCACTCGTAGGTTTAACTTTGTGATTTCTGTTCAATCAAAAGTATGAATACACGTAAAATTGGGTGCAGGAAAACACAATGCTAATCCTACCAGTCAACCACTAGTGGTATTCATTTTTACTTACCCATCATACGTAGTATAGGGTAAGTCTTGCAATCGTTTTGAAAAGCGAAAATTTTTTTTTGACTCATTTACACGTTTTAGATAGTGGAGATTCCGAAAAACATATTTTTAGAAAAAAAAAAAAATTGCCGTCCGTCTGTCTGTCTGTCTGTCTGTAAACGGTCTATATCCCGAACTTATTGAGATAGAGACTTGAAATTTTGTATGTAGTTAGTATGTAAGAATGGGACAAACTCTATTTAATATCAGCAACCTCGATTATCCGGAACTATTTTTTTCGGACTCTCGAAAAATTCGTTCTGATGAAAGGTATATAAAAGTTTTCGAATTTTTTTGTTATAAGGCATGGAAGTAAAAGGCAATAAAATAACACACATTTTGCATATAGAACGAAGTCAATTGGATTATTAGTTGCCGAGATATTTGTAATCCTGTTTTTCACATTCTTCGATTTTTCATGACCCTATATTTCATTCAAATTTCAATTCAGAGGTATATTTTAATTCGAAATGAGACGCTTAATCCGACGCAGTTAATCGTTAGTTAATATAATTATTATTTTTGGAGTTATAAGGATGTTTCTTTTAGGCAGTTCGGTACTACTTGAGTAGTTTGGCGTTTTATATAATTTGTCGAAATTGGTAATCAGCAGTTCTTTAATATAGCATTCTATGTATATTAATAATATTTAAATTTTGTTTATGAATTGCAATGCATTGTATAAATAGTTTTCACAAATAGTTTTATTTTCATATCCATGATGGGTAAGTATTACGGTGGTCCCCAACGACTAGTTTGCTTATGCACCACTTCGCTTCGGGCAAACAGGGATCATTAGATTCCTCTATTATTACTCTTCCATAAAATAAAGGATTTTTTCTAGCGCTTGATGACTTAGGGTTTTGTGTGATCGGATCTTGGAGTAACACTAGAGTAAAACAAAATTGGCAAAATCGTGTTTCGGAGCTTTTAAAAAATTCCCTCTAAAAAGTGGCAGGGGTGGGAAGGTGCTCCAGGTTCCGATAGACTTCTCAAAACACTACTGAAGATTAAATTAAATCTACTTAAACTTAATGGATATTAACGCTACTTTGATTCTTCATGAAGAAATCATTAGCCGCTTCATAAATAAGATTTGAAATAGTTAATAAGAATAATTTTGAAAAATATTAATGGCAGTGTTACCACAATAGTGTGGAAAGATAGTCCACTTGATGAAACAACACTAAATTTAGTGACGCGGTAAAAAAGCATATGAATTAGTTTTAGTGAACTTTAATGAAGGCATTTTTTTTACATTTATGTTGTTTATGTATGTATTTAAAAACTTTGTTGTGTTCACAATTAATTAGATGCATTTTTTCTTTTACTTACACATCATACGTAGTATAGGGTAAATCTTGCAATAGTTTTGAAAAAAAAAAAAAAAATTTGACGGATTTAAGCGTTTAGATACTGAAAAGTCCGAAAAACATATTTTTAGAAAAACATTGTGCCATCCGTCCGACTGGGTGTCTGTCTATATGTCTGTATGTCTGTGTGTCTGCCTGCCTGTTTGTGTGTCTTTAAACGCTCTATCTCCCGAAGAAATTGAGATAGAGACTTGAAATTCTCTATGTTCCAAACTATAAGATTAAATGCCAATAATGGATGATCGTAAATGTCACAATCAATGACATTAAATACAATGCATGTGCTTAAAACATCATTAAGTGTTTTTATATTGACTTTTTATTTGTATTTTTTTAATATTCTACTAATTATTTTTTCGTTTTTTTATTATTATTATTATTATTATTATTATTATTATTATTATTATTATTATGTCAATATATATAATATGGCTTCTCGTTTAACAATTTGTATAATTTGGCGAAATTGGTCGACGTGATAACCAAGTAGTACCTTTATTTCTTCTTTCGTATTTAAAATAAAAATTGCGTCAATTGGTATAATTTGGCGAATAGATTGGAAATTTATATACTTTGGCGAAATTGAACGACACGATAATCAAGCAGCATCGACATATGTGCGCCAAAAATATGTGACGTACATATGTTATATAAAACTCAAATATTACATATATTTTGATATAAATGACAAATATGTGCACGTTTGAAAAGAATTCCATATCCTATTCCGTTTTTTTTTCTGCGATTTATTACTTACACATCATACGTAGTATAGGGTAAGTCTTGCAATCGTTTTTAAAATCGAAAAAATTTTTTTGACGGATTTACACGTTTTAGATAGTGGAGATTCCGAAAAACATATTTTTAGAAAATTTTTTTTGCCGTCCGTCTGTCTGTCTGTCTGTAAACGCTCTATCTCCCGAACAAATTGAGATAGAGACTTGAAATTTTGTATGTAGTTAGGATGTAAGAATGGGACGAAGCCTATTTAATATCAGCAACCTCGATTAATCGGACTATTTTTTTTTTTTGGACTCTCGAAAAATTCGTTCTGATGAAAGGTATATAAAAATTTTCGAATTTTTTTGTTGAATTTTTTTGTAATGAGTATAAAAGGCAATCAAATAACACACATTTTGCATATAGAACGAAGTCGATCGGATTATTAGTTGCCGAGATATTTGTAATCCTGTTTTCCACATTCTTCGATTTTTCATGACCCTGTATTTCATTCAAATTTCAATTCAGAGGTATATTTTAATTGAAAATGAGACGCTTAATCCAACGCAGTAAATTATTATTTTATATTATTATTGGAGTTATAAGGATGTTTCTTTTACGCAGTTCGGTATTACTTGAGTAGTTTGGCTTTTTATATAATTTGTCGAAATTGGTACATCAGCAATTCATTAATAGAGCATTACTATGCATATTAACAATATTTAAATTTTGTTTTGGAATTGCTATGCATTGTATAAATAGTTTTCACATGCTTATTATTATTTTCATATGCCTATCCATGATGGGTAAGTATTACGGTGCCCCCACCCCCGAACGACGAGTTTTACTACTGGAATCTGTTTTATCAATTTGTTTTTTGTGTTTTTTGTGTTTTTTTTTTTTCATTTAGCACTGCTTTATATTAGGTTTTGTCTTAATTTGACATACATAATAAATATATAAAATATATAAAATTATAAATAATATATGTAATTATATAATATTTATTTATCTATTGCGCAATTATGTATATCTATGTGGGAAATATCATTCGTTACTTTAATATTATTCATTTCTTACTGCTTTCTGTAATTTTATGTAACTTCCTATAACTATAACTTATTTTCATATGACGTAGCGGGTAAAAAGCGGGAAGTCGGTTTCTGTTCTCAGCGGCATGGAAGACGCCGCGTTTCGGGATCATGCAATTTTGTGTTCTTTTTAAATGGCGTGTGTGTGTTTTTTTTTTTATTATTAAATGTTGTGTTCGTCTTGCCGAAAGACTGAGTGAATCATTTCCCGTAGTCACCGACCCACAGCAATAATGGGGGTTGGAGCCGAGATAAACTTACGGATTAATGGATTAATATAACAACATAATGAAATATTTATTCCCACTTAACTCATTCGAACCGACCTGGTTCTAAAGATATTTGGAATCGTCCTGATTTTTCCTGCGAAAGTGCATTCATTTGTTCGTGTTTTTACCAAAAAAAAAAAAAAAAAAAAAAAAATCTTTTGGCTTTATTATCGTAAAGGAATAAACTCATTTACGAATTCTGTGCTTCCCTCATTTGTGAAATAAAAACGGAAAAAGTCAACTGGTTTAATTTTCTATGAAGTGCAAAGGATCAACCTTACACATAATCAACGGTACTAGTATTACATCAACTCATGGAGGAAGAATATAGGTGGAGGTGAACTATAATGATTTGGGTGATGCCAAAAATGTAACCCTACATTAAGTCACATTAAGTCCAAACAAAACCACGTGCTTTGATTCGCCTATGAATTCAAACCGGTTAAAACGCGTATTTGTTTGCTCTTCTTTTTAATCGTCGAATTTTTTATTAGACAGCGCTTCACAGGTAAAAATTTCTTTGATTATTTAATTATACATATGTGTTTTAAATATCAAAATAGAAAATCTTTTAACATTTTTCTTGAAAAGATAAGATTATTTTGCGAATATCTGAAAATCGTTTGCAATCAGAAATCTGTATTTTAGATTAATATTTATTACTTATGTGTTCATACATGATTTTAAAAGAATGTTTTCATTATTATATTTTAAATATTATTTAAATGCAATTATTAACATGTAACAAAACAAATTTCTTTTTATATATTCATCTTGATTTTTTTTATCCCTGAATTATTTATTTAGAATAAATCTATTTGTAATATCGAAACCCTGTATCGAAACCCATTTAAATGCGATTAATCTTAAAATATGTGTAATTTTTTTTTCTAATAATTTTAAAAACATGATAAGAATCGAATTTTTTATTGCGTGAAAATCAGCTCATTTATTTTACAGCTCTCAAATTTTATTATGCTTTATATCTGTTGTTTTTAGGTGCTTTCGTAATTATGTAAATACGTAGCACCTATAGTTGTCGTTCAGTCCATCCGTCTATCTGTCCATTCGCATGTCCAACCGAATCGTTTGAAGTTTAAAATACATAATTAATACATAATTTTGTCAAGTTATTTCAAATTTTATGATAGATCAATTATGCATAGATCAATTACAGGACAATCAAAAGTATCCCGTTACATTACGGTCAAGGGGGGGGGGGGAGTTTCAAATGCATTTCAATCATTTGAAATTTAAAACAAACAATTATTACATAATTTTGTCGTGTCATTTCAAATTTTATAGAAATTGGAAGCATAAATCAATTACAGGAACAATAAAAATATTCCATGACATTACGGTCAATGGGAAAAAAAGTTTCAAATGCATTTTAATGGTGTTAAACTAATTCAAACATAAGAAAACTGACATGAACCTATGAAGTATATATATACGAAAATATTCATTCTGTACAATCTGTGATGCAAAGAATATTTATTTTTAAATTACAGGAGCACACAAAAGTATTCCACTACATAAAGCTATACGGAGAAACATTGTTTGTGAGGCGTGTTTTAATTACATTAAACTATTTCGCATTTTATGAATATGATATACGTTGCTGAGGTGCAATAAAAATTACTTTCTGTATTATTACAGGAACACAAAAATTTCTACTACTATAATGTAACCGAGGTACTGTCTACTATATCAGCAAGATCTGAATATTTTAAAAACTTCGTTATCGTACGAACGCACCTCATTTGCTACGCTTCACGTGTAATTTCCAACTAGTTTATTAATTGTTTCTCAAAATGTTTTATTGATAATGCTGTTATTTTGAAGAAGTAAAATTTTTATATTTTTCAAAAATTGTTCTTATTAATTTAAGGCATGACTATATGCTAACAATATTTGTTTTAAAACATGTTTTGGAATTTTTTAATAACGTAGTAAGTATTAAAATTAGCTCTGTTTCAGGCGGAATACTGTTTATGTGTCGGATTCGAATTCAAATATTACAGGTTCAGATCGATAAAAAACATTTATGTTGGATTCCGATTTGAATAGAACTTTCGTGTTCAGGTAAAATACAACCCGACCCATTCAAGGATCTAGTCTCGCTGCAAATTTAACATACATTTTTATTTGTGTAGCTTTAAGCGTTGCGCAAATAAGCAAAACTATAATATCATTTTTTTATAATGTTGCAATATTATAATTTTTCAACATTATAATTTAAGCAACATTATATCATTTTAAACACTCTTACTTTCCTTTGCGTGAAATTTTATATCATCACGAAAATTGAAATGAACTTGAAACGATTTTTCCCATTGACCATAATGTAATAGAATACTTTAGACTGTCTATACAAATGAACTATAAATTCTACATATTTCCTTTTCAATAGCGATCACGGTGTAGTACCCGTCAATAACATATAAAAAATGCTACGAGCATCAGAGTTTATTTACAAGAGTTAGAACTCGGCCACACAAACTGGAGTCATAAACATTTTTCATCTACGTTATAAAGTATTAACCAGTAAAAAAATCCTTCGTTAAGCATAGATTATAAAACACTATCCAAATTTCCTTAATTCTTTAACAAATTTTCGTTATTCAGGGAAATAGGTGTTACCGCCCATAACCAAATGTGTATTCCAATACTTTTGAACAGGCCTGTATTTGATTTCTCTGTTGATATATATACTATATCATGGAGAAATTTAGTTTAGCAAAAAAATGCCTAGCTGGATGAAATTTTTCTTTTGGCAGTTTATACGAATAGATGTAAAACATACTTCAATACTTTTGTTCAGCCCTGCAGTTTACTTAGTACCTTTATTACACGAAAGTATTTTGCTAAAATGAATTATATAAAAAAATAAATAAAAAATTTTAATTAAACAACAATACTCTTTAAACTATTTAAATCATATTTCCAGAAATTATCATACTTAAACAAACCTGTATCCAGTTCTTTGCGTGATCCTGTATATCATTTAATCCATATTCTACAAACTAAACGCGATTCGACGTAAAGATGCAAAACTTTTTTAAAAACAAACCTTTAAGTAAATTACACTCATATTCAATAACTTTTCCGAGTTCTTTTGAGTAACCCTGTATATCTTAATTGTGTAACTATTAGCATTTATGCACACCATATAATGTGAATACATTTAGTGACACTTAAAATCGCATATCATAATTAAAAATGCATTTCATCCATGGGATAGTTATCATGCATAATATACAGTACTTTGAATAGAATATGCTTTTTGAAATATTTTGTGTGTCCCTGTAAATGCTATGCATTTCGTATTATGCGTAAAATAACTCATATTAAGTCTCAGCGACGTATATCAATTTGATTACACATGATACCGTTTACCAACGTTAAACTATGTCGCAAACAATTTCCTCCTTTATTACCATGTATTAGAATTATTTTGTGTGGCCCTGGAAATGAATAACTATTCTTTTAGCTGCATATTTTAGTGCTTTTCGTAGATGCAAATAAATGTGAATACGTTTGTCCGGGTGCAACATCTTTAAAATGAATTTGAAACGATTTTTCCACATTGGCCCTAAAATAATCGAAAACTTTTGACTGTCCCTGTAAATAAACTAATCGTGGTAGAAACTTCATTTTTATTAGGGTTTGTGCTTGTGTAACCTTCAATAACATGGTAAAATTTCATTGCATTCCGTGTATATTTACGAGAGTTAGAGCGCGGACAGACAACAGACAAACCGAATGCATAAACATTTTTCAATTTTGTTGAAAAGTGTTAATAAAAATTACTGTAAAAAGAAAACTTTTAATAATATAATTTTTAGTTCCTATCAAACGTTTTCAATTTCTTATTTAATTTTAATCTGAAATTTAATAATAATAATGACATTTAATAATAATAATAATGATAATAATAATAATAATAATAATTTCCCAATTTCAATTATTTTAAAAGTAAACATTTCTTTTAATAAATAATAATAGAACAAAGACCATTTTAAAAAATTTCTACTTCTTCTTAAAATATGCTTCAATTGTAATTCATTTCTTTCAATTCGTCTTATTAATACAAAATCCTTTCCTTTTTTGGAAGCTTTCCAATTTTCCACGTGCTTTTGTTTGGTACACTAAAATTTGAGCGATAAATGGATTCACATTGCAAACCTTTTTTGAAGCTTAGTTCACCTCCACCTATTTTCTTTCTCCATGACATCAACTGTATTATTGTTCTTATCTGTATTCTTAACTGCATTATTATCAACAGTATCATTATTTTTATAGCTTTATATTGAAATATTTTATTGATATCGATAATTTGTGGAATTTGTCTATTATGATACATGTATATTTTAAGGTTTTGCATTGTAAAGTGTCCCTGAGGCCAGTGACCCACAGGATGGTCGATCTCTGTGGGCAATATCATTCTTTACTTTAATATTATTCATTTCTTACTGTTTTATGTAATTTTGTGTAACTTCCTATAACTGTAACTTATTTTCATTGTTTTAATTTATAATGCATCTGGCAACGACCGAAGAGATAAAAACGTCATGTGACGTAGCAGGTAAAAAGCGGGAAGTCGGTTTCTATTCAGAGCGGCATGGAGGAAGCCGCGTTTCGGTATCATGCAATCTTGTGTTTTTTTATTAAATGTTGTGTTCGTCTTGCCAAAAGACTCTGATTGAATCATTTCCCCTTGATACCGAGCCACATCGATATATATTTACATATGATTACATATGTAGAGAAATATATCTAAAATGTATACGCATAAAAATATTTGGCATGATGTCATATAGGCACCACGTTTGCGCGTGTTTTTCTCCTGCCAATTTCGCGTTGCACGTCGGTGTCATGGTGAAGATCAGTTTAATAAGTTTTTAACAATTTTAGGGGAATAAAATGAAAAATTAAAAATTTCAGTGAAATGTGTATTTTAAGTAAAGCAAAAGCATTCATTCATTATGGCTTAAGTATTAATATTTACGACTCATTGTGAAAATTACATTTACTGTTTTATTACTTATTAAGTTTATTATTTGTACCTGTTTATTTATTGTTTCCTTTTTTATTGAATTCATGTTTATTTACTGTTATTTTTCATTTTATTTTTTAAATTGTTTTTATTATATTCTATATCAATAATTATTTGGTACTTCTAGGTTATCCCGTCGACCAATTTCGCCAAATTATACAAATCGCCAAACTAATAGTCAAATTAAAAAAAAAAAAAACATTATCAAAAATACTTTGAAATTTTGGGTACTACTGTGTTATCCCGTCGACCAATTTCACCAAATTTTACAAATCGACTTATGAATGAACCAAACTAATAGCCAAATTATATATATAGGCATAATTTTTATTTTAAATAACGAAAAAACAAATAATTTGTCGAATATTAATAAAAACATCGATAAAAAGTCGAAATAAAAATCACTTAATGGCATTTTAAACACGTGAATCGCATTTAATGTCATTGAATGTGACATTCACGATCATCCATTATTGGCATTTAATCTTATATTTTGGTGATAATTTTTTGGTCGACGGGATAACCTAGAAGTACCTTATTTATATCAAGCTATCATTTACTTATTTTTATTTCCTTTTTTAAAATACTAAAATCTGTCATTTTTTCACGTTATTTTAATTTTTATACTGCAATAAAAAATCGCATGTTGTTATAGCATGCAATCCTTACTAATATTATAAATCGGAAAGTGAGTTTGTTTGTTTGTTTGTTTGTTCCGCTTTCACGCCGTAACTACTGAACCGATTGCTTTGAAATTTTGCAGACGTAAAGTTAGAAGTCCGGATTAAATAATAGGGTAATTTTTATTTATTTTATTCAAATATTTTCCTTAATAATTCAAAATTTAATTATTTTTCATACAAAATCAATAGGCATTTTTCAGATAAAATTTAACCATTTTCCTTTCCTGTTGCCAAGAAAATAAAAAATTGGAATAATAATTTTTCAGCGGCAATGAATTTTTAATAGAAAACTTCCACGCGAAAAACTATAATAAAATAATTTAAATGAAAATAAATATGACGTCATGTTTGAAATAAAAATAAAAGGTGTATTTTTTATAATACATTTAACAAGGATATTTGTTTAGTTAATGGGAATTTTTGTGTAAAATATGGTGACATAAATTAAAAGTAAAAAGAATGAAAAAGACTTATATTTTTAATAAAATGGTTCACTCATGAAAATGTGACGTCACAGTTGAAATAAAACAGGTACTTTATAGCAGTCGTTAAAAATACAAGGGGTATGAATATCAGTAGCTAATGGAGCGAGATAAATAATGACGTCATATTTAAAATGAATCAAAAATATTTTTTACTTATACTAATTAATAAGTTATAAGTTACATACAAATGAATATTTTTATTCAAAACTCATAATTATCAATGGAAGAAATTTTTTGTGGGGAAAAGGTGGAAAATAAAATCACTGATTACTATATTTTTGGCTCGATTTTTTAACACTTTCGAACAAAGTTGAAAAGTTATTATGCTTTCGGTTTGTCTGTCTGTCTGGTCGCTTTCCAACTTTCGTAAATATACTCCGATTTCCATGAAATTTTTGGACATTATTAACGTTTACCTAGCACGAATACCTATTGAAAATGAAGTTTCTACCATGATTAGTTTATTTACAGGGATAGTCAAAAAATTTCCTTATATTACGGCATTATGGGGAAAAATCGTTTTAATTAAATTTAACGATGTTACAGCCTGTAGAACATATTCAAATTTATATGCATTTACAAAGTGCACAAAAATATGCATTTTGTAAAGTATGTAGTGAAAAGGGCACTTACTATTCATTTACAGGGTCAGACAGAAGAATTCCATTGCATAGGAATAAAGGGAGGAACAGTTTCCGACATATTTTAATTATGGTAAACGATTTCATGTATAATCAAATTGATATATGTTGCTGAGGCTTAATGTAAGTTATTTCATACATAATACGAAGTGCATAGCATTTACAGGGACACACAAAAGATTTCAAATATTATATATTCTATCCGAAGTACTGTATATCATGGATGATGACTGTTGCATGGATGAAATGCATTTTGAATTATGATATGTGCTTTTAAGTTTCCCTAAATGTATGCATATTAAATGGAGAGTATAAATGGTAATAGTATAAATAGTTAAATTTAGATATACAAGGTTACACAAAAGATCTCGGAAAGGTTACTGAATATGAGCGTAATTTACTTAAAGGTGGTTTTTAAATAAAATATGCATTTTTATTTTGAACTGCATTTAGTAAACTAAGAAATGTTTGTAGTATATATATAAAATGATAAACAGGGTCCCGCAAAGAACTGGATACAAGGTTGTCTTCGGATGATAATTTCTGAAAATGTAATTTAGGTAGTAATAAGAAATATTTTTGTTTGAAATAAATTTTAGAAAGATACTTTCGTGTATTAAAGGCACTTGGAAAACTACAGGGCTGAACAAAAGAATTCAAGAATGTTTCTATCTATTAGTATTAATCGCTGAAAGGAAAATTTTGACCAGCAAACAAATTAGCAACTAGGGATTATCAGAAGTTTTTTTACCATAAATTCGCGATAAAAAGTTAATTACACATGCTTTTCATCATCGAAATTTTTTGCTTGATTGATCAATTATGTCTTCTTTAAATGTTATGTGAACGAAGTCACGGGTAACTGCTAGTTTATAACATACATTCAAAAAATTTTTTTTCACCAAATTGGCGGGGGAAAAACACGCGCAAATGTGGTGCGTATATGTCATCTGTGCCAAATATTTATATAAACAATTGATAGTTATCGCTACACATTTTTATCGTTATTGAGACTGATTTCTTTTACACGGTATAAGTACAAATATGATTTTTTTCAAATTTGGCATTGACTGTGAGCTGCAGCCAAGAAGGGACCCCTAGTCCTTGCTCATGCTCAGATAGAAGAACTTGTCAGACACCTTTTTTTTTTTTTTTTTTTTTTTTTTTTTTGCTCACCAGAGCATTTTTTAATACTTGTTAAATATATGTTTATAAATTATTTAAAAAGTCATGTTTTTCTGCCACCTTGAGAAGGTTATAAAATTCCTTTTGGTCGCCATTTCCCTTTTTTGCCAACGTCTCGCCAACCGTAACAAGTTATGGAACTCTGCTCCGTTTGAAATATATATTTCCATACATATATGCCTATATAAGTTTGGCAATGACCTTGATGAAATCGTAACTCAAACCCGTCATAATCGTCATTGTGAAAACCAATACAACAAAGAAGTAACAATGAAAGCAATGTAATATTTACAAATGAGTGAAAGCTGTTTAATATTAATTAAGTAAATGCGATAAAAGTGGATGATTTAGGTACTTATGTATTAACGCCACTGCAGCTACAGATTTGGCAATTTTTAAGTATCTACAATCTTCACCTAAAATATTTACGACTAAACATAAAATAAAGCATTTATATTTAAAATCAAAGCATTTTCAAAATTCAAAACACTTTATTTAAAAATAAAGTAGTGAATCGGATTTCGTTGAAAAACGGGCCGATATATCACTTCTGCTGCGATGGTGTTAATACGTATGTACCATGATTTATATTGAAGTATAATACAATTTGGTACTACTCTGTTATCCCGTCGACCCATTTCGCCAAATTATACAAATCGCTAAAGTAACAGCCAAATTATACATTTTGATAAAATTTTTATTTTAAATAACGAAAAAACAAATAATTAGTAGAATATTTATAAAAATATTAATAAAAACTCGAAATAAAAATTACTTAATGACATTTTAAACACGTGAATCGCATTTAATGTGATTGAATGTGACATTCACGGCCATCCATTAGGGGCATTTAATCTTATAGTTTGGCTCTAATTTTGGCACGCAGAAAAAAAAATAGCGTCATAAAAATGAACAACGATTGTTATTAATGTAATTTCAACAATTCGCTATAAATATATTGAAAATATGTTTGTATGCATACGTATGAAAAACGAAAAAGAAAAGACAGAAAAAGCAAAAACTGATCACTAGCAATTTGGCGAATCTAATTGCTTGTTTACTCGCCAAATGAAGATTTTGTCGCAAATTGCCGCAATGGCGAGTGACAGCGAGAACCCTAGGCGCGATACATAAACGTATATATGTTTATATATATATATATATATATATATATATATGTATTTGTGTAAATGTATATATCTACTAACGCATATGCATGTATATAATACGTGTATGTATAACACTGGGTTATATATGTATATATGCTATACATAAGTGTAGATACTTGCATATATAATCTTGGTACTTCTAGGTTATCCCGTCGACCAAAAGATTATCGCCAAACTATAAGATTAAATGCCAGTAATGGATGATCGTGAATGTCACATTCAATGACATTAAATGCGATTCAAGTGTTTAAAATATCATTAAGGGATTTTTATTTCGACTTTTATTAATGTTTTTATTAATATTCTACTAAATATTTGTTTTTTCGTTATTTAAAATAGAAATTATTTCACCATGTATAATTTGGCTATTAGTTTGGCGATTTGTATAACTTGGCGAAATTTATCGACGGGATAACCTAGAAGTACGATAATCTTGATAGTTTTGCGATTTTTGAAAATAGCTCCTTACCGAAGGGGGTTGTTCTGCAATCGCACCCCATTATATATCGTAATATTATTGTGTGGCCCTTTAAATTATTAACAATTAATCTGTGCATCGCATATTGTACAGAATGAGTATTTTTGTATATGCTTCATAGATGTATATGAATTGTATTATGTTCGAAAGAATGTAACATCATTAAAATGCACTTGAAAGTTTTTTTTTTCAAGGTCCGTAATGTAACTCATTATTTATGATTGTCCCTGTAATTAACGTATACATATAATTTTCATAAAATTTGAAATGATTCGACAAAATTGTGCTACAATTACACAGTATTAATTTCAAACGATTCGAATAGACAGCTTTTACTCTTTTATATGCGGACAGTCAGACGCGTGGACAGACGAACGGAAGGACCAACTGAACGTCTACTATGGGTGCAAGGTTTTCGCATAATTACAAATGCACCTAAAAATCAATATAAACCTGAAGATCGTCAATTGCAAGAATCCACATTGATTCATTTATAGCCATAAAAAGCTCGTCCAAAAAGAAAAAAAATGATACGGATCTTTTTTGTCTGAATTACGATAAAAGAAGTATAACATCTATAAGAAAACCTTTTTTTACAGAGGACAAAAACTTCAACAGTAATGATCAATAAATTAAACGAAAAAAAGATATTGCAAAATCTTTATCTACATTCTAAAGACGATGATATTACATGACGACCTTTCTTTCTTTAAGTGAATAAAAATAAAAGAAAACAAAAATAAATACATATATCTTTATTCACTGTGCCCAAAAATAAAGATGAAGAAGAAAATGTAATAAATATTTATAAAACTATAAATTCTTACTTTTAAGGGTAAACTGAAATTTGTCTTCACTTTTAAAATGTGACTTAAAATTTTAAATACCTTAAAATTATCTCTGTACCAGATAAAAACAATTTTGAATAATTTTGATGCATTTATTTGCATTTATTCCCTCCTTGAATACGTATTATAAGTTGCCAAACTGAAATAAATAATTTTATTTACTTAATTATTCAGTTTATTTCGCAGAAACTGTGCTACTGCCAAATAATATTCAAAATAAAGAAAATATTCAAAACCAATATTAAGGTCACCTTATCATAATAACAGGCCTCGCAATCAGGAGAAAGTCTAGAGGTAAAAATGTCCAAATAGTTGCTAACTTATTATATACTTATTATATAACTTATTATACTTTATTCCGTAAATAACGCCACCTGGTGTATACTACAGGTATTACTCCATACACAAATTCATAGAAAAAAAAATTAAATATTTCAGTTTCTCACATTAAATGCCACTAACAACGAGAAAATAATGTGGTTTCTGACCACATTTACCTCAGACAAAGAAAACTTAGCGATTTCGAGGTCTGTTAGTATGATAAGGTGGCCTTGATCAACATTATCTACGACCAGAATCACATAAAGTAAAAAGAAATTAATAGAGATGAAGTATTGTGGCTGGGGATGACGCCAAAAATATAAACCTAAAAATTCATTACATTAGGCCCAAATAAATCCCCGTGCTTTCGCGAAAAAAGAAGAAAACTTTTAGTAACATAGCTTTTAACTCATGATACGACGAAATTTTAGTTTAGAATGCTTAAATATAAGCATATCAGTTTCAGTTAGAAAAAAAAATGAACAGCTGCTGTTCAAGGCCACCTTATCATAATAGTAGGCCTGGCTATCAGGAGAAAGTCTACGGCTTAAAATGTCCAGATAGTTGCCAATTTATTATATGACTTTGTCCCGCAAGTGACGCCACCAGAAGCATACTACTGGTAATATTCCATATACAAATTCATAAGAAAGAAAGGAAAATATTTCAGTTATCATTAGATGGCGCAACAACGGGAAAATCATGTGGGTTCTGAACACAGTTATTGCAGACAAAGGAAACTTAGCGATTACGAGGCCTATTATTATAAAAAGGTGGTCTTGCTGCTGATAAAGAATTCGGTCGTTGTACCACGTGATTTTTTTGTTTACCCAAATGATGGCATTTAAATTTAAGCGATAACTCACTTCATCTTGCAAATCTATTTTACGGCACGCTGCACCTCCATCTATCTTATTTCTCCATGCCTGGATAATCTTTATAAG
Source organism: Maratus speculifer (assembly GCA_964019185.1). Taxonomy (NCBI): domain Eukaryota; kingdom Metazoa; phylum Arthropoda; class Arachnida; order Araneae; family Salticidae; genus Maratus; species Maratus speculifer. Next base: position 386,402,855 of record OZ025291.1, read on the forward strand.
CATAAACTCAAGATGGAGTTGATGGATCTTTTGATGTTCTAATTTCTTTATACTGTATCGTAAAGTTAATAAAAAGAATAGCGATGAAGTGTGGTGAATGTTTGCAGAGTACAATGGAAGAACGAAGATAACTATGATAGCTGGACGTAATGCTAAAAATGTAATTCTAAAATTCGCTACATTCCACCCAAGCACAATAACGCACCTGTGAATTTAAATTTGCATTTCTTTGCTTTTATTTTTAAGGAGTTGATCGTAACAGCCGACTTTTGAGCATCGATTAATGGAGCTATGTATCGATTACGCTTACATTTTGTTTTGTTGCCATCTATCAGCAATAATATAAACAAAAACTACAGATTTCTGTAGACATGGTTAAAAAAATAAATAGATAAATAAAATCAGGATTTCTTTTTAAAGTTTTAAGTTATATAAAATTAAAATAATAACGAACTAATAGAACGCTAATAGAACGAAAATTATTATTGCTATCATAAATTTATTTATAAGAAAAGTGATTTCGTAAACCCAGTGATTTTTTTAATGGGCGCGCAATGCTTATACACGCGTTCGAGGTTGCAGCGTTGACGAGTTTTGTGCATTTTAGTGATTCATGCAAGGCGAGTTTCGTGGATCCAGTGATTTTTTTTTTACGATTTTAAGAAAATTATTGTCTTGAATCGCAAAATATTTAAACAAATAAATGAACAGTATTTGTTTGTTAGTTAAAACAACATTTAATATATGCATTTAACCTTCCCATTGCCGCGACTGGATATATATCCGTTCACTAGGCTGCAGGCTTATCTGCAATTGAAGCTTTATTTAAATTAATATAATTCTACAATTATAATCCAGTTTTAAGAAATTAAGTTGTGATTGATACTTTCAAGTTTATAAGCAGATACGTAACGAAAAAAAATATACCATGATAGAAAATACCTCTTTTATCAACATTTAAAATTAATTGCAGAGAAAAAAAATTGCAATTTTGCCCTTTTGCTCGGCGGTCAGATGGTTAAAATTAAAGTTATTTCGAATATATAATGAAATAAGCTTTAAATTAAAAGAATGAAATGTTTGCAAATTAAATGATAAAAGTGCGATACGACGAAGAAAAATTTTGATCTTATCGTCTGCAATCGGTAAATGAAAAAAAGGAGCTAAAATTAAATATTTTATTTAGTATTATATTCTACACATATTCTAAACATTGATAAATGTTATATTCTCATAGGAAATACAACGGTGTATATCATTTTGTATAACTTAGTTCATCAATAATTTAGTAAAATATGACACTACTATAATATTCTGCCTTTACATATTAACTATTTACTAATTTTTATGAGTCATCTTGCATTATATTAAAAAACATAATTAAAATCGAACATATTTAAATCAGCGATATTTGTATTGCATAATACAATGATATTTCATCTTAATACATTTTATGTTAATATTTAATCGTACTACATTTATTTATTCAATATTTATTTACAATATTTCAAACCTAAAATTTATTTTATCTAAAATTTATTTCTATCAACATTTTAAAGCAACATGTTATAGAAACAAAAAAGTTCCGTTGCCATTCACACAAAAGAAATAGCAATCTACTTAATAATCCTATTGTTGTTCACCCCGCCCGATAGGTGGCGTGTGATGTGACCCCGCTATTAATCTTACGGAGTCTTCTTACTAATTAGTCTTACCAATCTACCTCTCCCATTCATCATATCACACTTTACTACAGTTTTGCAGTAAACCATAAGATGTCTTTAATTTGGATGTTGCCATAAAACAACTAAGAAACAATTGTGATTTTTGTGCCACATACGTTAGCGTAACATATGTATAGATATTTATTTTTAAGTATTTATAATTCGGATACAAATAAATGAAGGTATATAAATCATTAGATTTTTAACAATTTCTTGATAGTGACGTCATACGCATACTTATGTTGTGTAAAACTAATAAGTGTTCTATTCTCCAGGGGATATGAATGTCGCGATTTCATATAAAATAAACGAGTGTCTTATAAATCTTAAAACTGACATATGTTTTGCATCATCTGTAGTTAATTTTTTTTAATTATTTTTTATTAGTCTAGGAATATTAACCTTACTACCCTGAATGGGTCTAATCGACCCATAACTATAATTTATTTTATACGATTCGAACCAGAATTTTTTTCATAAAGAAAGTTAAATAAGAGATTCAGAGAAATTAGTCAATTAAATATATTAAAATATTTTAAATAACAATTCTGGTCTGAAATGTTTTTATAAAGATTGAGTCATATTTGGGCAGAGTAGGAAGGTTAATGTTTAATGCATGGTGTACATAATATATGGCTCTGTTATTACGTAAATCACGTTAAAATCATCATAAAAATGATGATTATTATTATGTAACGATCTCGATCAGTATAAAGCGAGTTACTATCTGCGAGTAACTGGCTTGGTCTTTTGCTCAACGGTCAACGCACTCGCTTCCTGATCACGAGGTCCTCAGATCAAAACCAACCGGCGCCAAATATCCCTCATTGGTGACCCTGGACGCGCACGCAACTCTCTCTCTCTCATCATCATCAACTTCCGGCGCACAACAATCAACTCACCTCATTATCAACAGATGGTAGCACCAAACAAAAATCTCTCAACGCAAAGCCTGTCCTCGCATCACACTATGCGTACGACAGCATTCATTCACGAGTGCATATCGCTCGTTAGACGTCAGTAATACGTCTTTCTCACTGGGGGCATACTCTGTGACGATCTCGATCAGTATAAAACGAGTTACTACCTGCGAGTAACTGGCTTGGCCTTTTGCTCAACGGTTAACGCACTCGCTTCCTGATCACGAGATCCTCCGATCAAAACCAACCGGCGCCAAATATCCCTTAAAGTGCTATTACACGTAAAAATTGCAAGCGACAAAAATCGCCTGCGTTTTCTCGTTTTCTTAACATTTCATTGGCTGTTCGAAAAGAGTCTTTACCATCATTTGGATTTCCACGCATTTGATTGGCTCTTATTGGCGAGTCGCTTCGTTCCAGGCGTCAAAGACGCTCCGACACAAGTGAATCGCGCGCTAACCAAGCGACTCCTCTGGTCCCATAGGATAACATGGAGACGCCTGCAATTTGACGCCTGCAGCACGACGCGTGTATTAGCACTTTTAGGATGAGCGAAGCGAAGCCTACTTCTTGTACTAGGCCACTCAAATTACATTTTCTCGCGCACTTTACAAAAAAAACTATTCAATATTTTGACTTGAACTTAAACATAAAAATAAATTATGATGTGCAGATTTGCAGAATAAAGCTTTTTTTACAGAATAACCTTAAAAATTGTATTATTTTAATTTATTTATTTTACATGCTTTTCCAATACGTACGATAAAATTTTTGCAAATAAAACTAGTCGTTGGGGGCCACCGTAATACTTACCCATCATGGATATGTATATGAAAATAAAACATGTGAAACTATTTATACAATGCATTGCAATTCATAAACAAAATTTAAATATTGTTAATATATATAATAATGCTATATTAAAGTACTGGTGATGTACCAATTTCGACAAATTATATAAAACACCAAACTACTCAAGTAGTACCGAACTGCGTAAAAGAAACATCCTTATAACTCCAAAAATGATAATTCTATTAACTAACAATAACCTGCGTCGGATTAAGCGCCTCATTTCCAATTAAAATATACTTCTGAATTGAAATTTGAATGAAATACAGGGTCATGAAAAATCGAAGAATGTGGAAAACACGATTACAAATATCTCGGCAACTAATAATCCAACCGAATTCGTTCTATATGCAAAATGTGTGTTATTTTATTGCCTTTTACGTCCATTCCTTAGAACAAACAAATTCGAAAATTTTTATATACCTTTCATCAGAACGAATTTTTCGAGAGTCCGAAAAAAATAGTTCCGGATAATCGAGGTTGCTCATATTAAATAGGGTTCGTCCCATTCTTACATATTAACTACATACAAAATTTCAAGTCTCTATCTCAATTTGTTCGAGAGATAGAGCGTTTACAGACAGACAGACTGACAGACAGACAGACAGACAGACTGACAGACAGACAGACAGACGGACGGCAAAAATTTTTTTCTAAAAATATGTTTTTCGGAATCTCCACTATCTAAAACGTGTAAATCCGTCAAAAAAAATTTTCGATTTTCAAAACGATTGCAAGACTTACCCTATACTACGTATGATGGGTAAGTAAAATGAAACACGTACATTTTCTTAAAAAATAAATAAATCATGGAGTCAGTAATTTTATATAGAATCATGATTAAATAATTAAATAAAGTATAGTTTCATTATTTTGTCAAAATATCGCAAAAACTGTTTACAGATTTCAAAACTCTGCTCATTTCTTTTAACCATGTTAAGTTTCACAATTTCTTTTATGAAATTTTTAAAATACCTTCTTTTTAGAAAAGTTATAGCATATTTTTAATGAATTATAATTTTTGAAATTTCATTTATTTACATTCAATTACATAAAATTATTTTTCAACGTTAAGAATTCAAATACACAATTTATTCTTATTTTGTGAAATGCAGACGATATTTACGAATTTTAAAAGAATTGTACTACGATTTTTTTTTTGTAAAATGGCAATAAAAGAATTGTAAACAAATAAAATTAATTAATAGTTTGTATAATTTTGCTTCTAAAATATTTTTATTTATATCCGTCTTATAGCATAAATAAAAAGATTCCGAGTAAGTTAGTTATTTAGCTGAATTTACATTTGTAAAATTAAAATGCGCCGAAGCATAAAATAACTTTTTGCTTAATAAAGATGCAAAAGTAATTTTAAAAATATATTGTTACTTTCAAGTATTTATCTTATGAAATAATGCTTCGCGAATCCAAACAAAGCAAGGCTTTTGCTAGTTATTTTAAAATTTCAGTCTTTGAAAATATCATTTGCCAAATAGTTGTTGTAATTTGTTAAATAACAATTTTATTATTATTATTGTTATTATTTTGAGTTGCAAAATAATATTAGGTGTTTTTTTTTTTTTTTTTTTTTTTTTTTTGTAGTGGATATGAATGTCGCCATTTCATATAAAATAAACGAGTGTCTTATAAATCATAAAACTGAAATATGTTTTGCATCCTCTATACTTAATTTTTTATTATTATTATTTATTAGTCTAGGAATATTAATGTTTAATGCATGGTGTACTTAATATATCACTCTGTTATTATGCAAACCACTTTAAGATCATAATAAAATGATTATTATTATAATTATTTTAAAATTTCAGTCTTTGAAAATATCATTTGCCAAATAGTTGTTGTAATTTGTTAAATAACAATTTTATTATTATTATTGTTATTATTTTGAGTTGCAAAATAATATTAGGTGGTTTTTTTTTTTTTTTTTTTTTTTTTTTTTTGTAGTGGATATGAATGTCGCCATTTCATATCAAATAAACGAGTGTCTTATAAATCTTAAAACTGAAATATGTTTTGCATCCTCTATACTTAATTTATTATTATTATTATTTATTAGTCTAGGAATATTAATGTTTAATGCATGGTGTACTTAATATATCACTTTGTTATTATGCAAACCACTTTAAGATCATAATAAAATAATTATTATTATAATTATTTTAAAATTTCAGTCTTTGAAAATATCATTTGCCAAATAGTTGTTGTAATTTGTTAAATAACAATTTTATTATTATTATTGTTATTATTTTGAGTTGCAAAATAATAATAGGTTTTTTTTTTTTTTTTTTTTTTTTTTTTTTTTTTTGTAGTGGATATGAATGTCGCCATTTCATATAAAATAAACGAGTGTCTTATAAATCATAAAACTGAAATATGTTTTGCATCCTCTATACTTAATTTTTTATTATTATTATTTATTAGTCTAGGAATATTAATGTTTAATGCATGGTGTACTTAATATATCACTCTGTTATTATGCAAACCACTTTAAGATCATAATAAAATGATTATTATTATAATTATTTTAAAATTTCAGTCTTTGAAAATATCATTTGCCAAATAGTTGTTGTAATTTGTTAAATAACAATTTTATTATTATTATTGTTATTATTTTGAGTTGCAAAATAATATTAGGTGGTTTTTTTTTTTTTTTTTTTTTTTTTTTTTTTTTTTTTTTTGTAGTGGATATGAATGTCGCCATCTCATATCAAATAAACGAGTGTCTTAGAAATCTTAAAACTGAAATATGTTTTGCATCCTCTATACTTAATTTATTATTATTATTATTTATTAGTCTAGGAATATCAATGTTTAATGCATGGTGTACTTAATATATCACTTTGTTATTATGCAAACCACTTTAAGATCATAATAAAATGATTATTATTATAATTATTTTAAAATTTCAGTCTTTGAAAATATCATTTGCCAAATAGTTGTTGTAATTTGTTAAATAACAATTTTATTATTATTATTGTTATTATTTTGAGTTGCAAAATAATAATAGGTGTTTTTTTTTTGTAGTGGATATGAATGTCGCCATTTCATATAAAATAAACGAGTGTCTTATAAATCTTAAAACTGAAATATGTTTTGCATCCTCTATACTTAATTTTTTATTATTATTATTTATTAGTCTAGGAATATTAATGTTTAATGCATGGTGTACTTAATATATCACTCTGTTATTATGCAAACCACTTTAAGATCATAATAAAATGATTATTATTATAATTATTTTAAAATTTCAGTCTTTGAAAATATCATTTGCCAAATAGTTGTTGTAATTTGTTAAATAACAATTTTATTATTATTATTGTTATTATTTTGAGTTGCAAAATAATAATAGGTGTTTTTTTTTTTTGTAGTGGATATGAATGTCGCCATTTCATATAAAATAAACGAGTGTCTTATAAATCTTAAAACTGAAATATGTTTTGCATCCTCTATACTTAATTTTTTATTATTATTATTTATTAGTCTAGGAATATTAATGTTTAATGCATGGTGTACTTAATATATCACTCTGTTATTATGCAAACCACTTTAAGATCATAATAAAATGATTATTATTATAATTATTTTAAAATTTCAGTCTTTGAAAATATCATTTGCCAAATAGTTGTTGTAATTTGTTAAATAACAATTTTATTATTATTATTGTTATTATTTTGAGTTGCAAAATAATAATAGGTGTTTTTTTTTTGTAGTGGATATGAATGTCGCCATTTCATATAAAATAAACGAGTGTCTTATAAATCATAAAACTGAAATATGTTTTGCATCCTCTATACTTAATTTTTTATTATTATTATTTATTAGTCTAGGAATATTAATGTTTAATGCATGGTGTACTTAATATATCACTCTGTTATTATGCAAACCACTTTAAGATCATAATAAAATGATTATTATTATAATTATTTTAAAATTTCAGTCTTTGAAAATATCATTTGCCAAATAGTTGTTGTAATTTGTTTAATAACAATTTTATTATTATTATTGTTATTATTTTGAGTTGCAAAATAATAATAGGTGTTTTTTTTGTAGTGGATATGAATGTCGCCATTTCATATAAAATAAACGAGTGTCTTATAAATCATAAAACTGAAATATGTTTTCCATCCTCTATACTTAATTTTTTATTATTATTATTTATTAGTCTAGGAATATTAATGTTTAATGCATGGTGTACTTAATATATCACTCGGTTATTATGCAAACCACTTTAAGATCATAATAAAATGATTATTATTATAATTATTTTAAAATTTCAGTCTTTGAAAATATCATTTGCCAAATAGTTGTTGTAATTTGTTAAATAACAATTTTATTATTATTATTGTTATTATTTTGAGTTGCAAAATAATAATAGGTGTTTTTTTTTTTTTTTTTTTTTTTTTTTTTTGTAGTGGATATGAATGTCGCCATTTCATATAAAATAAACGAGTGTCTTATAAATTATAAAACTGAAATATGTTTTGCATCCTCTATACTTAATTTATTATTATTATTATTTATTAGTCTAGGAATATTAATGTTTAATGCATGGTGTACTTAATATATCACTCTGTTATTATGCAAACCACTTTAAGATCATAATAAAATGATTATTATTATAAGTATTTTAAAATTTCAGTCTTTGAAAATATCATTTGCCAAATAGTTGTTGTAATTTGTTAAATAACAGTTTTATTATTATTATTGTTATTATTTTGAGTTGCAAAATAATAATAGGTGTTTTTTTTTTTTTTTTTTTTTGTAGTGGATATGAATGTCGCCATTTCATATAAAATAAACGAGTGTCTTATAAATCATAAAACTGTAATATGTTTTGCATCCTCTATACTTAATTTATTATTATTATTATTTATTAGTTTAGGAATATTAACGTTTAATGCATGGTGTACTTAATATATCACTCTGTTATTATGCAAACCACTTTAAGATCATAATAAAATGATTATTATTATAAGTATTTTAAAATTTCAGTCTTTGAAAATATCATTTGCCAAATAGTTGTTGTAATTTGTTAAATAACAATTTTATTATTATTATTGTTATTATTTTGAGTTGCAAAATAATAATAGGTGTTTTTTTTTTTTTTTTTTTTTTTTTTTTTTGTAGTGGATATGAATGTTGCCATTTCATATAAAATAATATTAGTCTAGGAATATTAATGTTTAATGCATGGTGTACTTAATATATCACTCTGTTATTATGCAAACCACTTTAAGATCATAATAAAATGATTATTATTATAAGTATTTTAAAATTTCAGTCTTTGAAAATATCATTTGCCAAATAGTTGTTGTAATTTGTTAAATAACAATTTTATTATTATTATTGTTATTATTTTGAGTTGCAAAATAATAATAGGTGTTTTTTTTTGTAGTGGATATGAATGTCGCCATTTCATATAAAATAAACGAGTGTCTTATAAATCATAAAACTGAAATATGTTTTGCATCCTCTATACTTAATTTTTTATTATTATTATATATTAGTCTAGGAATATTAATGTTTAATGCATGGTGTACTTAATATATCACTCTGTTATTATGCAAACCACTTTAAGATCATAATAAAATGATTATTATTATAATTATTTTAAAATTTCAGTGTTTGAAAATATCATTTGCCAAATAGTTGTTGTAATTTGTTAAATAACAATTTTATTATTATTATTGTTATTATTTTGAGTTGCAAAATAATAATAGGTGTTTTTTTTGTAGTGGATATGAATGTCGCCATTTCATATAAAATAAACGAGTGTCTTATAAATCATAAAACTGAAATATGTTTTGCATCCTCTATACTTAATTTTTTATTATTATTATTTATTAGTCTAGGAATATTAATGTTTAATGCATGGTGTACTTAATATATCACTCTGTTATTATGCAAACCACTTTAAGATCATAATAAAATGATTATTATTATAATAATTTTAAAATTTCAGTCTTTGAAAATATCATTTGCCAAATAGTTGTTGTAATTTGTTAAATAACAATTTTATTATTATTATTGTTATTGTTTTGAGTTGCAAAATAATAATAGGTGTTTTTTTTTGTAGTGGATATGAATGTCGCCATTTCATATAAAATAAACGAGTGTCTTATAAATCATAAAACTGAAATATGTTTTGCATCCTCTATACTTAATTTTTTATTATTATTATTTATTAGTCTATGAATATTAATGTTTAATGCATGGTGTACTTAATATATCACTCTGTTATTATGCAAACCACTTTAAGATCATAATAAAATGATTATTATTATAATTATTTTAAAATTTCAGTCTTTGAAAATATCATTTGCCAAATAGTTGTTGTAATTTGTTAAATAACAATTTTATTATTATTATTGTTATTAGTTTGAGTTGCAAAATAATAATAGGTGTTTTTTTTTTGTAGTGGATATGAATGTCGCCATTTTATATAAAATAAACGAGTGTCTTATAAATCTTAAAACTGAAATATGTTTTGCATCCTCTATACTTAATTTTTTATTATTATTATTTATTAGTCTAGGAATATTAATGTTTAATGCATGGTGTACTTAATATATCACTCTGTTATTATGCAAACCACTTTAAGATCATAATAAAATGATTATTATTATAATTATTTTAAAATTTCAGTCTTTGAAAATATCATTTGCCAAATAGTTGTTGTAATTTGTTAAATAACAATTTTATTATTATTATTGTTATTACTTTGAGTTGCAAAATAATAATAGGTGTTTTTTTTGTAGTGGATATGAATGTCGCCATTTCATATAAAATAAACGAGTGTCTTATAAATCATAAAACTAAATTATGTTTTGCATCCTCTATACTTGATTTTTTATTATTATTATTTATTAGTCTAGGAATATTAATGTTTAATGCATGGTGTACTTAATATATCACTCTGTTATTATGCAAACCACTTTAAGATCATAATAAAATGATTATTATTATAATTATTTTAAAATTTCAGTCTTTGAAAATATCATTTGCCAAATAGTTGTTGTAATTTGTTAAATAACAATTTCATTATTATTATTGTTATTATTTTGAGTTGCAAAATAATAATAGGTGTTTTTTTTTTGTAGTGGATATGAATGTCGCCATTTCATATAAAATAAACGAGTGTCTTATAAATCATAAAACTGAAATATGTTTTGCATCCTCTATACTTAATTTTTTATTATTATTATTATTAGTCTAGGAATATTAATGTTTAATGCATGGTGTACTTAATATATCACTCTGTTATTATGCAAACCACTTTAAGATCATAATAAAATGATTATTATTATAATTATTTTAAAATTTCAGTCTTTGAAAATATCATTTGCCAAATAGTTGTTGTAATTTGTTAAATTACAATTTTATTATTATTATTATTATTACTTTGAGTTGCAAATTAATAATAGGTGTTTTTTTGTGTATGTGATATGATATCAGATTTGTCTCGCACTTGGCTTTTTTTTTCTAAAAATAGTTTGTGTTAGCGGGCAATATCATCTGTTGAGTAAGCGCCTAATTTTCAATAGGAACAGCAATATTAACGGCAAGGTCACATCGCTAAAAGTGTCGCTGATCACATCCCTATTATGCATTAAAAATTTAAAATCGACATTGCATTGAAATTGACAAAAAATGCTTGCGACTCGTCAATTTTTTCCAGGAAAACGATATATACTGAGAGGTGAAAGCAATTACAATCACTTGATCGAATTGGTGATTGAAATTCCGGAATTATCTAAATCTCGATTCGCATATTAAAACGCAATAGATCTGCATAGTCAAATCTCGGTGGAAAATTCATCAAAACCCGATTTTAGCCTAATGAATCGTAGGTTTACCATTGTGTTTATCCGCAGCTAAAGGTATAAAAACACGGAGGATTAGGATCAATAAAACAGAATGTAAAATTACGAATCAAAGACTAAAATCGAGTTTTGTTTTGGCACACCGAGGGCATTTTAATATGCGAATCACGCTTTAGATAATTCTGGAATTTTATCCATGAACTCGATGTCTGGTGCTGCCGCCTCTTCATCTAATAGCTGAACACCGAATCAATCTGAGTCAGAGGTGAGTTTCACGCCTCGTACGCTTTGAAACATTTTAGAAACGTGTAACATCTTAAGGGAAACATTTAATTTCTGAAAAGAAATTTCAGGTTTAATTTTATTGCGTTTTGAATACGGAGCATCTCAAAAAATGATCGGGAATCTTCCTGCTGCTGTCCGTATTTTCAACTATTTAACATTCTTAAAATAAAACGTTACATTCTCAAAATGGATCTGTTCGTTTCAGAAAAGGCATTTAGTAGCCGTTTCCAAAACGGAACTTATGCAACTTTTTTTACAGGGTATAATAGCAGTTTTAAGCTAGCTTGTCACTTACAGAACGGGCTTGAATTATAGGGTAATGAAAATCTATTTTTCACGTAATTTGTCCTTTAGAAATTCCTAGATTTTTGAATTAACTCAGATTAACTGGATTTAATTAAATGACAATCATAATTATCTTATTAAAAACAGTTTTGGATAGATTAAAAATAGTTAAAATGTAAATTTGCTTTTAAAAATGTACCAAATTCGTAATGCAATAGTCCATTATCTTTGATAAATCTGTACAGATGAATTATATCAGTTAATTTAGTAAATATATATTTCTTAATGTACGCAGAAAAAGAAATATGAATTAGTGAAATTTAATTGATGAATATTTGGAGTAAGACCTTCTTTTGAGAGAAACATGATATCATATGTAGCTCCGGGGCTCCAACCGAAGCTGCTGTAATGCTGCACAAAAAAGTAAAATTTGACCATAAAGTGCACTAGTTTTTAACACTTTCCAACAAAGTTGAGAAGTGTTTATGCTTTCGGATTTTCTGACAGACTGTCTACGATCTAACTCCCGTAAATACTCTCGGATTGCCGTGAAATTTTTAGACGTTATTGGCGTTTACCCTAATACGAACTCAATTGAAAATGAAGTTTCTACTATCATTATTTACAGGGACAGTGAAATGTTTTTCGTTACGTATGGCCCATAGGGAAAAATCATTTCAAATGAATTTTAAAGGTGCTACACTCTGTCAAATATATTCAGATTTATATGCATCTACGAAATGCAGTAAAATGTGCATTTTATAAAATATGTAGTTCAGAGAATAAATATTATTCATTTACAGGGTCACACAAAAGAATTCCACAACATAATAATAAAGGGGTATTTGTTTGCGACATAATTTCATTTTGGTAAAATATTTCATGTATAATCAAATTGATATACGTCGCTGACGCATAATATGAGTTTTTTCATGCTTATTACTAAATGCACAGCATTTACAGGGAAACAATTTCAAATAATATATTCTATCCGAAGTACTGTATATTATGGATCATGACTGTTTGCAAGTTGAAATGCATTTTAATTATGATATGCACTTTTAAGTTTTACTGCTGGCATGCACACTATATGGTGTGGATAAATGCTAATAGTTACACAATTTAGATATACAGGGTTGTACAAAAGAACTTGTAAACGTTTTTGTATATAAGCGTAAGTTACTTAAAGATAATGTTTTAAATTAGTTATGCATTTTACTTACCCATCATACGTAGTATAGGGTAAGTCTTGCAATCGTTTTGAAAATCTAAAAATTATTTTGACGGATTTACACGTTTCAAATACTAGAGATTGCGAAAAATATATTTTTTGGAAAATTTTTTTGCCGTCCGTCTGTCTGTCTAATCTCCCGAACAAATTGAAATAGAGACTTGAAATTTTGTATGTATTTAGTATGTAAGAATGGGACGAAGCCTATTTAATATCAGTAACCTCGATTATCCGGAACTATTTTTTTCGGACTCTCGAAAAATTCATTCTGATTAAAGGTATACAAAAATTTTCGAATTTTTTCATTTTAAAGAGTGGATGTAAAAAGCAATAAAATAACACAAATTTTGCATAAAGAACAAAGTCGATCGAATTATTAGTTGCCGAGATAAGTGTAATCCTGTTTTCCGCATTCTTTGATTTTTCATGACGCTGTATTTTAATCAAATTTCAATTCAAAGATATATTTTAATTGGAAATGAGACGCTTAATCCGACGCAGCAAATTGTTAGTTAATATGATTATTATTTTTAGAGTTATAAGAATGTATTTTTTACGCAATCCGGTATTACTTGAGTATTTTGGCTTTTTATATAATTTGTCGAATTTTGCTCATCAGGAATTCTTTAATAAAGCATGACTATGTATATTAAAACCATTTACATTTGCGTTTAAATTTTATTTTGGAACTGCAGTGCATTTTATAAATATTTTACACATGATTTATTTTCGTATTTTATATTATGCATATCCATGATGGGTAAGTATTGCGGTGGTCCCCAACGACTAGTTTACATTGAACTGCATTTAATTCACCAAGAAAAGGTTGCAGATTATTGATAAAATGATATACAAGATCACGGAAAGAACGGGACTTAGGGTCTCCGATGGATGATAATTTCTGGAAATGTGATTTAATTAGTTTTGTTAAGTGTATTTTTGTTTTAAAAAAATTTTAGGAAAAGAGTTTTGTGTAATAAAGATACTAGGTAATCTACCGGGCGGAACAAAAGTATTCAAATATGCTTCCATCTATTAGTATAAATTGCTGAAAAAAAATTTCAAACACTTAGGCGTTCTTTTTTTCCCTCAACTAAATTTCCCTATTATATAGTATACTAGAAGGCTAAGCCCGCTGCGCTGGTCTATTTTTCAAAACAAAACATGAATCAAACAAAATATTGAATATGATTGTGTTTTTTAAAGGAAATTCACCTCGAATGCTCTTTCACATTTTTGAAAATCATACAAAACGCCATTGTATTTAAAGATAGAAAATCAACGATTATAAATGCACCAAAAAATGCATTTAAATTTAGCAAACAGCTGTTTCGAATCTACTGTCGAGATTCTTCATCAGTGCAAAACTCAGCGAGCTAGAAAAAACAAAACTGAGCCAAAAATAAAAACAACAACAATGGAATCAATACCCGTTGACGCCAAAATATATTAAAATAATAATAAAATATTATGTTATTGTATCAGCTTATGATTCGATAAAATTCGGGCTTTTAAGAAAAAGATATTTCAGTAGACCATTTATTGTAGAATTTGATAGATACATGAGGCAATTATGAAAAGAGCAGTTTAAATATTGTCTATTCACCATACTTCTAAAATAGCGAGCATTATGATCGCAGAGATTGACCATTGAATTTAAGCAATTTTCAAGTGATTCATTTTAATCAGTGATAGTTTTTGAACTCTAAACCTCTCAACTTGAGGATATGGGTATGCAGCAGAATAAATAAAGTTAAATAAAGTTTTCCTTAGAAAAATAAGGTGAATGTTTTTTAAATGTGTGAAATTCATTTTTTGAAACAGATGTCATATACACATTACGTTGGCGTGATTGAAACAAAATGAACATTTTATGCCTCTTATGGTAATCCAGCTCTGTTTTTAATTTATTAATGAACTATTTATTTACTTTCATTTGCATTTTAAAATGATACAAAATGTTATGCTCTATGCATAGAAAAGTAAAATAGAAAATAGAAATGTATCTGTCATTTGAAAACGAAGTTTCCGTTAAAGTGGCGCCAGAAATGTATCACCTCAACGTGGTGCATATATGACATTTGTGCCTCTTTCTTACAACATGGGTGTGTGCATTTGCACCTAAATTTAGTTATTTAGCTGTATTTTTGTATTATTAACTGGAGTTTGTACAATGTACGGTACTACTTGATTATTTTGTCGAGAAAAAGAATAATAGCAGACTATAGGAATAAATGTCAATAATCGATGATCGTAAATATGATAGCAATTGATATTACACGTGATACACGTATTTTTTTTTACGTCATAAGTGCTTTTTAATTCGACTTTTAATTTGTATTTTTTATTTATGTTTATTGTTCTTTCGTTATTTAAAAGGAATTTATGTAAATTTGAATAGTTTGGCGAAAGTGGCCGACGTGTTAATCAAGTAGCACTCAATTTATATTTGAAAATATCATATTTCACAAAAAACTCCGGCACAAACCCGGATTTGCAAGACTTCCTTCCAATACCAATGCGGCAAAATTCTCGTTTTAAAATAGCGGAGAAATGTGCATTTTTAAAAATTATTTTCATTATTTTAAAACGAAAATAATAATAAATAAAAAAGTTACTATAGCACAAAACAATTTATAGACTTTCTAAAAAGAAATTGAAAGTAAATAAACAATTTATTAATACAGAAACAACTATTGCTGGGTTACCATATCAGGCAAAATAACACCGTTTTGGCGATAGTCAGATACCTCAGTGTGTATATAATATCTGTGCCAAACATGTTTGAAAAAACAATAATCGTTATTGTTTAAATACTGTAGTATAGTGAAAAAAATGTATACATGACATATACGCACCACACTGGCGCGTTTTTTTTCTTCTAAAGCCGATTCGGAGAAAATTTTGTTTTCAAATACCAGCTACATACATAGTTTACAATTATTTTCTGTTATTTTAAATAGAAAATAACAATAAATTTTAAAAAGATTAGTTAATAATTATAAAACAAAACTATTTATATCCTTTAAAAAATAAAATAAAATAAAATAAAAATTTATTAATAAATAAACAACAGCCAGGTTACCAAGTGAGGCATAAAATCGCCATTTTATTGCAGTCGCGCAAATGTGGCGCATATATGACAAATGTGCCTAGTTTAAAATAGTTTATATAATTGGAAAAAAAAGAAAAAAAAATGTAAATAGACAATTTATTAATAAATAGACAATAACATCCGGGTTGCCATATCAAGCAAAATAATGACACTTTGGCGTCAGTTAATTACCCAGATGTATATATGGTATTGGCGTAAGAGACAAATCGCACCAATGTAGTGCGTATGAGATATCTGTGCCAAAAAATTTTTAAAAGTTGCAGTTAAATTTTTTTACAATATCTATATATCTATATTTATATATATCTCTGGCTCGAAAGAAATAAATAGCCAAATATTGTGTCACTTCAAAACTTTCTTTCACATTGAGTTACTTTTTAAATATTATAAATATTCTTTTTTTTTTCGTTAAAGATAATTTTTTTTCCTTTCATAATATTATTTTGCATTAAACGGATTTTTTTTTATCATTATTTATTTTAAATCAATGAATTAACAGGTTTTTTTCGAAATGTTTATTAACCATTTGAAAAATGGTTGTTGTTTTCGGGAGAATGGACCCGATGATGTTACCACTTTTGAATGATGTTACCACTTTTGAATGATGTTACCACTTTTGAATTTAAATTAATTTCTTTACTTTTAGAAGAGTTTTTATTTGAATTTAAATTAAATTCTTTACTTTTAGAAGAATTTTTATTTGAATAGTAAATTAAAATGGTTAAAATCATTGTAATAAAGGAGAAAACTAACAAATTTAAAAATGGGTAGACGGAAATTAACAGATACGGAAAAAGCCGAAGCCAAAGAAATGAATGAACGTGAATATCGCATTCAATGATATTAAACACAATACGCGTACTTAAACAATCATAAAGTGATTTTTATTTCTTCTTTTGCTATCTTTATATATAAAAATCTTCTGTGCGTGTGTATGTAATTGAACTCCTCCTAAACGACTGGACTGATTTTGATGAAATTTTGTGTGTGCGTCCGAGTAGATTCGAGAATGGTTTAGATTCATATTTCGTCGAAATTGATTCAGTACTTTTTTAGTAATTAGGCAAAAACTAATAGTTAGTGATTTTTCGCTAATTAAAAGTGCTATATATATTAAAGAAAGTCAGGATTTCGTATTAATTATAGCACAAAAAAATATACCATACCAAAAATTTTGAAAATTGGGGTAAATATACTTCTTATAACACCGAGTGCCGCTAAAAATGGATTTTCGAAAATTCCACCCCTAAGAGGAGTAGAAAAAAGAGCGAACTTTAAAAAAAAATCCTTAAAAATCGGCTTTTGTATTTATTTTTCAACTGATAACATATTTCAGTGCATTTTTTTATTCTGAATCGAAAAGTACTAAGCAAATTCGTTTAAATCCAGTAGTTCGTGAGATAATTCACATTTTTCTAATTTGGCGATGTCTTCGGCGCAAAAACCTGAAATTTTGAATCCTTATCTTTATATATTTAAATTTTCTGTGCGTGTGTATATCACTGAGCTCCTCCTAAACAACTGGGCCAATTTTAATGGAATTTTGCGTGTGTGTTCCAGTGGATTCGAGAGTGGTTTAGATTCACATTTCATCGAAATTGATTCAGTACTTTTTAGTAACTAGGCAAAAACTAATAGTTAGTGATTTTTCGCTAATTAAAAGTGTTGAATAAGTTCGATGAATAGAGTGCGGACGGAATGCCCGAGCGGTCTAAGGCGCCAGATATACGCTCTGCTTCTCGAAGAAAGAGATCGCGTGTTCGAACCCCGCTCCTGTCAAACGTGTATGCTTTACAGTAATATAGCCTGTATTATAATTTTGATTAACTGACTTCAGAAAATCGTTAACTTTTAACAAAAAAGAGAAAAATAAACTTTTCTATCAAAAATTGAACCGACTTAAAAAAATACTGAAGCGTGAAAAATAATTTCCTTACATTATTGTAATAAGAAATTAAATTAAGAACATAGTGTTTATCGTGCGTATTACTATATTTAAGTGCGTTTATTTGATTTTCTGGTGTCGGTGCCAGGAAGGACAACGTCTGTCGGTGACAGGACAACGTCTGTCGGGTCCGCTAGTTTAAAATAAAAATTTAGTCAACATGTATAAGTTGCTTATTAGTTTGGCGATTCGTATCATTTGGCGAAATTGGTCGACGGGATAACTGAGTAATACTGTATTTGGTTTGGCGCAAAAACGTCTTTCAATGCAGAAAATGATAAAATCAAAAGATTATTGAGCCGCTGAAAACCAATTACGTGTTGAAAGGCGATCACGAAAAAGGAAGCAATTTAATGCCGAACCGATTAATTGTAAAACATCATGTCGCCAGGGCGACCAATCCACTAGCCATGGCGTTTTACTATCGGTCGGTTCTAACCAGGAAAATTTGAGTGCCAATAGTGATTCTAACAAGCCGGAAAATGTTATAGCTATTACTCTTGATTTTCCACCACCTAAAAAGAAAACTAAAAAGCAATCGGCTTGGGAAAAACTGGGAAAAAACTTTTTTGATTCGATGTCTGATGGACCCATTCACAGATGCATGTGCTGCGATCGATTTTGGTTTAAAACCTCCATCACCAAAATTCTGCTCTGTAAAATCAAACAATATATGCCAAAGTCTTACAAGTATAACAGTATATGCCAAAGCTGTATTTTAATAATGATTACTTTTGCACCAACAATGTTAAATAGTTTGAAATGTTTCTTTCGTCGCCAACTTTTATGCTTGGCGACAATAGAGTGATATAACTTAAACGAACCGTACCTTCAAATTGCAGCATGTATAAAGTCATTTATAGCAGTGGCACGGATAATACACAATAAAACAACTGGTATTTAGCTTAAAATGATAGATGAATGTATCGAGTGAAACATTTTTCAAATGGTTGGGGTAATTTCTTAAATTACAATTTTTTTTTATATTATTTTCCATTAGAGAAAGCATTTCATTTCTTTTTTTAAGTATAATTATCGCCAGAAAATTAGTTGTTGCAACCCTTCCGTCAAAAATAACAGAAAAATACGAAATTTAGTACTAAAAATCAGAGTTATCCCTTTATATTTGTATCATAAACCTCCGCAAAAATATTTCCTATCGAATGATATAATCTGCAAAAGATCCATCGGGTAGTTTTTGATAACACTCGTTTGGAAGTTTCAGAACTTCTGCTTTATAATATATATGATATGATATGATATATCAATTGACAGATCAAATACAAGACTGTTCAAAGGTATTGGAATACACATTTGGCTATGGACAGTAATACCTAATTTTCTCGGATAACGAAGTTTTGTGAAAGATTTCAGGAAATGTCTTAAAGTGTTTCATGATCTATGCTTAATGCATGATTTTTCTTACTTGTGTTTTATTGAATACGGATTAGCTAAAATTTAACTTCACTATTGTAACATAATTTTTTTTGCGGCTTATCAAATAATGAACTGTAAATTAAAATAAGGTACCCTGGGGTAATAACGCCACGTTAAGGTTCTAGCAATTTTCACGGCTCAATTTTAGTTTGTATTTTTCAAACAAATATATGATTTGATACAGCAACTCATTGACTATCTATATAAAAAAAAATAATTTAACAGATATGTATTCATAAAATGTTATGGCGTGATTTCTTGACCAATGCTATTTGGCGTTATTACCCACCTATACGGGTAATAACGCCATGCAAACAAAACAATGAAATAAGTTGGATTAATTGCATGTAGATTGCCCAATTCTAAAAATACAAACTCTCAGCTCTAGAAATTGACAAATTGCATCCTAAGCTATTGAAAATGTTCATTTTTTCGTGAAAGTTTAAGAAAAATAAAGGTGTGGTGTGGGGAGGGGGGTATGAGGCAAAAGAATATCAAACCGTGAGCTTCTTTTTGCTTAAAAAGGAGCGTTTAAATAGAATTATTAGAAACATTGCACAGTTTTAACTGTGTTTATTTGAATCAGTATTTAGGATGGAGCTCTGCCCCTGTAGGGAATCAACCGGGGTAAAAATTGCAAGGATTGGCGTTATTACCCCGTTATAGTTATTGCGTTGTACATTTTAAATTACAAATTATCTCGAGAAGATATCCAAAATCTTCAACAACATTTTGAAAGGCCATGAAATGTACTACAAATTTATGTAATTAACAAAGTATTTCCGGATAAAAAATATAGTCTTCACATCACAAAACGTATCTCGCAAATTTTAGATCAAGCGTTAATTTTAGCTGCTTGTCAAAACAATAAGACCTAAAAATGAAGCAAATTAACTTGAAGCTGTTTTTTGCGATTTATATGACTCAAAACCCTTCTGCGCAGAACACATGGGTGTCATTTACCAGATTATTTCATAATTATGCAAAATATTAGCACTTGGCGTTATTACCCCGTCTAGCGTTATTACCCCAGGGTACCTTACTTATTCTTGCTTATATTTACGCTCGACAAGCATTTTACTCATTGTATGTTAAATATACTTATGCCATGATCAGTTATGTAACAGTTTACTGAGAAATGTGAAATACAAATTGAAAAAAAAAATCATATAAGATAATAAAAATTGTTTTTCTTTCAGTTTATATATATACTAGTATTAAAAAATGCTCTGACGAGCACCAAAAAAGGTTAATATGTTTTTAAAGCATGAAAAAGTGCTTGACAAGAGCTTCTAATTGAAAAAGAGAAAGGACAAAGGGTCTCTTCTTGGCTGCAATTCACTGTCAATGCCAAATTTGAAAAAATCATATTTGCGCTTTTTCCATATAAAAGAAATCAGTCATTGTTACGATAAAATTATATAGTGTAAAGGCATAATTAGAAAAGACGAAGGGTGATTAAACATGAATGTAAAGCAAAACAGGGCCAAAAACTATAGTTCCCGCAGCCAGTGTTGAATTCAGATACTTTTCTCCGGGAGGGTTTTCTGTGGCTTTAATAGAATAGAGTTCTAAGGGGATCATACTTTTTTACCAATAAAAACACAAAATCTCAAATTTTATTGGGAGGGGGGGGGGCATTTGATACTTTCGGGAGGGAATGTCCCCCCGGCCCACCTGCTGCATTCAACACTCCCTGCAGCGTATCACATTCACGTAGTCAAACCATAAACTGTCGCAGTGTAAAACAGCACAGAAAACTGATTTGTAGTGCAGTTGATGCAGAGTCAACAATGTAGTTAACATGTAAAGCATGATTGAAAGTTTTACGCAGATTTCTTTTATATGGAAAAAGCGCAAATATGATTTTTTCAAATTTGGCATTGACAGTGAATTGCAGCCAAGAAGGGACCCTTTGTCCTTTCTCTTTTTCAATTAGAAGCTCTTGTCAAGCACTTTTTCATGCTTTAAAAACATATTAACCTTTTTTGGTGCTCGTCAGAGCATTTTTTAATACTAGTCATTTAAATTTTTTGATAATTATATATTGAATATAAGAAAACCTCAGTTGCTTTTAAATATTCCCAGTACTTTTTCTCATTTCGCTCAATATTAAACTATTTAATCAATGGGCAAAAAACGTGAAAAAACGAAATTAATTTAAATTTATTCGTACAGAAATTGACAGATTCAATTAATTTTAGATAATACATATTTTGTAGAAAAATAATGCGAATAGAAATTTTTATTCTTTTCGCATAGGATTTGTGGCATTCTTATTTACTTGTTTTAAAAATCAGATGTTATAAATATGAAATATTTCCGCCATTAGCGCGATTTTTGTGATCATGACACCCAAAGGTCGCTAAACATAACTTTATAGTCAATGCACATAAAAACGAGTTTTCCCATTTAAATTAAAAAAAAAAAAAATAAGTAAAATATTTTTATTTCTCCTTCCTGATATCTATTGGAATAGCTTATTCCAATTATTGAATAATATTCTAGAACATTTTCAGGGAAATTATAGGTTAAGTTATCTTCCTTGGAGAAAGTCGCTCGAAATACAGCCTAATAGATTTATGTCAAACCAAGGATGAAAATATATTGAAAATTCATTTCTAATATTATTTGTAAAATTGACATTGAAATCACCAGCTGTAATTAAATTTTTATATAATATACAGTGGAACCTCAGTTCACGATCCATTCTTGTATCTGAATTTCTGTATGTAATATAAATTTTTTGGACGCTCTATCTCAAGAACTAATGCATGGGATTAAAAAAATTATATTCAGGCAACGCCGACTATATAGTACCGGCCAAGCCATTTCGCGAAAAACCGCCGAAAAAGTGAAGCTGGATTTAGCTTCAAACCTTGAACCATTTCATTGAACCAAGTGTAAGTCCACGTGACGCAAACTCTGCCCAAATTAGCATTGAATAAGCTGCTTTCTGTTCTGTGCACATGTTTGCACACGTGTCATTGTTTTGGTTCAGGGTTTACATGATTGGTCTGAATAACTTAGGCAAAGTATCAGCTTCCTACATTAATCTCAAATAGACAGGCCTTTTGTTCTAGTGGGCCATGATTCAGGTAATCCCTGATATAAATTGATGCTGTTTACATTTTGATTTAAATCGTTCAACAGATGGCTTAATCGTGTTGCATTT
The DNA here is from genome assembly GCA_964019185.1 of Maratus speculifer. Classification (NCBI taxonomy): domain Eukaryota; kingdom Metazoa; phylum Arthropoda; class Arachnida; order Araneae; family Salticidae; genus Maratus; species Maratus speculifer. Next base: position 386,425,665 of record OZ025291.1, read on the forward strand.
TTCATTATTTTCGCAGTAGTTCTATCTCGAGAATTAACGCACGGATTTTCATCAAACATCAAATTCAGTTAATCTTTATATGAATTGGCTTTGTTTACGTTTTGGTTTCAATAACCGAACACATGGTATTGCTATGCTGATTGTTCCGATTACCACAATATCTCTATCGCAGGAATTAATGCACAAATTTTCATCAAACTTGAGATTTAGGCACACTATGATTTATATTATTGCTCATTGCGTGTTTTGGGTAAATCTCCCAACAAGTGTTGCATATATGCTGTATTTTTCTCGATATCCGCAGCAGTCCTATTTCAAAAACTAATGTTCGGAATTTCATGTCTTTAGAATCCTCACGGTGAACAAATGACTGTCATTTGATTTTGGCACTGTAATAATGAATTTTGACGCATTAAATGCATGAGATAGAAAATAATTTTGGGGTTACCATATCCGACTAGTTCTTTATCATCAGAGTAATCAACGGTTCATCTACACCGTATTGTTTAGCTATCATCGACCACTATCATCGTTCTTAAGTTTTGTCACTACTTCTTTTCATAATTGATCAGTAATTCGATTAAGCTTCTTACTACTGCTATCACTAAACGTTTTTTCATTCTTAGAAGTCACAATAAAGGCTAAAATTTTCGCGAAACTGATTAAAATTAAAACAATAAGTTAAATTTTTTACTGTACTGAAGGTCAGAAAGCACTCTGATACGCGCACTTTACTCCAAACTTGACCTATAACAAGAGTTATGTGAGGGTTGCCAACTGAACTATTCGACAGCTTTGGTCGCGAATCGAGTTATCCTACGCCGAAAGAGTAAAATTTTGATCACTGAAGTTGGTCATAAACCGAACTTGTCAAAAACAGAGGGGGCCGTAAACCAAGGTTCCACTGTTTTTTGACCGATAAGTTTGCAAATATGGCATTATTTATATATTCAGTGGCGATGATCATTATGCAACTTGGCGATTTAGCCGATTAAATTTGCGATTTTAAAGTAGCGTTTGTTAATAACGGAAAATTGAGAATTTCTATTAGAAAAATTAGGATAATTACTATAATTTTTATGTACGGTTTTAAGTAAACTCTGATTTTTTTTTTCATAATTTGAAATTTAGTTCATTTGGAAATGGAAGGGAGAGGGAAAGTATATCTTTGCAATGCTTTTTCGACAATATCTCAAACAAAAATACTTTTAAATGCCAATAATTGCTGATCGTAAATGTTACATTCACTTCACACCATCACAAAAGTTTTTTACATGACCATGTGTTTTTTTCATTTGATGCTTTCCTGGCACAGATGCCATATATACACGACATTGTGCGATATTCTTCTAACGCCAATTTCGCAAAAGCTTAGTTTTCAAATTTCAATTACATACATATATATTAAGGTACTACTTAGTTATCCCGTCGATCAATTTCGCCAAACTATACAAATTGCCAAACTCATAGCGAAATTATATATATAGACATAATTTTCATTTTAAATAACACAAAAAAATAATTTGTAGATGTTGATATTATGAACTTCAATTATTATACTGTTTAAATTCTTACTCATGCACTCATGCTCCTTGTATTTAACGTGCTTTTTATATGTAGTTTTCTTCTGTTAACTTTTGTGGCAATTGTTGGTTATTGGTTTAAAAATAAGTTTTTTTCAGCTTGTTCCACTGTAGAAGCCTGTTACCTTTCTTTTCTAAATTAAAATTATCTTCGTAATGTTTATTTCATATTTTTTATCTGAATTAAGTTAATTAATTCTTGTTTACCCATTATCTGCTAAAATATTTTCAAGTGGTTATGCTCCCTGACTTGCTTCGTACTGCGCGATAGTTACGGTAACGAGAATTAGTCCTAACCAACGGTAAAACGCATTTCAAGTTTGTGTGTTTGGTTAGTTAATAAAGATAAAAATATGGAACTTTTTACGGCTGATAAACTTCTTGGCTCTGAGAATTGGGTCAGATGGAAATGGATGGTGGAAGGCTTGCTAATGGAAAAAGAAAATGCTTTCGAGGTGTGCTCTGGCGAGATTGTACAGCCAGAACCGGTTCCTGAAGGCGCTGCTGCTGCAGATAGGAACAAATATAACAGAGACTTAGCCAACTTCAATAAAGGCAACAGAGCTGCCAGAGGTATTTTTTCAAGAACTCTAGATAGCAGAATATGTGACCTCGTATCTATGTGCAAAACTGCAAGAGAAATATGGGTGAAACTACATGAACTGTTTGAGCAGAAAAATACTCAAGCTCAATATGCCTGCCAAATGCAATTTTCATCTTTTGTGCGAGATCCGACGGATTCAATGGCTATGCACATAGCAAAACTAGATCGCCTAGTGTCACGGATGTCTGATTTGGATATCAAACCAAATGACTTTGTGGTAATGAGTAAGCTTTTGGAGACTTTATCTAGTGACTTTGAGCCACTGAAAATGGCTTGGTGTGCAAGACCTGAAGAGACACAGACACTAGTGGAGCTTAAGAAATTACTTGTTGCAGAAGAGCAAAGAAGAATGTTAGACTCTTCCAAAGAAAATGAATCAAATGCCTTACTTGCCAAGTCTAATTTGGGAAAGATTCACAGTGCTGCAGAAAAGTATGGCAACCATGCAAACAAGCAGGGGAAGCAGTTTAAATGTTTTAGATGTGGGAAAAGAGGTCACATGAAACGTGATTGCACTGTTAAGAAAGTTAATAATGTGCATGAGAGAAAATCAAAAGATGAAGTTTTTATTAGTGAATGCCTTGCAGCCAATAGTGATGACACATGGGTCATTGATACAGGAGCCACGCAACATATAACTAACAGACACGATGTCTTTCAAAGTTTTACACAGTATAAGTGCCCAATAGAAGTAAGGGTTGGTAATAATTCCACAATGAAAGCGTATGGCCATGGTGAAATCTCTGTGAAAATGTTAGTTAACGGCAACTGGAAAGCCAGTGTACTGGAAAATGTATTATATGCTCCAGATGCTTCGAGAAATTTATTTTCTGTAAGTCAAGCTCTAGACCATGGATCAAAATTTAAGATGTGTAACAATAAGTGTGAATTTGTAAAACCTAAAGGAGTTGTTGCTGTGGGAATACGCCAAGGTAACTTATTCAGATTGCTATGCAAAGTAATAGTACCTGCGGTAAACAGTGCAACTAACATTGTAACAGTGCCCTCTTCTGAAGTTCAACTTACTGAATCAAACTCGCTTCAACTTTGGCATGAGAGACTTGGACATTTGAATAAACAGCATGTAAAAAAGTTTCTGCACACTCAAGGTATAGAAGTGCAAGATGATGGTGAGTTTTGCGAAGCATGCGTGCTAGGTAAACAACATCGATTACCATTTCGAAATCGTCAACAACGAGCTAAGGATGTTGGTGATGTTATCCATACTGATGTCTGTGGGCCTATGGAAGAAGAATCATTAGGTGGTGCCAATTACTATGTATGTTTTACTGATGATTACTCTAAATTCAGAAAAGTGTATTTCCTCAAGCATAAATCTGAGGTTACATCTAAATTTGAAGAATTTTGTGCTTTCTTCAGAAATCAAACACAGAAACCAATCAAGGCAGTCCTTAGTGATGGTGGATTGGAATATAACAACAAAATTTTGAAAGGTTTGCTTCAGAAAATGGGAGCAGAATTTCGATACAGCACACCCTATACACCTCAACAAAATGGATCTGCTGAACGAAATAATCGAACTCTCATCGAGTTAGCTAGATCAATCATGATCGCAAAAGATTTGCCAAAATCCCTGTGGGCTGAAATAGTCAATGCTGTAGTACATATACTGAATCGTGCTGGAACATCTGCAGTTGAACAAAAGTCCCCTTATGAAGTTTTTTATGGGAAAACACCAAGACTCAATCACCTTCGAATTATTGGCACAGAATGTTTTGCTCATACCCCCAAGCAGAAGCGCAAGAAATGGGATCCGAAAGGCCGAAAAGGCATATTAGTTGGCTACTTAGATGATGTTGATGGTTATCGTATATGGTTCAAAGGTACAAGAAAAATCGAGCGAACAAGAGAAGTGGTGTTTTCTCCTGAATCTATATCAACATCAACTGTTGTTGCAATTGAGCCGGAACAGCTTAGAATAGATGAAAGTCTTACTCCTGACGGTTATGGAACTGATTTTGATGCAGATGAAACTTCTGAAAATGCGCAGCATGATCGAAATCTAAGGGACAGGACGCAGTTAAAGGCACCTGAACGTCTTATTGAATGCTGTATTGCAGAAGAGAGTGAACCAGAACACTACTACCAAGCGGTAAAATCGGACAAGGCGAATGAATGGCAAGCTGCAATGGATGAGGAAATTAAATCGTTATTAGAAAACAATACTTGGTATTTGACAGACCTACCAGAAGGAAGACGAGCCATTACAAACAAATGGGTATATAAATTGAAGCGTCATGCTAATGGTGACATTGATCGGTTCAAAGCTAGGCTTGTAGTTAAAGGATTTTCTCAAAGAAAAGATATAGATTATTCAGAAACCTTCAGCCCTGTTGCACGTTTTGAAACTATTCGAGCTTTAATAAGTGTTGCAGCAAATGAAAATTTAGACCTGGTACAGTTTGATGTTAAAACTGCATTCTTGTATGGGACGTTAGAAGAAGAAATCTATATGAAACAGCCCGAAGGATATGATGACAACTCAGGCCGTGTGTGTCGACTAGTTAAAAGCCTCTACGGATTGAAACAATCACCAAGGTGTTGGAACAAGCGATTTAAAGAGTTCCTAGGAAAATATGGTCTTACAGAAAGTGCTGCTGATCCATGTTTGTTTTGCAGTAACGAGAAGCAACAGAAGTTGTTATTAGCATTACATGTAGATGATGGACTCGTTGCCACAACTCCTCAAATCAAGAAACATTTCCTTGAAGAATTGCAGCGTGAATTCAAGGTAACATACAAAGATGCTGAATATTATCTTGGTGTAGAGATAAAAAAGCTGACAAGTGGAGATATTTTTATTAGTCAGCAAAATTATGCTAATAAAGTTTTGGAAAAATTCAACATGAAAGATGCTAATCCAGTTTCTACTCCCATAGAAAAGGATAATATTTCAGGGGAAGATAATGAAGAGATTATTTCTGAAAAAGTTCCTTACAGACAAGCTGTAGGCAGTTTGATGTACATGGCAGTTGCTACCCGTCCCGATATTGCCTTTGCTGTGTCATATTGTTCCCAGTTCTTGGATAAAGCAAAACAAAAACATTGGTCAGTGGTAAAACGAATACTAAAATACATCAAGGGAACATCTAATTTTGCATTAGGGTTTAAGTCTGGTTTTCACCCTGGTACCTTAGAAGCATATAGTGATGCAGATTATGCCAGTGACACAAGAACCAGAAAATCAGTTTCCGGTATTGTATTTAAATACAGTGGAGGAGCAATTGACTGGGCAAGTCGTCGACAGCAGTGTGTGTCATTGAGCACCACAGAAGCAGAGTATATAGCTGCAAGTGAGGCAACCAAAGAAATTGTTTGGCTGAAACGTCTCTTTGATGACATTGCCCCATTAACATCAACGCCTATTCTGCAAGTTGATAATGCGAGTGCAGTTCGTTTGGCTAAAAATCCTGAGTTCCATCAGCGAACTAAACATATAGACATTAGATATCATTTTGTTCGAGAAAAGTGTTTAATTGGTGAAGTCAGTGTCCAGCATATTGATGGTGAATACCAAATTGCGGATATTTTTACAAAAGCCTTACCTAGAAAACGTTTTGAAATGTTAAGGACTCTCTTGGGTATGGTAAGAATGCCATAATTGCAAGTTCAAGGGGAAGTGTTGATATTATGAACTTCAATTATTATACTGTTTAAATTCTTACTCATGCACTCATGCTCCTTGTATTTAACGTGCTTTTTATATGTAGTTTTCTTCTGTTAACTTTTGTGGCAATTGTTGGTTATTGGTTTAAAAATAAGTTTTTTTCAGCTTGTTCCACTGTAGAAGCCTGTTACCTTTCTTTTCTAAATTAAAATTATCTTCGTAATGTTTATTTCATATTTTTTATCTGAATTAAGTTAATTAATTCTTGTTTACCCATTATCTGCTAAAATATTTTCAAGTGTAGAATCTTAATAAAAAATACAAAGTCCAAATAAAAATCCCTTAATGGCGTTTTAAACACGTGCATCCTATTTAATGTCATTGGATTCGACATTCACGATCATCCATTATTGGCATATAATATTATAGTTTGGCGATGGTTTTTTGGTCGACGGGATAAGTAGTACTTCTATTAACTATTTTCTATTTTTTTCAAAAGAAAATAATGAATAAAAACCGGTGATAATTGATTATCCCTTCGACCAAAAAATTATCGCCAAATTATAAAATTAAATGTCAATAACGGATTATCATAAAGGTTACATTCAATTTACATTAAATAGGTTACCCATGTTTGTTATGCCATAATATGATTTTGAATTCAACTTTTTATTTGTACTTTTATTGATGTTTTACTAATTTATTTCTTCTTTCGTTATTTAAAATAAAAATTATGTCAATATGAATTACATGGTGAATAAATTGATGATTTGTAAAATTTGGCGAAATTGGTCGACGGGATAATCAATTAGTATTGAAAAGTTTAATTAATAACTACAGAATGAAACGATTTATAAAATTTAACAAAATTAAATAAAGGTAAATATATATATATTTTTAATAAACATTAGCCCGGTTATCTTATCAGACAAAATAACAAAATTTTCGTGCCAACTAAGTACCCTAATGCATATTTGACATTACATCCCTATTTAAAATCAATTGAATGCTATTTAAGATATGGACAGAATGAAGTTTTTGTTTTACTCTATATCTTTTCCTTGTGTAAATGAGGATGTTATATGATCATAATTAAAAAATCTTACATTTAGTTCCTGAGGAGAAATTTTGGTTTTCCCAGTTACTTTTTTCCGATGTACTTGTTTTTTCCCCATTTTTTTCTACTAGTAAAATATTATTTCTCTGTTATCCCGTCGACCAATTTCGCCAAATTATACAAATCGCCAAACTAGCCAAATTATACACATTGACATAATTTTTTATTTTAAATAACAGAAAAAGAAATAATTAGTAAAATATTAATAAAAATACAAACAAAAAGACGAAATAAAAATCGCTTAATGACATTCTAAACACGTGAATCGTATTTAATGTCATTGAATGTGACATTCACAATCATCCATTATTAGCATTTAATCTTAAAATTTGGCGATAATTTTTTCGTCTACGGGATAACCTAGAAGTACCCTAAAATTCAAAATGTTAGGACACTCGAGAAAATCATCCCATGGTCATATAAGTGCATGTTATTTAAAAAATAATTATGTATTCGACCAAAAAAATAATAACATTGCGTTCACAACTTTATTATTTAAAGAAGTGAAACTAAAAGCTTCCCAATAAAAACAAATAACTATGTTTTTCACGTGATTTGTTTAATTTGAATGAATTATGATACATACATGACAATTTTTATATTAAACTTGGTGGCAATGAATAAAAAAAACTACAATCGCAACAGCAAAAGACAATATTCAACTGGAGGTTTAAGACATAAATTCGATTTTCTCAGAAACCGTCAAACATACAAAGATGAAAAAAAAACTGTTCTACGTTTTATCAAGACGATAAAAATAAACCAGAAACGAAGTTAATCCATCCATAATAACGTTAGCTATTGCTTGTTGAACTTTTCGTCTTTATTTTCTCGTTAAAAGTTAAATAAAAAACTACAGTAAACTGCGATAATTTTTTGAATGCTATCATTTTATTTGTCTCGTCGAGTTCTATCTTTTGAAACTAAAATCACTGTCGTACGTCAACTGGTTTGCTAGAAATTTCGAAAAGACGTTCGCATTTTCTATTTCTTAAACATATTATACCAAACGCTACCGCGTTTGCTATGATATATATATCATCCTTTGTAATTTATACAAGGAAAAATTAAAATCTAGTTTTAGCAAAGTTTGCCTCTAATTATTATAAAACTACCTTTTTTTCAGTGAAACTAATTGTTCTAATGAATTACATATTCCACTATATATTATGCATACATTTCTTAAATTTTAGAAATGTGCAAAATATTCTTCATATAATTTCTCTTGCAGTTCTGCTATACTTAAGATTACCACCACCAGATTTTTGTGTAGTAACTTTATCACAGTAGTCTATAATTCTTCATAAACAGATTACTTTTGCTTATCAGGTTATACCTTTATTATAAAGCCCAATCGTATCTGTGCGTAACGCATACGTCATTTTGCGAATGTCAACACTTTCCCCAAAAATTTCAGTTTTGCAATTTTTGCTACTGCAATTTTTATACTTTTAAACATCGTACATTTTAAATTTTTATACCGTCGAATAGGGAAAAAATGCACTTTTAAATGCAATTTGTTTCAAAGCTGTACCTCAATTTTTTTATATATTAATATTTTTTATACTTTTAGTACCAATTTTGTAATTCTGGCAACAGAATCGCTGCATTTTCTCTCAAAATTGGGGGAAAAAAAACAGAAATTAAAATGCGTCGGTTATTAAAATCCGGTGAATTTCTGTTTTATTTCGTTTAATAATTTGAATAATTGAGTTTTATAGTATTTTGTTAATTTTAGTTGAAAATAATATTCGCTTGAGAGTTAGGCTGACCAATATAAGATGTATTTTTTACTGTAACTAATTTTGCAGATTTATTATTAAATAAAACATTATATTTATGAAAAAAACTGTTCTTTTTTAACGATTTTCTTTCGTCGAATTTCGACGGGTTCCACCTCGTACACGGTAATGGTACATAAGCATCATCAGTAGATCTTATAATTTTCTTATAATTTTCATTTTACAATGTCCTTTGAGAATGGTCATTTTACAACGACCTTTCTCTGTCGAACATTTTATGTCAGTACATTATATTTAAAAACTGTACTGAAATGAACTGAAAATCTTCATTAATGAATCACACGGACACAGAAAAAAATAAGCAATTTGGGCGACATAAGGAGATAAAAAAAAGGAATTTAAGTATAACAGTAACTAGTATTAAAAAATGCTCTGACGAGCACCAGAAAAGGTTAATATGTTTTAAGGTATGAAAAAGTGTTTGACAAGAGCTTCTAATTGAGAATGAGAAAGGACAAGGGGTCCCTTCTTGGCTGCAATTCACTGTCAATGCCAAATTTGAAAAAAATCATATTTGCGCTTTTTCCATATAAAAAAAAATTTGCGTAAAACTTTCTACCTTTACTTTTTAGTAAAACTTTCTATCTTTACTTTTTAGTACAACTTTCAATCGTGCTTTACATGTTAACTGTATTGTTGACTCTGCACTGCAACTGCTCTACAAATCAGTTTTCTGTGCTGTTTTACACTGCGACAGTTTACGGTGGGACTGCGTGAATGTGATACGCTGCAGGCAGTGTTGAATGCAGGAGGTGGGCCGGGGGGACATTCCCACCCGAAGGTATCAAATGCTCCCCCCCAATAACATTTGAGATTTTGTGTTTTTAATGGTAAAAAAAAGTATAATCTCCTTAGAGCTCTATTGTGTCCCCCCCCCCGAAGACACAGAAGACCCTCCCGGAGAAAAGTGTCTGAATTCAACACTGGCTGCGGGAACTATGGATTTTGGCCCTATTTTGCTTTACATTCATGTTTAATCAAGCGGTGTCTTTTCTAATTATGCCTTTACACTACACAATTTTATTGTAACAGTGACTGATTTCTTTTATATGGAAAAAGCACAAATATGATTTTTTCAAATTCGGCATTGACAGTGAATTGCAGCCAAGAAGGGACCTCTTGTCCTTTCTCATTCTCAATTAGAAGCTCTTGTCAAACACTTTTTCATACCTTAAAACACATTAACCTTTTTTGGTGCTCGTCAAATTCAGTTAATCCTTATAAAAATTGGCTTTCTTTATTACAACAGTAATTAACCCTCTCACTGACAAGCCCGTGTTAACCAACATGTTAACTAAGCTCCAGGTTTCACTGCAATACAAGCAATATTTAAAATAATATAATTGTATGCATTTAATAGATTTTTAATATATTGAACAGTAATTAAAGCTTTCAAGGATAACATTGATATTTGCTTTTAAGTTTTTTATATAATATTGAAAGAATTGCATTTTTTTAGTATTTAAAACAAAATGAAGAAAAAAACAACATTATAATTTTGCCCTTTTGCCCTGTTAGAGGGTTAAGTTAATATAGTAGAAAATTGTAAGATATTTTAAACTGTAATTTTAGTTTCTCTTACTTCACTTCATCTAGTCATTTCCATGTGAATTTATCATGTCTGTCACACACCTAAAAATACCTTGCCATTATAATAATATATTGCCATTAAAATAAAATATATTACATGAACAGCGATGTGTTCATAATATTAGCATTTCATATCCATTTCATTTACTGTAAGTTGAAATAAGATATTCACCTTTTTTCAATGTCATAGCGCTAAAATAACGCGTTCTAATCACAATTTTCCGAAGAAAAACCTAATTGTGGACAGAATATAAATAAATCTCTTGAACTGAAATATATTTATCTGTGACTCTGCCAGATTATAAGCTATTGCTTATATACGAAATTGTTTATTCAACGCCATGTTACTCAAACTTTCAAACTTTACAAAAACAAAATAATACAAAAACGTGAGATAAATCTTTTTCTTTTTTTGGCAGAATATGAAAGTTTTCTAATTTAGCTTGTCAATAGCGTGCTCAACATTCTTAAAAATAACTAAGAATTGAATAATAATAATATTGAAACACAAAAGAAGAGAAAATAGCCCGCTTTCAGCATATCGAGGTGTAGGATGAAAAAAAATTCAAAATTGTTTCCTGATTAGAAGAAAATTTGTCCTTTTATGAATTTTTCAATAAAAAATTTATTTTGAATTTGTTCATCTTCCTACCGCTATACACCACATTTACTAAAGGTTTATACTAAAAGCAAGTGTTTTTTCTTAGCTTAATGTAAAACTTCTGGACATTTTAAGATTTAAAAGAAATACTTTAGTAATAAACTTAAATTAGTAAAAAAAAAAAAAAAAAAAAAAAAAAAAAAATATGAGAATGAAACAACTTTTAAAAAAAATCTGCTTTCACAAAGCAAAAATTCGTACTAATGAGCACATTCCTTAAAAAATAATTTATCTTTGACGTTTTATTTAGATCAAAAATCTTTTTTTCGATCTTTAATGCCTCCAATGCATTTTCTATCTTTTAAAAGCATTATTATTTTTTTATAACGAGTATTTTTCGAAAATGAAAAGTTTTAACTTACTCCTTCGGAACGAGGGAAAAAAATGGATTAAATTTATTTTCTTGAATTATTTTTAATTATTGGTAATCATTCAGCCACAATGCGTCATTGCGTTTATTTTTCCATAAATATCCACTGAATTTCATTTTCACGCATCTTGCAGTCAAAACGAAAAATTCGAATACAAAATTCTCAGAGATTTAATACCACTGCACATCAGTGGCGAAAAGTTCCTAAAACTAGATCATATAATCTAGATTTTTTTCCGGGTATTATTCGAGTAATAGTTAGTAGCCAGAATGTAAAACGGTAAGAAATATTGGTTCGCGTTTAACTGGATGAAATCTATGTATACGTGTTGAGAATGTAATCGCACATTAACTGTATTTTATAACCTTATTGTAAATTACACTATTGTAAGTGGCAACGGTATTATTATTGTTAGTTTGATCAATGCCGACTATATAATACCGGCCGAGCCATTTTGCGAAAAAACGCCGAAAAAGTGAAGCTGGCAACAGCTTCACACCTTGAACCATTTCATTGAACCACGTGTAAGTCCACGTGACGCAAACCCTGCCCAAATTAGTATTGAATAAGCTGATTTCTGTTCTGTGCACATGTTTGCACACGTGTCATTATTTTGATTCAGGGTTTACATGATTGGTCTGAATAACTTGGGCAAAGTATCAGCGTCCTCTGGCGGGAGACTTCATACATTAATCTCAAATAGACAGGCCTTTACTTAGATCTAGTGGGCCATGGTTTGATCATCTGGAAGTTTCTAAGTTATTCTATGTTCTGTTACCGTTTGTGTGTTCTATGTGTAGTCTTTAGAAATAAAGGCTTGTGATGTTATTCATCGGACTCTGATTAATTATCATATCTTTACAGTATGAAACGAAAAGATCATGGATACTATGATGTGCATACATGTGTCAATGCACAATTTGTGACATTTCAATCCTTTTTTGAGTTAAATAATTATAAATCAGTAAAAACCGTTGTTAGCTTTCTTTTTTCAAAAACTAAAACAATATCACTTCACCTTTTTTCATTCACGTATAAAAACATTTCATATTTATTTACTTAGAAGGTGTCACAAATAAAAATTAAATTAAAGAGTTGACATGTTTCGGTTCATTAATAAGAACCGTATTCATAACATATAAAATCAGTAGAAAATTAAATGACACTCAGAGTGTCATTTAATTTTCTACTGATTTTATATGTTATGAATACGGTTCTTATTAATGAACCGAAACATGTCAACTCTTTAATTTAATTTTTATTTGTGACACCTTCTAAGTAAATAAATATGAAATGTTTTTATACGTCAGTAAAAACCGTTTTATAAAAATGATACGATAACTATTAAAATTGTTCTTTTAAAATCATAATTCAATTTGTTTTCACATTTTTTTATGTGTGATATGCGCATAAATATAAACATATTCATTACGTGGTAGATTTGCTTAAAGGATTTAGATACGTAAAATGGAAATTGAGTAATATATTCTTGTCGAAACACACTTTATCACAAAACATCAAAAGTGATCTCCAAAAATAAATAATTTTAGTTCAAGAATAATTATTGATAAATTTTTAAATAGTTAGCATCACGACTGTTGGTATGAAATAAACCATAAAACTAGTCATTGTGGGGCGACCGTAATACTTAGACATCATGGATATGCATTATATAAAATATGAAAATAAAACATGTGAAAACTATCTAATGAAATGCATTGGAAAACCGAAATAAGATGTAAAAGTATTTTTAAATATTTTTAATACGTAATAATGCTCTAATTGTGAATTTCGGATGAACCAATTTCGACAAATTATATAAAACGCCAAATTTCTCATTCAGTATCTAATTGCGAAAAAGAAACATCCTTATAACTCCAAAAATAATAATATTATTAACTAACAATTTACTGCGCCGGATTAAGCGTGTCATTTCAATTAAAATATATCTTTGAATTGAAATTTGTATGAAATACAGGATCATGAAAAATCGAAGAATGTCATTAACGGGATTACAAATATCTCGGCAACTAAAAATCCGACCTACTTCGATTTTATGAAAAATTTGTGTTATTTTATTGCCTTTTACGTCCACTCCTTAAAATAAAAAGAAATCGAAAATTTGTATGTACCTTTCAACAGAACGAATTTTTCAAGAGTCCAAAAAAAATAGTTCTCGATATAAATATAAAAAAATTGTTCGAAATTACTGATGTCAATTAGGCTTCGTCCCTTTATTACATACTAAGTGCATACGAAATTTCAAGTCTCTACCTCAATTTGTTCGGGAGATAGAGCAGTTACAGACAGACAGACAGACACACAGACGGACGGACTAATTTTTTTTTCTAAAAATATGTTTTTCGGAATCTCCAATACCTGACACGTGTAAATCCGTCTTTTTTTTTTTTTTTTTTTTTTTTTTTTTTTGATTTTTAAAACGATTGCAAGATTTACCCTATACTACGTATGATGGGCTGAATAAAGCTGAAAGACACTAAGCAGTAGAAGATCGCGCACAAATAGATTCGAATGGAATGCACGAGCAGCTATTCAAAGTGGTTGTACATCAGCATTAGTGCAGTGTCATTTTGAATAAAGCATTGTTAATTTGTTTTGTTTTATTAAAGTAAGAGCCTAAATTTCCATAACTGTTCATCAGAATTTTTGGTACTACTCTGTTATTCCGTCGACCGATTTCGCAAAATTATTCAAATCGCCAAACTAAGAGCCAAATTATACATATTGATGTACTTTTAATTTAAAATAATAATAAAAAACAAATAATTCGTAGAATATTAATAAAAATACAAATAATTAGTAGACTATTAATAAAAATACAAATAATTAGTAGAATATTAATAAAAATACAAATAAAAAATCGAAATAAAAATCACTTAATGACATTTTAAGCACGTGTATCGTATTTAATGTCATTGAATTGACATTCACGATCATCCATTATTGGCATTTTATCTTATAAAATGGCGATAATATTTTTGTCGACGGGTTAAAGAGTAGTACAGAATTCTTATAGAATGTCAGAAATGCAAAATATTATGAACACTAGCAGGCTATGCCCGCTTCGCTGGTCCATATTTCCAAACGAACCTTGATTCAAAGAAAATGGTGATTTAAAAATTTTATTTTAAAGCAGTATAGACCACCCTGGAATGTTCTTCCGTATTGCTGAAAATCATGCCAACGCCATTGCAATATTCTACTATTGTAAGTCTTGGCGAAAATTTGGGCAATGAAGCACCTCTTTTATTTCATCTCTTTTATTCATCTCTTTTATTTTATCATTTATAGTAGAGTTTCGTATGAACATGAGATCGTTATGACAACAGGAATCAAAACGTTCTCGAGTCATCACACTATTACATTAGAGGGCTTTGCAATGATTAGTGAGATTGATTATCAAACTCTATTAACTTTCGGATTGTACATTATCATTTCTTAGTTCTTAAAATCCCGACATTTGAACATGCACTATGTGTAGTTCTGGTAGCCTACACACAATGTCATTTCATGTTACATTTTTTAATAAACGTCCTCTTCTAGCAGGTCTACTGTCGTTTCTTATCTACCTTAATCTGTTCCAGTAAGAATACATAGAGTAAAAAATGTAAAGAATTATTGACGGATAAAGAAGAGTTTCTGTTTGTTTGTATTTATGACGGCCATTTATCTACACATGGGATATAGGCCCTAAGGAAAGGGTGCCCTTCGTGAGGGTGGCAGAAGAAGAAGGGTGTTTCACTTATATATTTATTAGAACAATGAAGCATAAAAAGAGTGTTTTAAAGCTGTATTATTTAAATAACATTAAAATTACATCAGTTTCACTGCCTCTTCCTTTTATAAAACAGTTGCTAACATGTAGCCGTTAAATCAGAATAATCTTGATGACTAAATTTTGTAGAAAAATAGGTCTTTAGTTTGCATCTAATAAAATCTTTCTATCTTCTGTAATCGATTCCATTATGATTTTTAATGTCAAACATTAAAAGTGCTAGAAACGATATTGTTACAAATGTACCAGACTTATTTCATGTTTGTCCTCAAATAAATGTGAAATTTACGATAATCCAGTATTGGCATTTAATCTTATAGCTTGACGATAGTTTTTTGTTCGATGGGGTAATGAAGTAGTGTCTAATAGTTTAATATTTGACAAAGTTCTGTTGATAAGGTTTATCGTTAATTAGAACTGCTACATAATTATGAAAAACAAAATTTTCAGCTGTCGAGATTTCATGTATATTTTTTTCTTAACCAATTTTAAAGTATATTTATTTTCCTTACAATTTTTTTAATTGTAATGAATGATAAATTAATTGCAAATATTTTTTCATTATAATAATTTTTCCGACACATTGAAAATATTTCTTTTTTGGTGATAGTGAAATAACTGCAGATGAAAAAGATATAATAGTAAGACTAAAACACAGATTTAACGACTGCTTGGCGTATGACTTGGCGGGAGCCCGATAAGTACGCTAATTCTAACAATTTAAATATCCAGATAGACTGTAAACAAATAATGGGTACTACTTGATTATTCCGTCGATCAATTTCGCCAAATTATACAAATGGACATAATTTTTATTTTAAATAACCAAAGAATCAATAAATTACTAAAATGTTAATAGAAATACAAATAAACATCGAATTAAAATTGGTTGATGAAGTAACAATTACGTATAACAAATTTAATGTCAAATGAATGTGACATTTACGATCATCCATTGACATTTAACCTTATACTTTGGCGATAGTTTTTTGGTCGATGGGATTATCAAGTATTACCAAATTATATAAACAAATTGTATAAACAATAATATTGCCAATAATATTTAGGTACAGGTGTCATCTACGGATCCCGTTGGCGCGATTGCAGCAAATTGCGATTTTATGCCTCACGTGGTAATCCGGTAATAGTTATTTATTTTTGAGTAAACTATTTCATTATTTTTCTTTTTTCTTTTAAAATTATATAAATTGTTTTGTTCCATAATTATTTATTGACTTAGTTTATTATTATTATTTCCTTTTTAAAATAATAGAAAATAAATAAAAGTAATATAAACGTAATTGATATTTGAAAACGCAGTGTTCTCCAAATTGGCATCATAAAAAAATCGCGCCAAAGTGATGCGTGTATAAAAGAGGAAAAATGGTTGCAATAATATAAACAAAAAAACATTAACAAATAATTAAAAATTCGCCATTTCAATAGTTTTTTAAAATAACATCAAGCATAAAATCAAATAACATCAAGGTTAATTCTCCAGTCGGGCAGCAATAAAAAATTTTCTTTTCTTCGTCTGTTTCATATTAAAAAAACATAAATTTAATAACTTCTAATTAAATAATCTGACTAATTTTCTGTAATCGGATTTATGATCTAAAAGTATCCTTAATACATAAACAAAACAGCGCAGTTGTCATATACGCGCCGAGATCGGCAAAAAAAAATTTACAGTAATTTGGCGGAAACATCGTTTTCGAATACCAGTTTCATATATATATTTAAATTATTTTCTATTATTTAAAAAATAATAACAATTAGTAATTAAATAATAAGTATAGAACAAAACAGTTTACATAATTTTAAAGAAGAGAAAGGAAATAAAAAAACATTTTATTAACTAAATAACAATAGTCGGGTTGCCATGCCAGGCAAAATAATATTAATTTAGTGTCCATTAGTTACCTCGGTGTGTATATGATATCTGTGCAAACAAAACTTCCGATAATATAATAAATGACGTCATATTTATTTTTCTTTGAATTTTTTTTATTTTTATTTTTCACGTGGATACTGTTCAACTAAAAATTAATTGCCGAGGAGAAATTATTGTTCCATATTTTGATTTTCTTGGCAACGGGAAAGAAAATGGTTATTTTTTATCGGAAAAATTTTAATTGATTCTGTATGAAAAATAATGAAATTTTGAATTATTAAGGAAAATATTTGAATAAATCAATTAAAAATTAGCCTATGTTCACCGGAAATAGTGTAACTTTCCAACGGTGAAAGAATTTTTCAAAACCGTCAAGTAGTTTCGGAGCCTATTCAATTCAAACAAACAAACAAACAAACAATCAAATCTTTCCTCTTTATAATATTAGTATAGATAAACGATTTCTTATAAACTACTAAGCTAGACTAAGGAAGCGAACACCAACAATTCATTTTAAAAGTGGCTATATTGCAATAATAGGCCGTGAAGTCTCTTCTACCAAAATAGAAGAGCTTGCGCATCTGCTACTTGGGAAAGATGCGCATTTATAACAAGAGTTTCACTGCCAAGAGACATTACGCGGATTATTGGTAAATTTTCATGATTTGCAAATTATGTGAAAAACATGTGAATGAATCCATTTTGAAATAATTATCGAAACTAAATTTGGTAAAAAAAATAATTGGTACTACTAGGTTATCCCGTCGACTAAAAAATTATCGCTAAACTATAAGATTAAATGCCAATAATACATGATCGTGAAATATCATATTCAATGACATTAAATATGATTCACGTATTTAAAATATCAATGAGTGATTTTTATTTCGACTTTTTATATGTACTTTTATTAATATGCTACTAAATATTTGTTTTTTCGTTATTTAAAATAAAAATTATCTCAATATGTATAATTTGGCTATTAGTTTGGCGATTTGTATAATTTGGCGAAATTGGTTGACGGGAAAACAGAGTAGTACCAATTAATTTGCAAGAAAGTACATTTTCAGATTAATGCTTCGTCACGTTTGTAATCACTGGCGCAACTCAATTTTATATTTTTGGGAGTGTGTGGTGTATTTACATTTTCATTTTTAGCAATGTTTACTGACAAAAAAAAAAAAAAAAGTTTCACATCTGAAGCGAAACGATTTATTTCTGAAAAGAAATTTTAGGTTTCATTTTATATCATTTTGAATGCGGATCATCTTAAAAATGACTGGAAATATTTCTAATGCTATACGTACTTTCAGCTATTACCATTATTAAATTAAAACGTTTCATTTGTGTTAGAGTTATTTGTAATTTATCTTTGAAATGTGGCATCATACTAGTTCGTTATTCTATGTAACCATAGAAACGCAAATTGTCTGTGTTTTTGTTAGTTGTTGTTTTGATTTGCTAAGAGTAAGCAACGCTTTCGCTATGTCTTAAAATAAAGGATTGCAGTCTACTAAAGCATGTCAGTTTATTAATTAAGTTAATACGCATCGCCGCATCATACACCTGGTTACGTCGAGCCAAAGTCTATATATTTTTTTTCTTCACTTCGAAAAGAAAAGTTCGAAAATAATGAACTGTTTTCATCATTGAATTTTATTAGAACATTATTCCGCAAGCTGGACTGGTAAAAAAAAGAAAGAAAGAAAATCGTCTGCCGCAGCAATCAAGGTAATGAATAATTTATTATTCCTTTTGCTGTTAATATAAGTTTTTGAACATGGAAAATATTGATAAATTAAAAAATAAGCGTGCAACATTACGCACTTCAATTACGAAATTAATTAGTAAATTAGAAGCCTTGATAAACGATAAAAATAATGATATTGATAGTTATTTAGAAATTTCGGAACAATTAAATGACAGAGAACAAACTCTAAAAAACCTAAATAAAGAAAAAGAATCTGGTATTAATTTAGAAAAAGAATATGAAATTGACATTAGTGCTAGCGAAGAATACCAGGAAAAAATTATAAAGGCCAAATTTCAAATTAAAAAGCAACTTAAACATTTAGAACAAAGTAAAGTTTCCAATGAAATTCAACCAAATTCTACTCGAATAAACAACGCGATAAATATTAAATTACCCGATATATCTCTTCCGAAATTCTCCGGAAAACCAGAAGAATGGGGTCTATTTAAATTACAATTTAACAACTTAATAACTTCAAATGAGCAACTATCAGATGCGCAAAAGTTGCATTATTTATCAGCAGCATTAATAAGTGATGCAAGAGCTTTGATTAGTACTGAAGACACTTTTTCATCTTTATTTCAAGCATTAAAAGACAGATATGAAAATGATAGAATAGTAACAGAAATACACATCAATTCACTCTTAAACGCAGATAAACTTACACAGCCTTCCGCTAAAGATCTTCGAAATCTAGTCGATAATGTAAAAAAAAGCATTCGCGCCTTGAAGATTTTGAATTATAATAGAAATAATCTTTCAGATGTTTTAATATTGAACATTATTCTCCAAAAGTTAGATAGAGATACCCGAAAAGATTATGAAATGACGATAAGTTCAAAAGAAGTTCCGAAGTTAGATGAATTACTTTTATTTTTAGAAAAACTATATCAATATTTGGAAAATACTCATACAGTCACGTCTGTTAAACCTTTCAGTAAGGATCAGAAACGTTCATTTAATTCTAAGTCATTGACTTTGTTAGCAGAAATTCCACACATTTGTTCAATGTGTAAAGGCAATCACATTTTAATGAGATGTTCCCAATTCTTAAATTTACCTGCAAAAAAAAAGGTTTAATATTGTTAAAATGAAAAAATTATGCTTCAACTGTTTATCATCAGTTCATAACATTAGCCAGTGCAAAAGTTCAAGCACGTGCAGAAAATGCAACAAACGTCACCATACACTGATCCACCTGGAACGCGGTGAGGAAAATACTGATACTAATCAGACAATAGCAATTCAAGATAAAAATATTATTAGTAGTAATTTATCGCCAACCGCAAACGTATTTACTCCTCATAGTTACACAAATAATCCGATGTCTGTTACCGCTTTGGGTGAAAATACACATTCATTTGATAACACGCATTCAACTATAAACAATACTGTAATGAGTATGACATCTTCTTCTAGTAAACAAGTACTGCTTTCAACTGCGATAATATATGTACAAAATGCTAGACGAGAATTAGTTCCTCTTAGAGCATTGTTAGATTCAGGATCGCAAAATAACTTTATAACGAAGGAATGTTCCGAGTTATTATTCTTGAAAGGAAGGAAAATAAATGCATCAGTTTCAGGGCTAAATGGTTCAGTTATGAATATAAAGGAAAGTATTATAACAACCATAGCAAATAAAAACAGGAGTTTTAATGAAACATTGCAATTTTTTGTTGTTCCTAAAATTACGCGCATAACACCAGCTACATATCTAAACATCATGCCTATTAAGCATTTACAAACTTTTCAGTTAGCTGATCCACAATTTGATAAACCAGGTCCAATACATGTTTTATTATCAAACGAAGTATTTTTTAAATTAATCGGACAAAATAAAATAAATATGCAAAATTTGGTTTTTCAAGAAACTGTTTTTGGCTATGTTGCCAGTGGTTCTACGTCTATTCCGCAACAAAATTTTAATAATTATTGTGGTCTTGTTCGATCTGTGGATGATTTATCCAACACTATGCAAAAATTTTTGGAAATTGAAGCGGTTCATGATAAAAACCCAATAAAAATTAAAGAAGAGCAGTATTGTGAGGAACATTTCCTGCGTACACATACTAGAAGAGATAGAAGAGATGATGAAGAAGTAATTGTGGAAAATTCTGAAATGGGTAGTTTGCTGTTGCAAACAAATCGTGAAAAGAAAATTGCTCAATCTATAGACCGAAATGGAAAAAGTCTCTATTCATTTGAATCAAATAACAAGAAAACTATCGATAAGTTTCAAAATATGAACGTGAATAGTTCATTACCACAAACAAATCCTGAAGCGGAAATCATATTATCTTTAGAACGAAATGAACAGAATATTTATTCTTTTGTTTTAAATGAAAAGAAAACTATCCAGTATCAAAATACAAATATGGACAGATCATTGTTGATAGCAAATCGTTTCACGGAAAATAAATCACCTTTAAGAAGTAATGAAGCAAGTACTTTTTCACATACATTAAATGAAAAGAAAATTGACCATAAGTATCTGAATTCAAATTCCGGTGAAATACAAAGAGAAGCACCAGTTCAACATCAGGTGGATGATAATAAAATGTTTATTGACGGTAAGGTTGAGCCTTTTGATAATTATACAGTGGGTGATGCAAGTAAACAACATGAATTACATGATCTTCTCAATACAAACATCCTACAAGCAGCAGTTGTATCGAAGATTGATTCTGGAAAGAATACTGAAATTATCACGCCTAAGAAAATGATCGTTCATGGAGAAAAAATTCAACATATTCAAACCAACGATTTTCAAAATAAAGGCAATATTAGTAAAAAATCTCCAGTATGCATTCAAGCCAACAAAATTTCGCATTCGCCTGTGATACCTTCTCCGAAAAATTCTCAACCTGAATTCAAAGTACCGACCCCTCCGAATCCAAAAACACCATCATCAATGGATTCGAATCTCAAGACACCCTTAACAAGACAGTTGCAAAATTCTGGTGAGCCACAGGTTGATATAGAAGGTTCAAATTCTGCTCTTTTCAAAGCTGATTCTGCTTCTCCAGGATTTGCCTATACTACTCAATTAATGTACCCAATGAATGCTGTAAATACCATCAAACACCCAGCAGACCTTGTGTTTCGAGGACTATCCTTTGACAAATTAATTGATTATGAACTTTGGTGGCATGGCCCTCTCTTCTTGAGAGAAAGAGACAGTGAATCCAAACACAGCATTGATTTAGAACAAGTGAAAAACAATATAGACTTTTCATCAGAATTAAAATTGAAAAACAGTACAGCATTATTAAGTTTAAATTCTAGTGAATTTGTAAATGAAATTTTAAGTATCAGCAATAATTATACTAAAATATTACGTGTTTTAAGTTATATTTTCAGGTTCTTAGAGAACACAAGAAAATTAGATGAAAAAAGAAAGGGACACGTAAGTATGGAAGAATTATCACGAGCAGAAATATTTTTAATTCGGGAAATCCAAAAACTTGAATTTAAGGCAGAATATACTGCATTGATAGAAGGAAAGCAAA